>VZTE01002610.1:148907-184579 GCA_013397775.1 Eulacestoma nigropectus | reverse complement strand
ATTTGGTAGACATATATTTTGGTAGAAAAAAAATACTGTGGTGGGAGAGATCACACTATGCAGAGTATGTTTTTGCCCAGCCCATGATATACCAGGATGGCAGCAGCCACCTCTCATTAAAAACACACTTAAGGAAAACAAGAACTTTGCAGCAGTAGATAAACAACTTGCAAAAATACAGAGAAGAATGGAGAATCAGCAATGAGCAAGCCCTGTTCCAGTTTACTTGCTGGCTTCTTGATTGATAGGCTAGAGGAAAGAAGCAGCATCTCTTGATAAGAAATGTTTCACTGCTGGGCTCCTTTTCTGCCTGCCTGTCTGGAGGCAAGTGACAGCTGAGCGCAGAGCCCTGCACCTGCGCCATCAGATGTTGTTTGCTCAGCAGCACCATTATCACATCTGAAAGCCCCATCCAGAGTTCTCCTGCACTGCCTCATCCCAAACCCATCCTTTGAGGCCCACTAGGTCTGATCAAAGTGGCTGCCCTCTCTTTCACCTTCCAAAGGCAAGGAAAGGGAGATGAGGCAGAGAGGGGAAGAAGGAAGTCGTAGTGAGTGGTGTAAATGAACAGAGAAGGAAAAAGTTATCCACCCAAAAAACTGTACGCAGAGTGTGGCTGACAAACTGTCACTGCTGGTGTCCTTCACTTCCCTCGCTGTCATTTGTAATTCATCTGAAGCAGACAGAGGACTCAGAATCATAACAGGGTGGCATCTTCCATCACAAGAAACTCCGTTCTTCTAATTAACTTTCCCACTGACCCGGAGACAAACACTGTGTGTGTGTATATGGTGCGCAGAGAGAGTCGGGGAGGGGGATTGCACTCTGATGCCTCCATGTTTCCAGCACTGCTGTTTGATTGGTTTGTGGGGAGAGGGGGGGATTAATTTGTGTCTCTAAAGCATGCATGGATAGTCTTTAAATTTGCTTGAAACAGAAGTTTCCTTTGCCTGTTGTGATCTGCCCTTGTCTGAAGGGAAACGTGCTTATTGTGCAGCACAGCATGCAGCATGGAGAGTCCATCCACACGATTCTGAAGAAGTTGTCTGAGTCCTTTTGTGTAAAAAACAGATTTCTGGGCCTTATCCCTTTGTCATGGATGTTGACTTTACACAACTGTTACCAGACCCACCCCTCATCCCTCTTACAGACAGGCAGATGGAGGAACAAAGCTGTGCTCCAAGGAGGACCGTATCAAATCAGACCACAGATTCAGCTCACGCCATTTCTTTTCTTAAACACTGAACAATAATAGATGTTTAGAGGTCATTCTTAAAAATTGGGTGGGAAAATAGGCGTAAACCTCTCAATTGCTTGGCCAGTGGCTTGTGGCACAAGGAGACCCATAGATTTGGGGAAAGGTGATGTTCTAATCTGCACAGGGATTGAGTTGGGGATAGGTCACAGGAATCCAGGTGCACAAAAACAAGGTTTCAAAAAGCTTCAAGGTTTCCAGAACAAGATTGCAAGGCTTTGAAAAAGATATGCTAAAATACAGTCTGTCAACTGTAGAGGGCTGTGAACTTCTAGCACAGGAGCCATCTGTGTTCCCTTGGAGAAGAGAGGCTTGAGGGCAAAAAGGGACACTGTCTCCAGCAACTCACTTCGAGGTTACGGCGAGCAACCCCAGCATGCTTTGTTCCCCTATGGTAATACCTTGTATCCAGTTGGCTAATTGGTTTCTCCCCACCCCCTGCCTTCCCCATAAAAAGGGGCCTGAGTCTGCCCTGACCTAGGGGGGCTTGTCCCTGGCCTCCCCTTTGCAGGGACTGCTGGACCATTAAAGTTGTCTCGGTGGAACTGCCATACGAGGCTCCTGTCTCTCTGTCCCCGAGCTTGCCTCGGGTGATCCTGCAAAGAGCTGAATCACAAGAGCTGGAATCACTTGTAGCTGAGAAATCGCTACACTTGCTGAGATCACCCACTGTCTGGGAGGGCTTGCCTCGCCCTTAGAAGGGTCATTCTCTGCAGGACACTCTCTCTAGGAAGGCTGTGGCATACTGCTGCTTGACAAGCATCGGACCCTCAAAAAGACAGTCAACCATTGCAGAAACCCTGGTCTTGAAGAACAGATTTATTATCGATGCCATGAGAGAAAATAATTTTTTAATGTTCCTTTTGTAATTGAGCAGTAAGATTCTAATGGACTATAGCCAAGCTGCACCTGAATGTTAGAGCAAGCTACCCTGAAAGCAGTAACTGCCTGATGCAACGGCCTGGAAATCTTGGGGTGACTTGATATAAATTAACAAGTAGAGGTTTATAATGCATTAAATATGACAATTAATCTTACAGTCTGTGAAGTGGCTTCTCTGTGAATTATTTTGATGTCAAATTACATTTTACTTTACTCTCTCTGAATCCCCTGGTTTCACTCAAGATGAGATAAATTTTGTATTCACAATACCAATCAGTAAAGTAAAAACTGTTAAAGAGGAAGGTAAAAATTGAGTTGCTTATTTAGAAAATAGCTGGCTACAGCAACCTTATATAATTACATCTCTCAAAATCACTTATTACTTTCAAGGAGGTGGGATTGGTGGCCACACAGTTTATGTGAAGCCTGTCCAGGCTGCAGGCTGTTTCCTAGGGCTGCAAACAATTCTCTGTGGAACCCACATGCCATAATGCCAGATAAAGCTCAGCCAACAGTGCTGCCTCTGCCATGAAGCACAGAGCCTTACCACAGTTATTATGTTCAATTAGTTTTCCTGTCTAGTTTGAGCAATTGCATCTGAGGACATTTTTTTTGATGAAATATGCTTACAATACATCCTCCCTTCCAATTTCTCATTGCATGGATAAGATTATTTCTTTATACCATGTATTAGGAGATCAATGGCAAGCTAAGCACGTTGCAGAACCCACCACGTGTCTGGAAGGCACTTTAAGAAGTTTATGAGGGCAGCAACTTGTCATTTGACTGGTCATTTGCAAAAGGTATATGAAACACAGTCGGGCGAGCAGAGGATGAAGCGTTGTTTATTGCAGGAAATTTGATGGGTCCTTCCATGGAGAGAGGTGTCAGAAGCAGGATGACCTTGGGGCTCGTTGGTCCTGCTGAAAACAAGCAGATGAGATTAAAATAGCTGTCAGTGTTTGTGCACATACAGCCAGAAGTACTGGGAAGAGCCAGTAGCATCCAGTGGGAGTTAGGACCAACTATAAAGATGGGCAAAGTGGATAGAGTGTGTGGATGAAGAAGGTGTTTGCATAAATTTGACTTTGGGGATTGACTGACACATGATGGGTTGATCAGGAGTCATCCTTGAGAGCAGAGCCCTCAGTCCCCTGGTATGGAAGGTCGTGTCCTCTACCTCAAGCACTGGCCAATATTTCTGGAGGAACAACATTCAGGCTCTGGAATCTGAATGCTCTTTTGGGTTTTCTGGGCTATTTAATTCACTCAGCTAGAAGTAATCCTGGTGTTCAGCAGGGCACGACGGGATGTCTGCTGGGAGGCCATGGATTAATTTATTTAGTCTATAAATTAGGAAAAAATACTGGCCTCAAATGTAAGCAAGACAGATGCTGAGGAGAGGATTGCAAGCCAAAAACCATTAGAAGGAGCTTGCACACTGTGTGTGTGTGTATTAGCCCTGGGGTCAGCAGAGCGGCGGCCTGGAGCCTCCTGATCGCTGACATGAGATAAAAAGCTCTTCAGCAAATGGGCCCCGATTTCACCTGCACTCAGCTACCAAGGGGGCTGTTTCTGAATGGCTAGGTGTGGCCTTTTGCCCCAAGCTTTGCCACCTTGCACATGGCTGAATGAATCTGCTAAAATGATCAGCTGGGAAATAGCTAATATCATTAAATACCATTTAAGCTGTCGTTTTTATGTGTAGAGTCAACATACCTCATGATGAATGGGTCAGCTCTCACCTCAGGGAGTGATCATTGCAGGTGTGTTGCTGCCTTGGAAAAATATCAGGGTCTTGCTTTGCCCTGGCTTATATTTAAGTCTAGAGCACTGTTTATGTAAAGGCAAGATTGGGCCCTGAGGAACCATGTCTGTCACAAGGTGCATGAGAAAAGATAAAGGAAGAAGCCTGATGTCAGATTCTTGATTTTGCTGAAGTTTAAACACAGCACAAATTCCCAAAGCCCCAGGAAGGAGCACTGAAATTTTCTTTAGCAGACTAATGATGTTTGAGGCTATTTTTCTTGTTGCAGACAACTGCACACCAATAGCAACAACAAAAAAGAGCCTAATGAACCTGCAGAAACGTATGGCCCTAATGAAGATGAAAGCCTCTCTTGCAGCCACCTTGCCTAGAAACACACACAAAAAGGGAGAAAATTAAAAAAAGAAAAGACAAGGTGCCAGCTGCTTGGAGAGATTTCAGACACACAACTGGGTCTGCAAAAAAGAAGAAAGGAAGGAAAGGAAGAAAAAGCTTTTTCCCTGGGGTTCTTCTACAGGATCATTCTTCACTGCAGCTGAGTTTGCATTAAATAGCGCAGCTGGTTGGAAGAGGAAGGCTTCTGGGTGGAGGGAATACAGAGATATATATTTTTAATGGGTTCATAAGTTTCTGGAGAGAGAAATGAAGAGCTGTTAAGCTTCTTGAGCTGAATAGTTCTTCTGATTCCAAGAGCCCTGAGTGTTGCATTGCCTCTGGTGATTGGCAGCTCTCTGCGATCTTCACTCCATTTGTTATTTTATTTGTGTGAGAACAAACAGCCTATCCCCTGATAAGATTTACAACTAATGACGAGCAGGATTGTACAGAAAATACCAAAACTTGTACTGTAAGGCTTGTTGGTTTTTACTGAGATCTGTTCCAGGATAGAAGACATTAGTTTACCAGCTTTCTCCTCTGGAAGCTGCCTTCGAGGCTCAATATTTTTTTTTTTCCCTCGTGAAAGAAGTTTGTCTTTTATCTCCAGCCGCTTATGATCTCTTGGGGTGACAGGAAGTGTCAGGCATGGGGCTCACTGACTGAGTTTTGTGGGTAGGCAAGGCTGGACTGGCAGAAGATGCTGCCTGTTACCTGCCCACTTGTTTGAGATGGGTTAGTGGAGCTGTGCTGCAGCCCCTCTCCACATCCTCACCAGTGCCACAACACAGAGCTAGTATTTCTAAGAACCAACACTTTTTACACTCTGGCAAAAAAATTATTTGAAGACACGTAAAAATCAGTTGCCTAATGAATATTGTTTTCCAAAGAAGGGGAATAAAACTTACCAGCAGCAAACTTATGTTCTGCCTTCAGCCCTTCTGTTAAAAGTCTTTGGGTCACCCTGAATTTAAGAGCTGAGTTTGAGATATTTTGTATGGAGTATATTTTGGAATAAGAAGAGCTCTTATAAAGGATGATAATTTCTGCTCTGACTGTTCCTTGCATTGCATTGGTGCCTTCAGATTTAATTTTCAGAGAGGGAGTACCTGTGCCAAGTACTGTCTGGACTCAAAGCAGCACAGCCCAGGAGGATAATGTATACCTTAGGAAAGAGCAGAAATGTCTGACTTGCTAATAACAATGAAAACAATTTTTCCAGGGACTCTATCTGGAAAATACACAAACAGGAGGAGGAAATGAAAAGGACAAAGCTCCAATGCTTAAAGATGTTTCAAAGGCACAACTTGAGCTGCAAACGGGGGAAAAAAAAGGGGAGAGAAAAAGAAAAATAAATCCCTGTCTCACGAGGCTGCTGCTACAGGGTCATTCGTCATTGCTGCTGCTGCTGATTCTGCATTAGAGGTGTAGCTGATTAAAGATTTGGTTTTGGGGAAGGTTAGGGGTGAGGTAATACATAGATATATATTTTTAATGGGCTTGTAAGTTATTAGAAGGTGAAATGAAGGGCTGTTCAACATCTACAGATGAAAAGTTCCCAGGACTTTGAATGCTACAGAGCTTTTGCTAATTGCCTTTCATGTTCTCAGTCTTTACTCCTGTTACAATTTTTATTTGTGCACTGACCAACGGGAGCTGTTCTCTGTTAACATTTGTGATAGATGTTTGTTGTTTGTCCTCAGGATAGACTACACCACTGCTGATGGTATCTATAAAACATTCTCTGGTTGGATACAGGTCACTTTGATGTGGGTATGAAGACACGCAACCACTTCTCACCACAGCACAACTCTTCCACCTCTGGTTTGATGATACAACAAAACCATTAAAGCTTCCAGCACAGGACCAGGTCTGTTGTGGCTGCACAAGGCAAAGCACTGATTTGGTGAGTGCTTGCTGTTATAGTTCAGATTTGCTCAAATCCTACAGATGGGCTGGCTGTGCATCAGCTGGCTTTCTGCAGGACCTGGTGCTACTTCTGCTCCTGCAGGCAGTCTAAAAACTGGAGAAACTTTACATTGCCCTCTCCAGCTGGCTACAGAGAAATACAGCTCTGTTCCCACACCAAATTCAGTCCCTGAAACTGAGCTTAGTCTTAGGACCAAGGGCTTAAAGCATTGGCTTGTGAACTTATCTGTACCTGGTGTACATCACACCAGTGTGTTCACTGCAATTTGAGCCTGTACAGCTACCTATCCTACCTGTGTCCCTATTGCTGCTTGTTAAAGTCATACAGTTAGAGTAAAATACACTTTGTAGCTGCATATTTCTTTTTCTCTTAAGCAGTAAGATGCTTCTGGCTAGGAGGGCTCACGTACCAAAAAGCCTCGGCTGCAGGTGTATTTTTTCCATTAAATATAAGAGAAAAAAAGATGACACAGGTTTCGTCTTCCCACCTCTCTGGCTCAAGTGGTTTACTGAGATTTAAAATAAACAAAAATTGCTACACAGCAACCTCTTGCCCTCTTCCCTGAGAACCAGCCTTTGAGATGTGGAGCGTGGATAGAAGAATCATTAGAGTGTGATAAATAAACCTATCATGGGGATAACAGAAGTCCTGGGCTACACATATCAGGGAGATGGAAAGACAAAGAGGTCACACCAGCAAGGTGGGGGGGCAGGGTAGCACGCAGGTAGTGTTTAAAAAGGCATTAGTTAAAGAAAACAAAACAAAACAGAAAAAACCAGAGTGAAAATAATCCTGAGAGGTGGACAAGGGGAGAGAGGAGAAGCAAAGACATTTATTCAAAGCAAAAGTTATGGGGCTAATTACAGTGAACAAGGGTAGGAGGAATGCAGGGGAAAAAAAAAAAGGCAAAAAACTAAACCACAAAACCAAAACAGAGAGAATCTTACCAGATTGGCTTCCTGATGGCTGGCCAGCTTTGAAATCCTGCTTTACTCTTCATTTTATTAATTGAGATGGTGAAGATATTTGACTGTAAAACAGAACTTTTTGGCTATTGTTTTCTTTTTCAATTGAATCTTTTTTATGTTTTAATGAACAATAGGGACAGGAACACCTTGTTTTCATTATTTTTCCTTTCTTTTAGCATTAGTAATGTACAACAAAGAAAAGGGAGATGAGATAGGATTGCTATTCTTAGTGCCTAATGCAGATGCTTGTGAATGCTGGAATAAAGATATGTGCTCTCAGATACTCTTTCCCTCATTTACACATTTCTCTTGATAGAAATTATAAATTCATCTTTACCTTTGCCTGAATTCCTCTATTTTTCATTTAATTTTCAATGTGTTGAGGTTTTTTGTGCTACTTCATATTTCAGAACCAGAATCTCTCTGTTTCTGTTGACTCTGACATTGCCTTCCTTTTGTGGGTCAGGATCATCACTGGGGCACTGCTCAATGGGGCTTTCAGGCTGTTCCTCCTGTGGCCACTCCTTTTCCTCTGGACACTGGGAGTGAACTTGTGACACTGTGGGTAACAACATCACTGCATCAGGAGCAAAAATCTGAAACAATCAGCCTCATCCATGAGAGGATGAAGCACGTAATGATTTGAAGAGTCTCAGTTGATCAGTTCAAATGGGTCAGTAGCTCTACAGGCCTCTGCTGCAAGTGCTCACGTTGCAAGGTCAGGGGATGTGTCATGACAGAATAGGACAAAATCCAAGGAAAAATTGATTAAACCAATGTCTGAGGCACAAAGTAGGCTTTGGATTAGGTCCAGAAGAAGACTGTGATGTGGGGGTATTTCTTTGGAGCAAGAACAGGTGGCTTCCTTCTCCCGACTACATCATGCAAATTCATGCTGCATTGTGAATTTACTTTTATTTGCACCTCTCTGGGGAAAATGGAGAGCTGAGTTTCAGAAAAATGAAAGTTTTGCTAACCACAAGCTTCCAGAGACCCTTTTCACAGCATGTCAAAAGGGAGATCAGTTGGTCTTTAGGGCAGGCATATCAGTGAAGAGATACCCAGAGCTATTTCAGAAATTAGTGCCTGCTTGGAGAATGTGTTCTTCGACAGAGTAGAGAGGCATAAAAAGTCCCCATGGATTTCTCTTGCCACGTGCTGTTGCCCTGAGTTTGCAGTTCTTCGATGTTTTCAGTTTCTGTAAAAGTTTCTCATGCACTTTCTATAAACATAGCTCTTGTTTTCTAACTGGCCTAGAATGTTTTCTAAACTTCTGGATTGTTTTTCATTCCATTCTCCTAGGCGGAGACATTTGATGGATTTTTCCTTTGACCAGTGTGATTGAGGGGTGGTAATTTCTCCCTCCAATCCACGGTGGTTTTTAAGACCATATAAAATAAAGTTCAGGGTTTCACCCCGGCTCTCTCTCTTTTTCTTGCTTCCCACCTGGCCAGGTCTGCGTGGTTTTTTCGTGTCTGAGTGCGACATCTGAAAAATCCATCAAATGTCTCCGCCTAGGAGAATGGAATGAAAAACAATCCAGAAGTTTAGAAAACATTCTAGGCCAGTTAGAAAACAAGAGCTATGTTTATAGAAACTGCGTGAGAAACTTTTACAGAAACTGAAAACATCGAAGAACTGCAAACTCAGGGCAACAACGTGCCTCTGAAATCCACCACAATTTGAATGGATATCGCCATCTAGCACTGCTTGCATGTTGTTCGCTCCAAGGTGTGACCACTACCCTTTATTGTTACAAAGCCATGGGCAAAACACTGAAAAAAATGTCCTGCAAAGCTTTGTGAATGACTGGCTTTTGCGATTCACAGTATTTTGCTTTGTGGTTGCTGGGTCTCTGTGCTTAGAGGTTGTCATCATTTGCCCGAGATAGAACATGATTAATAAAAAACTCTTTTAATGTAATTTTTGCCGCTGACCTTAATTGCACAGGTCAGAAATGAAAGCAGCTCACCATATGCCAGACATTAAGGTCTTGAGCAATTCCCCAGCAAACGTTACACTCCCTGGATTGGATTGGAGTCCAGCCAGTCTGCCCTCATTGAAACTTATAAATTGCCTTTATCTTGCTGGCAATGTAAAATTAAATTGGTATAAGGGATATTGCATTGTTGATGAAGATGTACAAGACAGAGTTAACTCCAATGCAGTGAACTTATCATGAGATATGAAAAATATCTTAATTGGCTCAGCATCTTCCTTGCATGGCCTTGAAGAAACCCAGTGTTCCTGAAAACTGCAGTAACATTAAAGAAAATAGCCTTTGTTCATTCTCTTTGTGTGTTTGAATTGTACAGCTTTTCCTATGCTGCTCATGAACGGTGGAGCAAAAACCAGGATGTACAGTAGTTTAGATGACACTGTACTATGGCTGTATTTAAAAAGTGTGGTATATTTATGGCCTGCAATCCCCAACTTGCTACAATTCTTCCCCCAGCTCTATTTCTGTCTGTTGCCCATAGAGAGCTCCTTTTATCAAGTTTTCTCATCTCTAGCTATAATAACAATTGCATGATGTAAATTTAGGAGCAGCAGGGAATCATTGGCTAGAGATGAAGTCTGGTGAACATTAACCCTTCTGGGCTCTCTTAACATTTAACACCAAAATTTAGATGTAAATGACAATGAAAATCCTTCCAGTAATTTTCTCTTTTCATTAACTCAATCAAAGAAATTAAAATCAGCCAAGACCTTCTGGGTCAGTGCATCCTGCTTCCCTTGAGCCAGATTCCTTGTGGTCTGTTACTTCTCTTCGAGAGAAGATTGGGAAGTTATTGCATTACTCACTTGTTACAATCCCTCTAGAATTATAACCACATTAATGTAATTGTGCCAAACTGAGGCAGACATCTTCCAGAGAGGGGGAGTGAGGAAGGCAGGGTTTGTACTCTCAGGGGTTTGTATTCCCAAACAGCACAGCTGAATAGACTGCTGAGCCCTAAAGCAGTGCAGCCCGACTGTTCAGCTGGGAGGGACCGTGTAGCACACTAGAAAAGCTATCCAAAATCCCAAGGGCCTTTCTCACTCCTGTGATGGATGTGCGTGTAGTCATGGAATTGTGTGACACACACAGAGGAGACAGCATTGCCAGCAACTCCATGCATGCCTGATCCCCAAACCAGAGTGCTGTCTATCCTGCTATGAGCTGTGGGGCCGTGAGCCCTGGAGTCTCTGTGGAAAAGAGCATAGGCTTCTGCCAACTATACTTGCAAAGGGAAAAATACATTGGATGAGTGAGTGAGAGACTGGACAGTGAGCTCTGAACGTCCATCAGCTGTCCTTGACCCTGGGAGATGTGTGTAACTGGCCAGAGCTTCTGGGTGCTTGATGGCAGAATCATTAACGGATTTATGCCTTCAGCTGCCACACTCAGAAACTTGCCCACTGTCCTTGACATGAGATCCAAGCTCTCATAAGGTGTAAGTCTGGCTGAATATTTCTCCCGTGACCCTAGAGAAGGTTTCAGCACTCAAAGACTGTTGCTGCTTCCAGCACTGAACCGGGAATGAGGTCAGTGCACCTTGCACACTCCTTCACCCACATTTATATCAGTCACTATTACCATATTCAGTTTTGGAGGGCTCCCACAGGAGCCTTCTTGTGAGTTTGGGGCTATCTAAAATTGGCAGTTCTCAAAGTGCCAACAGTAGGATCTGGTGCAGGGTCAGGGGGAGGAGGGGGTATCCCACAAATCATCCATCTGGATGCAGGAGGAATCAATACCTTGCAGCCCCTAGGTGTTAGGGTGACAAGCTCTAATAAATGCAGCAGATGGGGATCTGGTAGAGAGTCTTTAGTAGGCTGGCTGAGTGCCTGACAAACCACAGGGAGAAAATCACAGTATTAAAAGAAGCCCCACGCAGAAATGCAATGAAACACTGCCAGCACAACATCCAACCAGCTCCCCAAAGGGCTTCCGGCACAGCACAACTCAAACCTGCTGCCTCCTGCATCCCCTTCGTCCTTTTTTCCCAGCCCTGATGCCATGAAAGGGCCTTAGTGAGCATCTCACCAAGCACCCATCTCCCACCTATCTCTCCTCATGTTCTCCTAGACCCTGAGGGATGAACAAGCAGCATCCAGGTTGTACACAGGCCATGTCTGGAAGTTTTTAAAAAGATGGAGAGACAGAGAAATATTTCAGCAGAATATATCTGTTAACTGGCTTCTTCACCTAATTAGCTGTGGAAAAGTCACCAGATGGACATATTTTAATGATGGCTTCATTCAGAGTCTTGGAGGAGTGGGTTGGATGTAAGAGATAATTATCTTGACTTTTAGATGTAAAAGGATTCTATTTTATTCTGCTTTTTTTTTCCCCTCTAGTTCATTTTTAATGAAAGAGAGGAACAGTGAGATTTAAAACATCAAATAAAAAAAGGAAGGTTGACAATCCATCGTTTAATCTCTGCTTAGTGCCAGCCTGGAGTGACATTTCTAAGGACTGGTTTGATGGGAAGCTTGTTTGCTCATAAATTGCCACAAAATGGCATTCTGAGTTTAGCCAGGGACTTTCCCCCTCCCCCTGTGTGCTGGGAGGAGAGTTAAAGCCATATGATTAAATGCTGCAGGGGATGGAAGTGTGTTTTCATGACACAGAAAGGAATATGGATAGGAAATGTCACTTTCACAACTATTCTCCTTCCTACCCTTCATGCCCGTCGCTATGGACAGTAAGAGACATCAAGAAGAGATCATGAGAGCATATCCCCTGGTGTAAAACTGCATCGAAAGGTGATAAAGACCTCAGAGGGGCTACTGGGACCCTCCTCTAGCACAGAGAACAGAATCTGTGCCTGCAGGACAGGAGAGCTGCTACTGCTGGTGAGTGGGTGAGGGAGGGTGGAGAAGAAGGCAGCAAACAGAAGAGCTGGATAAAACTGAGAGGTGACAGAGGACAACTCCTCCTCGTGGTGCAGGGGACAAATATACATTTCTCTACATGCCACCTGGCCCCCTCCAGCCTGCTTCCATCTGGCTGTGGATAGGGAAAAGTCCATGAGCAACCCAGAGCACTGAGCAGCTGCAGGCATGAGGAGCAAGTTTTCAGGAGTTAAGATTAAAGAAAAGTGAGGTTTACCAAATCAGCAGCAACCCAGTGAGAACATGCTTTAAATGACTGCTGTTCTTAGATCTGGGGTATGGTCTGAGTAACATCCACAGAGGGCTTTTGATCATATTGATCTGGGTCCAGTTGGAGGCTTACAGCTGGTGGCTGGAAGTGGATTTCAATTCAAACCTTATTAGCAGCATGGACACTTAGACCTGAAAAGGGTGGATGCTCATGCACATCTCAGGGACCAGACTTTTCTGCCCCCTGGTCTGAGTTTTTGAGGGGAATCTGGTTTTTTGCCAGCAAGTCCCTCCCATCTCCATCAGTGCTCCCCAAGCACCTGATAGAAAAGGAGGAACACAAACTAGATGCAAAACATAACAAATTGCCACGTTTCTTTTGAAACTACTCTGATGGCTGAGAACTTGCGGTATGTGACTATCAAATCTGGCCATTGTCATTCAAATTGAGTGCAGTCTGTAGGGACAAGCTTTGCTCTCCTGTATCATAGTGAAGGGCCTGATAGCAGAGCACACTGAGGGGAATGAAGTATATATAAAAGAATAGAGAAACAAAAGACAAAAAAGCCTCTGGTTTCTGAGAGCTTATATAGGCGTCTGGATAAGTGGATCCTGTTATTCGTGATTGAAATAACTGGGACCTCTGAAGTCCAGAAAAGGAGGAAACCACTTGAGAACAACATTGTTGGAAAGGCTTTAGCACTCACTCTGCCAGGGTAGCCCATGAGACCAGTCTTTCACATGGCACTCCAGCCCTCTCTGTGCAGCTGATGTGCAGAAGAAAATTTGCAGAAATAGAAGTTGATGGGAAAATTCAAAGTAGGTCGTTCAGAGCTCTTACAATGCCTCCCTTTCCAATCACATTTACAGCAAAGAAGGGAAGGATAAACGGGAAAACATTTATTGTTATTGTTACTATTATTGTTGTTGCCATTATTTTACTATCATTTTCTCAAATTGTCATCAGTATTGTGCAGATTATGGCGCTATGAAATATTCAAGTGTAAACTCTTCCCCTAAGACTTTGCATTAACTTCAGCTGACAGCCTTCCCAGCCTGAGAGGAAAGGGTTTGGGACAAAGCCCTGTGTCCATAGGAAAAAGTGGCACAACCCCTCAACACAACATTGTGAATAACAAGAGAGGTCCTGGACCAGCTGCAGCTGTAACTAGAACTATACTGACAGGCAGACGTAGATATCGGCATAACCATATACACCTGTGTATAAAGCTGTTGGATGGGTGCTAGAAGGCATTATCATTGCTTTAGAGTGTACAAGAAAGGTGGGATAAGAAAAAAAGCCTACCCTGTAACCAAAAGTATGTTAAGGTGTAATTAGGGGTAGAGAGTAGAATCAGCAAGTCTGGAGCTAAGCAAGGAACCTTGGGCTTGTAGATTTTATCCAATAAGAAGTGCCACGTTGAGCCCCACGAGCTGGTAGCCTCGGTGTGCCTTCCACGGAACACTGGCCCTTTCACCAGAGGACTCTTTCCTGGTGATTTACTGAGGGCCTTGTTTAACATGAGATCAGGCATCATTTCCAAACCCATTAAATTGTTTTTGGCTTAGCAATGTGGCTAGATTTTTCATTCTAGTTTTCCTAGGGGCTTTATTAAAGTGTGAAGCTGCTTTCTGTGTTTCAGATAGAAGTGTGGTATTCATCATTTTGAGCTGCTGGTATTGAAAAGCTGCCTTCGCTTTTGGTGCACTCTGGAATTTCAGCTTGTTTCTATATTTAATTAACTGATTAAAAATAGGTAGAATTTGTGTTCCAAAGTCATTCAATATTTGGAGAAAATCTTAAAGAGAAAAAAAGTCCACTACAGAACATATACGGCTTCAAGCTTCAGAAAATGGAAATGCTCAGAGATCAGTGCGGAGTCTGTTAAGCACTGAGCATTTTGTGGATGAATTCCTTGAACTATCAATACAGACAGAGGAACTGGGTGTGCTGAGGCCTTCCCTAGCAGGGCCCAGGCTCTCACAGGATCTGATCACACATTAGAAATGCCATGGCCAGGCCAGGGTGACCAAATCATCATGAGGTTAAAGCTATATCGTTACTGATGTCGCTTAGAGCGGGTGATGACCTGACTACTTTCTTGTTTTAGCTGTGCTGTAATAATCCTCTTTTTTTTTCTCCCATTCCCTATTTATTTACATGGAATGAGGCCATCAGAGTGACAAGTTGAGTTAACAAGATGGTTCATCATTTCCTCTTTTTGTAATTTTAATTCAGCAGATTGTTGCCTTGCATCTGCATGTGTGTTGGTGTGTCTTACACTCCTCTGACACATCACCTTTCCAGGGCTATAATTTTTCATCTAAGATTGTGGACAGGCGTTTGGAAAGTGGCCTCAACCAGCGAGGCGAGGAGAATTGGGATCATTTTTATGAACCAAGGAGTAGAGTGATGCATAAAATATATGTCAAATTAGAACCAGCGCTTCACTGTAAGAAAGACACCAATTAATGGGTTCTGTGGATTTGGGTTTAATAGAGCAGAAGATTTACCAGCCTTTAAAAGCTTAATACCAACACCATTTTTTGGGTGAAACCATTTGTCAATGGCTTAGAGCTTCCTGACTTCCCTGGTCCTTTGCAAACAGTGACAGACATAACCACAGAGACTGGCAGTGCTGTGGTGCTCCTTGCTAAAACTGTTGCTTTATCTTTTTCATGGATGGAGCTTGAGTGGACTACAGGATGCATTTTATATAGGGAATATGAAAAAATAAAATCAACACAGATAAAAATCTCTCTCTGCAGCTCGACTGGCTCTCGCCAGCATCAGTGGTGTGATGAGTACCAGGTAATTCATCTGGCTTTGTCAAGTGCTTCCTCCTCTTCCTTTTCTTCAGAAATCTTTTCTTCCAGGTTACTTGCTCTTAGTCTTCATAGTTTAAGATGAGAGACAACCATCAACCTTCGTGCAGGACTTCCACAGGATCAGAGAATGGTTTGGGTGGGAAGGGACCTTACAGACCATCTAGTTCCTTCCCCCTGCCATGAGCAGGGACACCTTCCACAAGACCAGGTTGCTCAAAGCCCCCTCCAACCTGGCCTTGAACGCTTTCATCGCGTATGAGATAGGGAAACTTAACTGATGGTCCAGAATGACTGGGTTTTCTTGTGGGAACCCTGTAAAATCTGATAGGATCTGTGTTGGAAACCATCAATTCTTATGTACAGGTAGATTCTTCAACTCGCCATGACATTGACTTGTCAATAGGGAAAGAGGTTATGCCCAGGTGGCACAGGATCTATTCAAATTTATACAAAGAATCTTTTTTCCTTGGGTGTATTCAACGCTAAGAATGACTTCAGTGAGTCCATGAATATGTCTTTAATATCACCAAGACAATGAGCTTAAAAAATTATCATGTGTTCTTTAATCCTCATAAACAAAGGGATTTGCCATGCAAGATTATTTTAAGAGCATTCTTAAATTACTCCTTATTCCTTAACCACATTGTGTTTGTGAAAAGGCATGATTATGTGGTTTCTCAGATATTATTTCAACATAAGAATGCAAAGAACTTTAAAAAAAAAAAAAAAAACAAGCAAATGGAATGTAAATAAAGGAGAAAAGCAAAATATTTGGACTTCTGAAGTTCCTCCAGAGTTGTTTTATGTATTTTAGAATGGTTTGCATTTCCCTTGCAAAATTTCCCTTGCATACAAAGAAAAGAGAGAATTTTCAAGGATCTGAGGCTACATAAGAGTTTGAGCAAAGAAAATCGTGGTCATGAAAACACTGTTTGTGTTTTGCAGTGACATAAGACTTGAGAAGAGCTTTTCTTGGAGCTTTCCTTCAAGTGAAAGCTCTCGTTACCATAACACTTCCACACCAGCTATCACAGAAGAGATCAAATGCTAATTCAGATCACAGGAAAAGGTTATTCAAGTAAATTTCTGAGGTCACTAAAAGAACAAATTTACAACACTTGAACAAGAGATAATGCATGATGTTTCCATAGCCAATGAACTTTGTTTACAGCACATTCTAAAAACTTACCCAGTCTGTCTTTGATAGCAAGATGTTTCAGTGCAAAGAGAGAAGATCTTAAGGTATCTCTGAATCTGCTCTTTTACCAGGAGAGGCCTCTGGAGAAGATGAATCTTGTTGAATTTCATACCTATATTTGTGTGAGCCCCACGGATGGATATGAGAATGATGTCTACTCTCGAGAGGACGTGAGAGCAGCCTATCATGTTCAACATTGTGTTCCTCAAAGAACTGTAGAAAATCAGTGTTGTAATCTAATGAATTTGAGAAGATGTCTCCTGAAGGGGTAAATTACCATGCAGAATGTGTTCTTTTATTATAAAGCTGTAATCTTGTTTTGCTGTTCTACTAATGCTGTACAGTGAGCAGTGACTGGGGGAGCCTCAAGAAACATGATGATTGTTGTTTGTTATAGCAATATATTTCATTAATATAGAGGTATTTTCGCAGAGGACAGTGGAAATCCTGTTGTAGGGCAGGAGAAGAAGACATATCTATGCTGTACTAAAATATACACAAATCATTTCTTCTTGCTTTTTCAAAATCAGCCTTGATCCCGACAGCTGGTTGATCTCCTCAGTAGTCAAAGAGGACTCTGAAATGTTCTCTCAAAGGTTTGCTCTTGAGTGGACCAAAATACAGCTTACGAAAGCAGAAAAGGAAGTTTGACTTTTTGAGGAGCTGGTGGCAAGAAGCCTTTCAGTGAGGCTGATGGGCCAGTGGGCAGAGTTTGATGCTGAAGGATAAGGATACCTTTGAGAGCTGCCTGGTGGCATAGTACCAAGTGGTCCTTCCATTTGACTTCATCTCCTGGTGAGTGGATTGCTCTCAGGGAAACTCACTCTGTGCCATGCTCTGCAAGAACAAGGATGCTCATGAATGGTTGATGCACTGTTCTTCCATGCTTTCTCCTAAAGCCCTGCTCGGACTGAAACTCCTGAGGCCAAACTTTTTGCTGGTCACTTGAGGCGAGAAGTGAAATAGGGAATGGAAAAGCAGCAAGGGATGGGGTCAGCTCAGCCAGGCCATCAACCCCACAGGTCAGCTCTTCCTTCCAGCATTTCCAGCTCTGCTCCAGCAGTTCTGCCATAGAGGAGGTCTTGCTGTAACAGATCTCCTGCGGCTGTGGCATTGTCACTGTCCAGACTTTCCAGCCCTCTCCATCTGTCCACCTGTTCTTTCCCCTCCCCATGGACGACAGACTTTGGATTAAGAATTTCTGGGCTGGGAGGGTATTCTGCTTGTGGGAAGAGAATTCTGGATGGGTTGACAGCAGCCTATTCATTCCCTTTGAAGGAACGGCAGGACTGTTGGAAAAGTGGTGGCATCGGCAGCTGTGCCCACAATGGATACAGTGGAAGGAAGAAATGGCACTGGCACCTTGCAAGAAGTGATGGATCAAGAAGGAGTGAACAGCAAGTGCTCTTAATAATGAGAGCCACCTGTTTCATTAGCCATAGCTTCAAACTGAAAGGATATGTGTTGCAAATCACCATGCAAAGCAGGCTGGCAAAGACCAGAGAGGGGCAGGGAGCTGCCAAACACTCTGACAGCAGCTGAAGAAACAGATGTGTTGCACCAAAGAGTGCCAGGAAAGGAACAAATGGCCATGGCTGCACTTTCCCTTGGGCAAGGCAGAACAGTGACACTGCCATTTGGCAATATTTCGGCAAGGTATTTATATGGGTAGTTGACCTTGATTTGCAAGGCTGATACTTTTAGTGTCCTCCAGTTGGCACTTGCTGTATTAGCCACCTGAAGATATGTCAGCATGAAACCCAGACATAAAAATTTATCCCAGCCTAACTCATGGAAAGGACAGGAACTTACGGTGCACTAACACGCTACTTGCATAAATTGCATCTCATTGCTTTTTATAGCTTACATATACACTATAAATTCTGTAAGAAGAGAGAGAAGGGGAGCTAAATAAGATTGAATACATGCAGAAAGAGAAGTTCCTTTTCCTTCTAGTTGTACAAGAAAAGCAGTTGCTTCCCTTTGTCTGGAGGTGTGAGCTGTAAGGATGAGCAGTGGATGAATTTCAAAAAATTCAAAGCCTTGGCTTGACTCAGATATGGCACCCTCAGCCGACTTGGCCAAGAACACAGGCAGAAGCCAGGCTGGCTCAATATCGTACGCCCCTGGAGCTCAGCTCTTAGTGAATGTGAACCGAGTGTTGAAGGAATTTAGGATGAGACTTGACTGAACCTCTGCCAAGATCTGTCAAAGGCAGAGATTTGAAGAAGGATAGCCCTTTGAGACTAAGAAGAGCGAGGCTGTGTTTCTGGCTCTGTCTCATACTCCTGGGGTGACCCTGGGCAAGGCGTTTAATCATGCAAAAAGGAATACCAGCTGTATCCTCACTTTACAGGGCTGCAGGGGTGTTGAAAGGACAGATTATTTAAAGTTTAGGAGAGACTAACAGAACAATGACAAGTCCTACATAAATAGCTTGTTGCTAGAGCTAATGGGAAATGCAAGCTGCAACCCCATGTGGATTTCTGACATTACAACATTTGGTTATGAGCAGGTTGATGCAAAATAGGAAACTTAGGCAAAATAATAAGGTCACTAATTTCTATTAGGAAGTACCAGCATGTTTCATTTTGGCTGATTTCAGATACTTTCTGGCTTTTGAACTCCTTTTCCCAACACAATCTATCATACCAGGGCTCTCAGGATGCCTTGTGGCACTGTAGTCAGAGGAGAAATTCTATCTCATCCTGACAGAGGTAATTTGGCTCCATACCTCTGTAATAATATGCAAATCTCCCTAACACTATCTTTTTCAAATCACTACAGAAGTTCAGAAAAGAATCTGCTGCTTGTGAGATCAATCTAAAATTCAGATTTGATTCAGCAGATCATAATATTTGAGTTGATGTCCACCACTCTACCTCCTACAGGTTTTTCACTCTGAGTTTCCCATCTCAGAAAAATCAATGTATATTTAAGAATGGATTTTTTTGGAAACCATATGTTCTTGCTACAAGAACATATTGATATCTTTTGGCTTGTTGGCTATATGTGGTATATAGTGACTACTTCCATTTTCCAATTCATGCTAAAGCCCTTTATGCTGCTCTATGAGTATATTAGAGCAGAAAATCATAGAATTCCTTATGAACTTAAGCTGATTTATAATACACATAAAGGATGAAATAGGAGAGGGTTTCTGCTTTTCACCATAAAGCAGGCAAAAACTGTTAATTCAGCCAAATATTCCACTGTCTCTGTAAATAAATCCGAATCCCTCAATATAAAATGAAATGGATAGGTTGTTAATCCATTAGAAATAAAAGAATTGGGTTTTTTTTTTTGTATCCCTGACAGAAGTCTAAGTTTAGATAGATGCATGTGAATAGTATTGTAGGAACTATTTTGCTCATCTGCATGGAAGTAGGTTGGGTAAAGTGTGGTTAAAAAAAAAGTGCAAAGAAAAATAAGAGATTTGTGGGAAGACCAGGAAAGCAATGTTTCACACGGGGAAAAAAAAGGGTTTTGTTCTACACTTGACAGTGACTTACAAATTACTTTTAACTTTGCTATGATAAAATTACTTNCTGCCTTACATGTAACACTGAATTCTTAATCAGGTTAATATTTGATTTCTGGGTGCTAAAACAAACACCAAAAAAAAAAAAAAAAAAAAAAAAAAAAGACCCTAACAAAATCACATTGTTAGGACTTTCTTGGGGAAAAAATTATTTTTGTTTGGACTGCCATCAAAATGCATCATTTCAGTGAAAATATAACATGAAAAATCAAAGAACTGGAAGTTTTGAGTAAAATGAACTTTATGAAATTTTTCATACAGTGTCACTGAGTCCCCGTGATCTACCCATTTCCTCATCCATCCATTCTGAGTTTCCTGTAACAAAGCAGCATGTTTTGGAGCTGCTGTGTTTGTTAAGTTAACCTCTGCTCCATATTCTGGCAGAAAAGGTGTTCTGTGTGGGAGAGGTGTGCTCAATTTTGTATGTGCTACCTGCATCACCCTTGAGAAGGGTTGGGCAGAGCTGGTAAAATTCCCAGAGCAAAAGCAAATCTGTTCTTATGATATTTCATGATGTTTGATGATTTAATCTTGCCCACATATGGATTGGTATCTATGTGTGTATTAAAGGTAGGCTCCCAAGGATCCTCTTTCCCCTGACTCCTCTCTAGGAGCCACCACGAGCACACCAGGCATGTGAAGGTGTATTTCAGCACTCCTGAGTGGGTGCAGACTCCTGTGTTTCTTGGGGAAGGATTTCCTGTGTGGCTGCTGGGGACGGGAGCACAGAACCACACCTGGATGATCCCTGCCAGACATGCTCCCACTTCAGTGAGGATTTTAGACCAAAAGGGGCAAACAAGCCTCTTTTTGCTGGAGGTGATGGTGAAATTCATGGTGACTTTAATAGGACTGAATTTTCACCCTGCAAAAGTTTTAGGGATTACAATCTTTTCCTGCATGTGTCATTTTTTTTCCCCACTAAAACTCTTAAGCCAGATTTCTCCTGTGAGGCCACTGGCTCCTACATTAGACTCCTTCTCAGTCATAATCTCCAAATCCTATTCTGTCTCCAGACAGCATCTCATTTTTTGTCTGAGGATTGAGGGAAGCCTCCTTCTCCCCATATGCAGGGACACGGGGATCCTTTCACGGTTTCTGCTAAACTGCACTGCTCCCAAGGCAAGAGACAACAGCATCATTTACAGGTTCCAAGTGATAAGATGAGCCAATAGAAATCGCAGTGGATTTTTGTTCTATGAACCAAAAAGTCAGAACCCAACAAACGGACCTTGGCAACAAACTCCCAGAGTGGTGGGAATGATATTTGGTGGCCCCTCACTGCCACCTTCATCCGCACATATGGCAATCCTGCTGCAAAGGCATAGAACCTTTCACCAGCCTGGAAGACAGCAGGGAGGTGAGAGCCTGTCCTTCCATTGTGCTTGTGCCAAAAGGGATTTTGGTGCTGCTGATGGTTATCACATCTGTGCCTCCACAGCTGATGCTTGACTCCTCCACTTCTACCCGGCTTCCCCCCTTCCCAGCTCAAACTCCTCAGGAGAGGGGAGGGAAGGTGCTTGAAAATTCCCTTTGAAATCTTGCCTGTGAGGCATGGATTTATCAAAGCAAAGAAGTTCTGTGTGTGAGCACAAGCTCTGCCATCACATCAAAGGGAAGAACAAGAAGGAGTTTCAAAGGGGTGCCCTTGTTCCCCCTTCCCTATTTCTATGCACACACACGCGTGCACACAAGGCACACACATATTTCCCTACCTTTAGAAGCCATGGAGCTTCTGCTGGGGCTGCTCCTTAAACTCAGCGCTGATGCAGGGACTCACAATCCCTCACCACAGACACAGCATTCAGGGATTAACCATCTAAAGCACTGCATCCGTTCCTGCCCTCAACCCACAGACAGATGCAGTTGAACCAGTGGCTCAGAAATGGCTCCTTAAAAGGTCAGGATTACCCACAAAAGCACAGCAGATATTTTGCCAAAAGACAAGAGGGTGTTGTCTTTAGCACAAGTGACAGCTGATAGAACAGCCTTTCCCATGTGTTCAATAAAAACAACAGGCTCAGAGCCTCTCTCACAACACCTTTATCCTGGCTGTCAGTTTTGAAGCCTCCTGGTACCAATAAAACACAAGTCAGCACAAAGATTGCCTGGTTTTCTGAGGGGTTAAACAGTGGCATATGCAGTGAAGTGACTTGAAGCCACAGTGAGGGAACAAACGCAGGGCAGAGTGAGGAACAGGGCTCCAGTCTGAGTTTCAGACTCAGAGAGACAGACATATCTGGCCTAATTTATGGGCTCCAGTTTTCTCCATAGTTGGGTGAGCTCTGTGCTCAGCTCTTCTACAGGGTGATCTGGTCCTGTTGTTTCATGGGTGGTGAGTGGTGTATCTGCAGTTGTCTGGACAGAGCAAGGATGAAAAGCAGCAGCCAACGTGGTTACAGCTGTCACTGCCAGAAAACAGTGGCCAGGAACTTCTTTGGTTTTGTGCTGTGGCCTCTTGCTGCTGCTTGCTCTGTTCTATGACCTCTTCAAAGTTTTACACTTGGCTCATTAACTGGACAGGGTGAAGTGGGTCTGGAACTGGTTTAATGTAGAAAAGAACTTTGTGTGTCAATCTGCACACAGAGGTCAGGATGAGAGTCTTGGGAAGCAATTTCATAGCAATGAGCACATGTTTTCTTGAGGATGCAATGGTTTCATTCTCTCCAGGGTTTATCATTGCATCTTATTCAGTTTCTATCATGGCCAATATCTTCAAAAGACATGTATATCTGTGAATGCCCCTCATTTTTCTTCCCAGGCATGGTCCTCATCCCTTGAACTTCAAGCACTTCTCCTCAGACCTCAGTTTCCTAACTAAGATTGTTATTGATAGCCTCTTTCTTTTCTTTTTTCTTTTTTTTCCCTTTTGGCTCCATAGCTCATCAATTAACTGGAGAGGGTATTGATCAGTAATTGTGTCAGGTTTCCCAAAGCTTTCTGGGAAATGCAGCTGCTGCTGCTGCTTCAGATGATTGCATATGCTCTGTCTTTGATTCACAGAGCACAGCCAGGGAGTATTCTCACTCAATGTGACTTAAATGAGCAATGAGCTCACAATTTACCCTTAGGAGGGTATTATTTGCAGCTCTTGCTGGATGGGTGTTTGACATTAAAAAGAAAACAGAGGAAGCCAGAACCCAACAATTAATTCCCACTGAGCCAAATGGAAACTTTAAATTGAGGGTCTATGGCAGTCTGACATACATTAACTTACAGCACTAAGCTACCTGGCTGAGAGGATATTTGTGCCTGACAAACTAAACTTACAGTAGTAACATGATTTGTATCACAGTCCAATTTTACCCTTCTCCTTCTAAAGGCTCAGTAAATTAAACTGATGTTGGTGGCACTCTGTGCTGTGAAACTGCTGCTGTAATCCCTACTGGGTCTCCCACTTCTAGCACAGATCCTAAGTTTGGAAATCATTTGCTCAAAGAGATCAGCTATTGATTAATAAGGGATTTTTTTTTCTGAGACTTCATCTGCTTCTCTGCATGACGGATAATTCTGCCCTGGCAAGCCTGTAATTCCCAAGCCTGGGATTGTGTTGGCATTTTCAATGTGTCCATGTGCAGGTGCTCACCTCTTTCCATGCCAAAGCCCTATTGATTGCAGAGGAGAAAACAACATTACATTGCCTTTGATTCTGGGACGATTCATGTGGCCTTACAGACCACAATACACCTCTGGCCTCAAAGACTCAGTATCCATCTCACTGACAAATGTCAGAGGGTGCTCAAAAGCAGTTAAAGGTGGATGGGTAGCAGACTGACCTATCCACAAATAGCCTGGGAAAGAGCTGCTTTATACATCTGAATATGGCAGATATTTCAGCAGTGGCTCCTTTGCACTGTGTGGTGATCGGCTCCCTCTTGATCACTACTGTGTCTAGCTGGGTGTTGTGCTGAGCCTCTCAGCAGTACTCCAGGGAGGGCTGGGCCACCTAGACCATCACAGGAGGTCTGGGACATTGTAGACTCATGATGGCTCATTGCTAAAATAGTCTATTCCCCCAGACAGTCTGGAGTTCCTGCTGTCTCTGGCTAGAAGTTGACATGATGTTGCAGAAGGGGGCTGAGGAGAAGAGGCAATTTTTTAAGTGCCAGTATTTTGGCAGGTAGAAGAGGAATTGCTCTGTGTGCTCCTATGCAGCCTTCTTTCTGCCAATAGGAGAGCTTTTGGAAATGTCTCCTCACTCATGTTCCTCACTAAACATCCCCTGTGTATCCCCAAAGCTGACCACAACTTAGGGTGAGGGAAATAATTCCTACTGACAGGATGTGACTTTGTCACATAGTCCTGGGTCTAAAACCAAGCTTCTTGCTCTTCAAGAAGCCACTCAACAAGAGGGACTGTTTAAGCTACTCAGACTTGTGTCTTGAGCCCCTGACACAAAACTTCAGGGAGCATCTGATTGAAATAAGCTGTTGAAACCCCCTTGTGAGATGCTACCACCCTGAAGGGTAAGAAAGAGGAAAGGCAAAGGACTTCAGGAGGGGCTGGAAAGTTTTGAGGGTCTCAGCCACAGTGAAAGCAGAGAGACTGGTATTTTGCTCATGCTATCCCAAACCAGCTCTCCATTCACCTGTGTTTTTGGTACTGCCTCCTAGGGCTCTTCAATGGAAAGTGAGTAATTTCCTGGGTCCAGGCCTGTTTTCATACTTCAATGGGAGTGATAGAAAGCTTGTCAGACAAAGCTTGTTTTCATAATAGCCCCTGTGAGTGCATGTCCAGCACATGCAGACACACACAAACACAAAGGCTTTCTCATTATTCCCAGCTGTGTGCTATCCAATTCCACCATTGTTTTTTCTCTGTTTGCACTTTGACCTGTATTCAAGGCAACATCCCTGCGTGTGCTGTGCTTCCCACAGTAACCAATGTACACATGTTCCCATATGGATTATGCACGCACCAGATCTTCACAACTCCTTTGTGGCATCTGGCACAAGTTCAAATGAGTTGAATCAGAAAGTGATGCCTTTTTCCCCTCTTATCACTACGTGTAGATCTTCATTGGGTTGGTGACTTCCCAGCATATCACACCCACTTTGTGTTTTGTTTTGTTAATCTGTTAGCTCAGCAGATAATAAATCAGTCTTAGAAAGAATTAGCACTTTGATGATGCCTTTCTGCCTCACAGAGGATTTTTTTTTTTCTTTATTGAGGTAAGTGGTAATTCTTTCCATGAAGAGCCAGCATGTGAATTTTCTAGCCACCAGCAGAGCATCTTCTGTAATTCCACACACTGAGCCTCTTCACCAGGCTGTCAGCTGCTGCTTCTGACTGCTTCTCTTGTGCTACGGACTTTCACACTGCTCTGGGAAAGCTTCACAGCCCAAAGATGCCACCTGCTTCCTTGTGAACTACTCCAAAAATGCTTTGAGCCCATCCTGTAGGACGAGTGGTTGTTGTGGGAGGTGAACCAACAAAGAGGGCTTGAGTTAAGGGTGTCAATGGAATGAGGTGGGTCTCCTGATGAGGTGGGTTTGATTTGGCTGTTCCAATCATGAAGGTTAGCCCCTGGTTTTCAGCCCTGATGCTGTGTTCAGCCATTATTTCCCAAAGTTCAGAACTGCTGTCGGCAGGTTGACAGGTGGTTTGAACAAAGAACTGAGTTCCAGCAAAAAAGAGTCAAACTCAGCACACATGAAAATTTAGTCCCTAATTTTAAAACAAAAAGAGAATCACATTAAGAAGCTAAGTTGAAATAGCAGCTTTATTTCTTCAGAGCATTCTCGTATATATGCTGTAATTCATTCCTTCCCCATCAATCACAGTAAAGAGCATATTTTCTTAAAGTAATTGTGAATGAAAGAGATGTGATGAAATCACTGCCAATGGTCAGGCTGGGAATTCATCAACATGTCTAGTGATCCTCTTAAAAAGGTATCATTGCCTGTTGAATTGTGGAGCCTAATGGAAGCAAAATTAGTTGACAAAATTAGGTTTACTTTTCCAGAGTTATAGACTTGATCGCATTTCCGATTCCCTGCTAAACAAAGCTATGAGACTACCTTTTGTTCAATTTGAAGCATTTAATGACTTCATAAAAAAGGAAAAACCCAGGCTGTTGAAATTTATATCCATAAGAAGTTGTCATCTTTGCCTTATTTTCAATTTTCCCGTGAAGTTATTAAAACATTATGTGATCGTAATATATTTATGGGGAGCGGGAAATGAGGTGTAACTCTGACTGAGGCACAATGATTTGCTAAGAATTGTAAAGCATCAAGGGCTACAAACTTGTACAGAGGAAGATGTGTGTGTGTCTATACACCGAGTGGAGTTTTGAGTACATATATTCCATACTTGTTGCATGGAGTTTCTATTCTCCCAACCTACATAAATATTAATAAGACTCAGAGGTATCAAACTCTGCTCAACAAGTTGAACTTAGACTCCCTCCTGCCTTTGAATTTCTTTGCCTTTTTCTTTTGTATACTGCATGACAGAGGATAGGAGTTTTGGAGCAAACTTGACGGTAGTGTTTTGCAGCTAACAAGCACAGAGCCCATTATTATTCCCTGTGCCTTTATTCACAGGGGAGAAAAATGAAAGCTATTAATGAACATAAGTAGCTTTCTAGGTTTCTGTTCTTCTCTGTCTTCTGTTCCTGCACCTTCCCTCTGGTATCTGAACTTCTGGCCTGTTTTGACAGCTGGGTGCAGAGCCAAACTCACCTTTGTGAGTAGGATGCTGAGCACGTTGACTGCAACAGCTCTGGACAAGGATATTCTTTCTGCTGAATATCTGCCAATGTTTTGCGAAAGATTAGGACTCCTATGGCTGACTAGAGCTCCTAGTACAGCACCAAAGACAGACTTACAATTTGGAGACATCATTGCTCTTGGTCTCTAGGCTTCATCTCCATGGGAAGAAGTCCCTGTAATGTCCAAGCTGAACACAGCAGGCAGGTCTAAAAGATGTCTGTATTGAAATGAAAAGATACCCCTGATTTTCTGACCAAAAATGCACTCTTGCTTTCCCTCCAGTGTGCCACTGTTCTGAACATATTCCTCATTTTGGGGAAAAGCTGTACTTGATGTAAATAAGAGGAACCCATTTTCTTGAGCAGTGCTACTCCAGCCTCCAGCGGTTGAGAAATGGTCCAAGCAAACTGATGGATGTCAATATGAGTGATAGGAGGCGTATGTTTCTGTGTGCTAAAAGCAGCACAACACATTGCAAGGGATGGGAAACTGGAGTGGTTCCGACAGAGCCACATATGGCTTCACATACATAATGTGCAAATTCATCAGTCAAAAATACCGAAACCCTTCATAAGAGTAAAGCTCTGCTCCTACAAGGGCTGCAGTCCCACAGACTTAAGGCGAGCAGAGTGAAATCAGTGCCAAGTGCTTGCAAATCCTCCCACAGTAGTGTTTTCCAGGGTGGTCACGTATAAGCAACTTTCATCTTTGGAGACCAGGATTCTCATCTGGCTTTAACTGTATCCAGCTGAGAGATTTCACCCACCTTCCTCTGTCACTTGCATCTCTTCAGTTGTCCTGGACTGGGAGAAGCTGTCCATGCCCAAGCAGACCTGGAATAGCAAAGGAGGTTGCAAGACAAGTGCCTCACCCTCTATTTCTTGGAAGATGAAGAGAGGGGGCTTCACCCTTACAGTGGTACAGGTTGGTGGACTCCAGCATCCTGCTGGTCAGGAGAGAGGTCTTTTGGCAGGGTGCTCCAGAGGTGATGTTAGAGGTTGTTGAAAGCAAGCACAAGGACTATAGACCGAGTTAGGCCTCTGTGCTCAGGTCAGGAATGAAGAGCCTTGGCAGAGCTGTGTGGAGAATCCAGCAAGGTATCTGCCCTCAGGATTCCTGTCTCCTATCTGCACTAATATTTAGCTCTTTCAGGGTTGCTACACCCACTCCTTAAAAAGAAAATGCAAAGAAAATATATGCAGGAATTTTTCCCTTCGAGGTGTATCCCAGCACCAGTAAGTTTCATGTTTTCACATCCAAACAGATCTCCAGCAGCAAGAAATGAGTGTCTGGGCCCACTGAAAGCATATATTTATCTTTCTGGGACCAGCACATTCCCCCTACTTGGTAAGGTTTGTTTCCATGGCTGATTTTGGGCTGACAAGATGCATGGGGCTCTGGAGTGCAGCTCACTGTGTAGACTGTGCTGAACTGACAGGATAGATACACAGGGCCATTTGCTGGCACATGGAAGAAAAAATGAAAAATATTAACTGCATTAGAACTATGTAAGATAACCCAGAGAGTCCTTCTTACAGCCAGCTCTGCTCCTGCTGGCACTAACTGCATAATGCCAGAGCAGAAAGCCAGGCCCAGCATGGCTGCTGGGAAAAGGGTTTAATTATTTTCATTCTCCATTTTCATTTCAGCCTTCCTAGTAATTTGTGTTGCCTTTGTTACCAGAACAAGGGAAACAAAAGATATTTGCCTTGTAGATTCCTTTAATAAGCAGTTCTTTCTGCTGGTGAGAGCAGCCTGCCTGACAAGCTGCTGAGAGTGAAACCACAAATCCACACAGGTTCAGCCTGGAGCACACACCAGGGAGACTCCTCACAGCCACAAAGCTCCAACGGCAAGAAAGGGGTGCAGTCTTCTGGACCAGTCTATTTGACAGGGCTTCCAGCAGAAGGCCAATGCAAGCCTGGCCTCAGGCATGTATTATTTGTTGTTATAGGCTATTCCCTGGCAGGACATGAGCTGGACCACTAAGCTCTTCCCCCTCAATCACCAAAGATGCTTTTGATAGAATTAGCTCATGGTGACAGCCACAGTGGCTGATTTGGAGGCGGAAGTTGAGGAGGGAATAACTTTGTCCTGTTACTGAGCCTTGGTGCTTGATAAAACTGTGTCTGTGTGTCAAGAAAGAAAGAAAATCACTAGCACTAATGGAAGAGTGGATTGTTTGAGACAGTTTCAGACATCCAGGAGACCATCGTATTTTCCTGCTGGAGTTAAACTGATGATTGTTGTTCCAGACTACACACACAAGAATGCTTTTTATTTTCATTTCCAGCTCAGAAAGCTTGTGCCCATCATTTTCTCACTGGGAAATCACACTGTTTTCTGTACCTGCTTATCATAAAATAAGAGCCTGATTGCACAACATAACTTTCATTCCAAACTGCTCGTAAATTTAGGAGTGGCAATGACAAAACTCTGTGGTATGTCAATGTCAACACCCAGAAATCTGTGTGTCCTTTCTGCTTGTCCTCTGAGCTGGCCACAAACACACAGGCTTTTTTTTAGACAACCATATTAACAAGGAATTCTTCCGTCAAAGATACTGGAGTACAACAGTCACCAGGCCTTTGTCAGAGATACAGCTAAGTCTGGAGGGGGAGGAAAATAGATAGGTTTTTATCACTAGCTATTCAGACTGGGGCAGAGGAAACTGAGCATTGGAGTAAGAGGTCATATAAGAATCCATGTGCATGTAGGTGAATTTACCTGTACAAAAAAAAAAAAAAAAAGAAGCTCCCTCCAAACTGTACAGAGAGGGATCTCTTTTATCAGAAAATATGAGGGGTATAATGCAGCGATTACAGCATTAGTCTGCTGCTGGAGACCAAATATGGCTGTACGCATTAAAAGTATTGAAAATGGCTGGCTACTGCACAGATACACACAGCTGATATAGTCAGTACATTCATTATTCTGGAAACACAGGCAGATCTTGTGCTTTGCTGCAATTTGCTGATGCTCTGCTTTTCATTCCATTTGAACCTGTTTCCATTCATGTGAATTATTTTTTGAGCAGAGTTGGCTCTAGTGTTTCTTACGCCCTTAGCAGAGTTTGGAGGTCACTGTAGCAGAGCAACTGGTGAAGACAGCAGAATTCCAGCAGCAATTGAACTGCTTCCATGAACCTCTCTTCGTTGTGTCCTTTGGACATCTGTTGTGTTTCCTTAATGGAGACTGTTGGCTTTGCTCTTCAGGAACCAAGTAAAATATTCTCAAGTTCAAAAATACTCTGGAGTGCTGGTTAATTCAGATCTAAATACAGATAGAAACACAAGCAACAAAATATCTTGTAATGCTTTGCCACGCTTGACAGGAGTGTGTGCCTGCACCATTGAAGAGGAAACTTCACTAATCCTTGACTGAAATTCCTTCTGCACTTCTTAAATAGCATGAACCATGTCACATGAGATGAGCCAGGACCTTTGTGTCTCTTGATATAATGGAAACAGGGCAGGAGCACAGCATGGGGATTTTGCTCAGTGTCTTCTGTACATTCCTGGAGCTAGGCAGGAGGTTGTTTCTGGGGAAAGGACAATACTAAAAGTGCTTTCCAGAAGTTTCCAGCAGCTCTTCGAGAGAGCAAGTTGGTCTTTCACAGGAATTTTCTGCTTGAAAACGTTAGAAGGTTTTTCCTACACTGTGCTGCAGTCTCCTGCATGTTATGTTGTCATACTTGGCAGGAGGGTGAGGGGTAAAGAAGTGTTAAGTTATAATGTAAATTGAGTTTATTGCCGTCTGGCAGAATATTTTGGCAGCCTTTTCTGACAAAGCCTCTGCCACAAACACTTTTTAGCTCTTGGAACCAGGTCAAAGCATTAATCTGAGCGTCTGCATGGACATGTACAATGCTACAGCAGCTCCTGCTGTCAGAAGATGTATGCATCCATCCCTGGCTTCCCACTGCACACACTCACTCCTGACAATGTTAGCCAACAGATTTTCCTTGCAAGAAAGATTATTGGGGCAGGAAGAAATGACTGATTCGAAAGGGTCTGCATTAAACAGCTGTTCAAACCACAAGGTTTCCAGTTTCTCAGTGGCTCAGGACAGGCACCACATCTTTCTTGAGGCCATCAAAACTCAGCACAGGTCATTACTAATCTGCCAGTCTGCCAGCTTCAAAGCAAGGAAGGGAATCTATCCCTGTCTGGCCCTCAATATTTCACATTCCATATTCCTGTTGCCAGAAGTCAGTTTTTTCATCACAGACTCTCACAGAACCCTTAATGAGCCCTATTGATGTGATACCCGCAGGACACAAGGAGAAGGTGGCCAGTGGGTCTAGCAACAGGAAGGACTCATCCCACATGTCCTCCTAGAACGATCTGCCAGTTTACTGTGTCTCTGTAGTAAGATATGAAAATACCCATTGGGTTACACTGAGTGTTTCTGTCAGGAACCATTCTCCATCATTTCAGATGAAGAAGGGAGGGAGAGAATGATTGCAGTCAACTGCACTGCTTTACTTTCTCTGCCTCATGATAACACCAGTTAAAATTAATGGCGCCACTGTGCACGCACAAGCCTAGCAGAGGATTTATTTGACAGAGCTGCAGATGGAAGGGTTAACTATAGGCCTAAAATGGCTTCACTACTCAAATATTTTCTTGGAAAGCTTTGAAATGGTATGCCTTTGTAGTTTGTTTCTTTTTTTTTTTTTTTTAATTAACACTGATCATTGGCCATACCAATTAATGCAATTATGTGGTCCAAAATAAAACACCCTACCAGATCTGTATCATATGCTAGTCTTCCCAGGAAAACAATTTGGCCACAGCAGAGTGAAGAAGTGGATTAGCCAAAGAAACCATTTCTGTTAAAAGAAATTATCATTTGGGGTCTTTTTTTTTAGAAGAAATGATACACTGCCTGCATGTAGAGTCATAACCCATTTCCTTTTCAATAGGAACTAAGTATTTTTAATTACTGGGCTGTCATATTAACTATCCATTATTTTTATTTAAAAACTTGAAATGAACATCAAAATTTAGGAAATTGTCTTAATATTGACATTTCCTTTTGGGATACAGGTACAATTTGAAGTTTCAGTAACTTTGGAAGGTGGGGTTCAGCCATGCATTCATATCCGATTTTCCAGTTAATTTCAGTGACCAGAGAAGTTTACAGGAGCTGTTATTTTCCCAGCTCTGCATCCAAGGGATACACTGGAAAACAGAGACATGACCTGAGCATAACCTCCCACTGATCTATAAGCTATATTATTATGACTGTGAGTGGTGGGGATTTGTATACTTGAATCCAGTATTTTTTTTTCTCTAAAGTGATAATCCTTTACTTGGAACCCACATATAAAAGACTTGGCTTTTCAGGACCAGATCATGTGTTTTCCAGGCTGGTGGGCACCTCATAGATCCACTGGTGGGAATTTGTTACCATCAAACCCAAAATGAGAGCTTAATTCTGGATTTGCCTGAGGGCCAAACTTTTTTCACAGTTACAATCCACATCTAAATACCAGCACTTTGATCTTCCCTGCTTCATGGACTCCACTCTTTTATCCTTAAAAGAGATTCAGCCAGATTTGTAGTGGAGATTACACCTCACCTCTTTGTTCCTCTGCTTGCACAAATATCAAACTCCACCTTTTCCAATCCGTTCCCTCTCACTGGGTGGTGGGGTGGGAGAGTGTTCCCAGACCATCCTGGCACGGTGTTCCATCCCAGCCATGTCAGACAGTGCCCTTCAGACAAACATAGAGGCAGAAACATAGAAAAAGTGAGCAGAGAGAAGACCTCCAGCTTCATTCTCCACCCAACAATTCCCAGGCTCTGGAGGACTCTAATGCCATTTCTCACTCATTGATGTAGTTACATCTGCACCCAGCTGAGGAGGGCCAGCAATAATTTTCAGACCAACACAGTGCTTTTCAGCCCAGAGGGGCACATCAGGTCAGGTGAAACACTTTGCAGATAGGTGGGGAGAATTCAGTTAATAAATAACAGTAATTCCTTCTTTCTCAAAACACTGACTAGAAAAAGAAAACTTCTGGGGTTTGTATGTTTTTTATACTCTTTTTACTGGTTTTAAAGTATTAAATAAAGCTGAAAAACCAAAGTGAAATATCATTTTGCCTGTCAACTTTTCTATTCACCAAAACTGCCCTGAGAAGGAGGAGGATTGGGCTGTATCTCCCACACTTGTTCTATACATAGCTTTTAGTATTGCCAGAGAGCTGAAATATTATTTTTCAGTAATCCTTAAAAAGCACCTGAGCTTTGGCATGGGATGTAAAAAGATGGGTCTGAGGGGTTACCTGCAGTCTCTTTTCTAGGTCACTCATCTGGGGCATGAGGCACAGAGGAGTTTGACTTCTGTCAAACACGCATTTGAATTGAAACAGAGATCACAGAAGGAGCACGGAAAAGAGATGGCCTTTGTGCTGTGGGGCATTTGCAAGATGAATGGTGCCAAACCTAGAGGACACAAAATCAGGACACGCAAATGTCCTGAAAGCAAATGGCACGGGTTCAGCTGGAAATCTCTGGGGCCGTGAGGCGTCTCAGGCTGCCGTGTGAATCCTCCAGCATCCTCCGCCTCTGGGGGCTGGGAGCAGAGACCTTCAAGAGAATCAAAGTGAATGAGGGGTCAAAATCAGTGGAAATTCCTTGTGAAACAAGCTCCTTTAGGACTGCTTGCAGGCTACGTGAGATCTAGGTTTAATATCTGGGAAGTCCCCGGAGCGGTGCCCGGGCAGTGTCGTGTTTAAGGAGGGCTCTCCCCTGGGCAGGAGCCGCCAGCAGCGGCTTTGAGCGCCGCGCTCGGCGTCCGCACCGCGCCGCGCCAAGAGGGGCTGTAAAAGTAGGTCACGGCTCACTGTGATGCAAACTCTTTCTTCTCAGGTGCATCAAGGCGTTCTTTCATGGGTTACTGAGGCATGAGCAGCAATTCCTGAGCGCACCGAGCCTCCGCGATCCGTCTCCCGCAGTGTCTGCTCTGGGGACGCTGGAGAGCTGGAGGCTGCTACCTTCGCTGCGCCCCGCAGGGTCTGGCAGGAGCAGGAGGACAGCAGCAGGTGCCACATGTCACGGCACACAGAGCTTGGGTGATGGCTCGTGGCAGCAGATATCTCAGCTTTCAGGTCTTAGGATGCCTTCCCATGCTTCTTATCAGTGCCTGGTGCTGCTGTGATGTCCTGTGGCTCACAGAGCAACCCTGTGCTGCTTTACTTTCCATATCCTGGCTGCACTTTTATCTCTCTGCCCTCATCAGGTGCTTCCTGGCTCAAGCACATGTGTTTTCCCGTGGGAAGATGCACTTTTTCTTAGTGACAAAGGTGAAGCTTGAGATAAACCATCTCAGTACAGCGAGATTAACAGAGGTTGAGAGAAAATAAATGTGTGGTCATCACCTAGTGTCAGAAGCTTCGAACAGATAGGAAGCTGAATGCCCCATTCACCATTTTTCTAGACAACAGGCAAAAAAGCCAGAAGAAATTGCAGTTGTGTCTTACTGGAAGAACAGAGTGCTTCACCTTATCCCTTCACACCTGCAGGGAACAGATGGTAAGACTGGGAGCTCCTCCTTCATCTCTAGGTTAAAATCCCACCCACTTGCAGGTGGGGTATTGTTTTGAACTTCACCAGGGCTACTGCTCTTCATGATTCCCAATTTTCTACCGCAAGGATATGGAGAGTTGACTGTCACCTGTGTTGATTTCCTCTACAGTTATAGCCACGGGCTGAAACAAGCAGACCATGAATGAGAGATGGCATCACGAAAACTCACCAGGAGGGAAGGCAAATTTACCTGTTCTCCACACGATGAAAGAATGGAGCCAGTGTGAACATTTTCCATTGAAACTGGGTTTCAGAAACAAACAGTTAGCACCTAAATAAGTCTACTCACAGGAAATACCCACGTCTCATGGAAAATGTCAGTTTTTCAGATAGAGAAATGCATTAAAATGTCATATGTCAAAATATATCAAAGATATTTTGTCTGAACTAAATCTGAGGTGGAGTTGTTTGCAAAAACTCAAACAGGGAGAAGTTAGACTTCTCTTGACTGAGTAATTACTACAGCTGGCTTCATCCACAGTGCGGTATAACTGTGTCCTTTCTACGTACAGGAACAAACCTGAGATATCTGGATGATGAAATTAAGGGAGAAACAGGGCATTGAGTGTTCTGGATAAAGTTGTTATCATTCCATCAGCTCTCTGAGAGCCTTCAGCCCCAGTGAGGTCAGCTGACATTTCTTTCTCACCCTACAATCAGCACTGGAGGCATCAGGATTATCTCACAGAAGAGACACTTTTATCAGGCATGCTGCTCAGCATAAATCTAGCAAGCGTTGCCCTTTTTTATTCCCAGATATTGTCACGCACTGATCATTCGCCAGCTGCTGGTGCTGTGTGTGTTGGTGCGGGGGCAGACAGAGCCTGAAACAGGAGCTCCTGCGTGATGCTGCACCAAAGGCTGCTTCTCTCCCCGTCCCTGGCAGCGCCGCAGGATGGGGCTGTGCTCACCACCACCCCCAACCTCGGCCCCTCTGAGATGGGGACACACCCGAGGGCTGGTCTGGGTCTCGCCAGGAAACCTGCCAAATTGCACGGGATGAATGCAATCTGGAAAAATCTGTTTACCGTGATGTGCTCATACAGCTGGAAGGATTTAGCTGCTATTTCAAGCAGACCTTCCTGTAAATGTAAAGGGGCATCCTGAAGTGCATTTCAAACACAGAAATGAGGGGCTCTGCTCTGGCTCATTTTCACCTGCTATGTGTCATCTCTTAAGGGGCTCAAATTTACCAGACACCAGCAGAGAATTCAGTTTGTGAACGCCATAGGAAATAAACTTACACTGAACTCCCAGTAGTTTATCTGGGGTTCTCTTCTTAATATCTCTGCTATAGAATACCTGACAAGAGCTTCCCAAGTGGCTGCCCACCCTGAAAAGAGAGAAGACATCAGCAAGGACATACCAAGAGCTCCACAGATGAGTACTTGGATGCAGCCCTGAAGATTAGAGCAATAGCATCATCCATAGTCAACTAGAATGTCTCTTTTACAGGCAATAAATATTGGATTATTTATTTTGCATCATGACTGGCCTCTCCTCTCCTCTCCTCTCCTCTCG
>VZTE01002610.1:0-148777 GCA_013397775.1 Eulacestoma nigropectus | reverse complement strand
CCCTCTCCATTTTTCCCTCTGTATGGTAAGGAAAGAGCATATGATGAGTGTAGTATATTATACCTGACTATTAATCTCTTCTATTCAGTCAGTGCATGCATTCATTTATATGGATGATTTGCTAGTTTTGTTTGAATACACACATGCATATTTAACAGTGAGGTTTATTATGAAAAATGCCCTCGAATTAACTCTTCTAAAAGATGCCAATATTATTGGCAAGAATTGCATTTTATTTTCTTTGTAAATGTGCTGCTTCCTTAAACATTCATTTCTTTGGAAATCCAGTACTTTTCCAAATGCAAAGACAGTGGCGATGAGCAACTGTCATTCCCACATTAAAAAGCAAAACCAAGCCTTGATCTTTCTACAGCAGATTAGGGAAAGAGATAAAAATGAGATGAAAGCCTCAAATGTCTGTTCCACTAGGTTCGAGGCATTCTTTTTGTTTTAGTTCCGCACTCTGCCTCTTTAATTCCCCCTGGCTCAAATGCCAATTTTCTGCTATGTTGGCATGACTGCCGAAGAATTGCTTCTGTTAATAAACTGCACAAAATAGCTGAGCAATTAGGCAATTAAACTGTTTTAAATTTAATTTAAAACCCTGGCATTTTGCTAGGAGTACCTTTTTTTTCTTTAATCCCATCTTTTTTGTGTGGTGGGAGGCAAAGGGCGAGTTGGAAGGGTGGGAAGGCAGCACAGTGATGAGGGAATGGCCAGGTGTGATCAGAGTTGACTGAGGCAGATAAGTATAAGGCTGTCCACTTTGGGGAGCACATTCCAGCCCTTGTCCCTTATTAGAACAAGTAATTTTTTCCCTAACATTTAACACACAAACAAGCTTAATCTGATTTCCATCCTGATCCCAGATGGGTATCAGGGCTTGTAAGCAAATGATTTCAGGAGCTGCCTACCTGCTCTTGGCTGCTAATTCAAAATAAAAAGGAGTGCTGGAGAAAACAGAAATTACTGCGCCTGGGGGTGAGCAACCTGTTCTGCTCATCACTGCGTGCTCCCACTGCATTCAAGGGCACTTCTCCAAGTTACCTGAACTGTAGGAAAGTTTGTCCCTTGGGCTTATTTGACCTGTACTTACAGAGATTTTTTTCTTTTGGTACAGATCAAGTTTGCATTTTGCTAAAGGCTCTCTTTCTGACTTGCCATGGGTGGTGGCACTGGGATTTACCCTTCCCGGAGATGGGGCCCAAGGGAATGGTGAGAGGGCTTATTCCAGCATGCCACAGCTGCATCCCCAAGCCCATCATCCCCTGCCTTGCCCTACTGCCAGACAAAGCCTCTCCTGTGCCAGTCACACCATGTGGGCCAAGCTCTGGTAGCCCACCTCCCTTATGCTACATCCTTTCCCGACCCAGTCCTCTTCCCCAGGCCACCATTTAAAATCTGTGCATGGTCCTCTGTTCCAATCCACACTTCCAGTCCATCCCATTCACACACCCAAGCAAAGTTCTCTCCATAACCACAAATCCTCAGCTGCCCAGTCCCATCCCTGTCCACTGCAACATCTCTCCCACCCTCACTGCTTCACACCCTGCACCTCAGCTGACCCACAGCCTTTGCACTGCCAAGTTTTCAGAGCAACCTGTCCTCTTTACTTCTCAATGCATTAAATCTCTTTTCCTACCATGATGGCTGGGAGAAACAAAACATTCTCCCTAGAGTCCTGCTAAAATTTTTGGCTAATAGAAACACACCACGTTTTTCAAGCCTTTTTTCACTACCTATATTTGGACGAATGATGCCACGGCGAAGCAAAACACCCTCTTGTATACCCTGCAGTGCTGACTGTCTTCTCAAGAAAAGCTTGTATCTCCATGGTCACATCATGGCTATTTTTAGTGAACCAGTCATTCCTGTTATTCTCCTAGTCTTTGAAATTAAAAATAATGGAAAGAGAATTAAAAGGATTCTTCAAAATGTTACAGTAGTCACATGCTGTTTGCAAGATTCTAGGTGAAACTCCACCCTCCTCCCTGAGCTAGTGGGGATATGAACATTAACAGTATTCTTGTCATTGTTGCAGTCAGACTCACATTATCATTTCCACTTAATGCACCACAGGGACCAATCCTGTGGTAGCTGGGGAAATGTATTATAAGTTAATTCATTATTTCTGATATGATTCTATGCTTAATCAAGATCTCCTGTGCTGCACAATGAACCCACTTGTTGCCCTGAGAACAGTCAGTCCCAGGCAGTTCCTCTCCCTGAGCTTGAACATCCCCATCCTGGGTGCTGCAGAGGAGCTGTTGGCAATGCAGGCTGTGCCAGGATGCTAAGAGAGCTCCAGGGGCTGCAAGTGCTGCATGACCGGGGGATGTGAGACATGCCAGGGAAACAGGCTGCCCAGGGCATTGTTTTAGAGTGAGGCATTGAGGCAGCAGTGAGACATTAATTTTCTGCTTTTTGGACTTCTCAGAGCACTGTTGCAAAACCTTTTTTGTCTCTGTGTGTTAGCATAGATTGCAATATTAATTTCTGTCCTCTCCTCCCTCCTGACATTGACTTTCCACCACGAGCCCTTTGGCTGTCCAGTTCATTTTGACAGCAGGGCAGGATCTCTGTCTCTGTGTTTATACAGTGCCCAGCATGAAGGGAAACTGAGTTTTGCTGGACCTTTAGCTGCTAGTGTAATGCATGTAATAATAATATTACATCCTTGAACTCTCTGTCCTGTTTCAATGTATCTGACAATCTTCTTAAAAAAAAAAAAGAGATCTGTATTATACAGATGTGAACAAGCTCTAACATCAAGTGGACAGCACATAATTCCAGATCATCTTCTGAGTGTCACAAAACCCCAAACTGTCACAGGGATGATATAGGGAAGGATAATTAAGATAATGGGTTGGTCTTTATCTTTGTACATCGCTTAGCAGCCATCAACAGAATTACAGCTCCAGGCAGACCTCAGAACGCTCCTCAAGCCTCCTTGTTAGCAACACACAGTCAGAACTTGAGAATAGGAAAGTCCATGCTTTGCCTTTATACATTTACAAGATTTTCAGGCACCATAACTCCTAGAAGAGAAACATCAACTTTCCTGATCAAACAGGCAGCAAACTCGAAGCTCAGGCCAACAGCACTGACAGAGCCATGCTCTGGTGGTGACCCACAGATGGGAGGTGACAACAGTTCCCCATGGGGTACCAGCTCCCTGCTGGGTTGTGCTGAACACACACCTACGCCCCTGGGCATGCTGGTGATGCCACTTCAGTGACTGGTGCTGCTTTATTTCTACCAGGCCCAGGATTATCCAGCAAGGCCTTTCTTTTGGTCAGGGGGCTCAGTTCAGATGTGCTTCAAGAGCCACATGTTAGTCACCACTCCTTGGACACTTCTGCTTTGTTTTGCAAGATAGGGATTAAAGGACGTCCCAGGAACTCGTTTGTTTATTGTAGTTCCTACAAATGCCAGCAGAGGTTGTATTGAAATGTAAGATAAACACGCATGCAAATAATACATTGACTCTGATTCAGTCATGATGACTTTGCCAATAAATATACAATCACTTTAGAACACATTACATTTGTATATTTTAAACAACCTAATTGATAGGAGCATGAAAGCATTAAATTACCATATAGCAAGACTACTATACCACACTAGACGTCTATTAGCATACTACACGTCAATCAGTGTTTTACCAATTAATGGCTATCTAATTATCTTGCTATAATGAGCTTGTTAAATGCCAATTAAATGGCAAGATGTTTGAATGCATTAATAAGAATGTAATTACGCAGTTATTGGTGACATAATTTTCACATCATTAACTAGTAACTTATCCTTATTAAGTTTAATAAGTATATTCTTTTAACTTCTTATTGATCCCAAGTTAGGATACAATCGCCAATCAGTTAAGACTGAGTGAGATGGCTATAATTATCAGGATCATTATTGGAAAAGTTTAATGTCTTTGATGTTATAAATAAGCAACAACTGAAGCATGCACTAGAGGAAAAGCCAACTGAAGGTGTAACTACACTCTGCACATAGATTCTAACTTGGGATAATCTTCCTCCAGACAAGAAATGAAACCTCTTGTAAGAGACCAGCTTTCAATCCTGGAAACTGTATTTGGTTTGTACAGCAGGTGAAATTTCCCTTATCAAACTTTTCTACCAGAGTGCTCTAAATGAAAAGGAACTGATGAGAATGGCTGAGTTCTTACCTGGTGTGTCCTTCCCAGGTGAAGACACCCTGGGACACTCCAGGAGCTGGTGGTCTGGGGTGATGCTCACCTTGCTTGCTCAGTATGGCTCCTGGGGAAATAATTTCTGCTGCTTTTTTGTTTAGCTGAGAAGGATGGGGTGCAATGATGACAAGTCCACAATGTGCTCCTGCCTGGAGAAGGGCAGTAGAGCCTGGTGCGACCAGCACTCTGCTGGGACTGTGGAGACTTTGAAGTCATTCCGAGTTACATCTCATACTTACCCTGAAGTTTGGACAGGTAACTTAATCCGTCTTATCTCTCCATTTACTGGGGCTTGTGAGAGAAAAATAATCATCATTGGTGCTGAGGTATCCGAAACCTTCAAGTCAGGGGCTGCATAAACACTGATGTCAACAGCAGCTCCCCACAGAGCAGGTATCAGAGCAAGTCAAAGCAGTCCACAGGAAACTCAACTCAGATCTCTGCTTCAGCAGTTAGGATGTCATAGTTTGTATAAAAGAAAACAGCCAATCTTCCATCCCAAATCTTTTATTTATGAAAGGGAAATGAATCACCCTGTGCATTTCCACACCAGGAAAAGCTATTTAACCAAGCGAGCATGCGTGAGCCATGGCAAATGCACAAATAGTTCTGCATTAATCTCTTCCTGCACCCTCTCATCCTATTTTTGCAAAAGATTGGGTTCATACTATGTCTGCTGTATTTAAAATGAAGAAAGTGATTGAGAGCCATTACTGAATTAGGCACTGTACTGAGATATGGGTGTAAAAAAATCAGCCCTTGGCCTCAGTGCCTTAATTAGCTACTCCACCTTGATGAGTGCCATGGATCCCAGCGCAGCCCGGTGTCTGTCCTCCATCCTCAGCTATAGGGGCACTGCACATCTCCAGTGGAGCTTGGCCAGTGTTTCCCAGACACCAGGAGACAAGAGGACGCTCAGTGGTCCATCACAGCTCAGCAGAAGAACTGCAGCCTACACGTTAAAGGGTTTTTCTGAACTGTGGCCACTGGAAGGACCTCATCTTTCCCAAGGATGTAACTTAGCCCTCTTCTAACATTTTTTCTTTTTCTTTTCATCTATCTTTTTGACTCCTTCAGGATTTTATTAAGAGAACTGGGGAGGTCTGTTGAATTCCTCTGTCTCCTGAGATGTATTTAACAGGAACGCATTAATGGTTCCTATCTCAGACACATAAGATGGGCAAATGCATACACAGACATCACAGTAACATCATCTCTATTGATCTCTACTGATACAGGTGCATTGTGGATGTGTTTTGCTGCTTTAAAGAATTGCTTTCAGTGGATACTTGTCAGGTTCTTTCCATCCCTCAATTTAATCATAAGAGGGACAATTTTGTGAGAAAACACAGAGGTGCTCTCCTTTTTCTCAACAAAACAAAAACAAAGAAAGGGGAGAGGGGGGTGGGGAGAGAAACCCTTCCACTTCTTCACAGCATTTTTGTTTTTCTCCCCAAAAGCAATATGAAATTGCACTGAGCAGGTATGGTAATAATCAGCACTGAGTGGAGTAATGATGTGTCTCCTGCACTGAAGCTCCTGACAGGAAAATCATGACCTGCTCCCCACATGTATCAAAGTCACTAATTACCCATCACGCGCTCCAGATTGGCACTCATTAGAGCAACCGACACTGTGTTACTCAGTCACGGGGAGTCTCTTTCAAGTCCAGGCACTTTTCCCTTTGATAGAAGGAGGCTGCATCAGCACAGGCAGCAGGTTTGCCTTCTGTCACTTGCTGGCTGCTGTGATGCACATGAGACTCGATGCCGAGGATGCAGCGAGTTCAGCTGAAGGAGCCGCTCAGCGCTGCTTGGAAAATGTTTAATAACAGATCATGGAGGAGCACATTTTTAAGATCTGCTGCTGCCACCCACCTGGCCTAAATCTCTTCTCAGCAATGTCCCCAGTGCTGCCCTCTAGATCCAGGTGTTTCCTGTGCCTCTCAGATGAACAGATGATCTAAAGAAAATGGGTTGTTCCTGCTTTTTTTTCAGGGATAGGCTAATCAAGATAGTTCTGCTATAATTGTATTAATAGGCTAATGAGATGATAGGTAGAGTCCACCTTACTAAACCCAAATCTAAATGTCCTTTGTGTCTGCACAGACCAGATTTGCCTGGAGCCCTGTTTTCAGAGCCATCTGTAACAGGATTTATACTTCTGCCCCGTAACTATTTCCTTGTTAGAGCCTTTCTCCTTATCTTCCAATTCTTTTTTCCTAGGTTGCTATTTGCTTTTACTCCATGTCTTTGAATCTGAAAATGGTACTTAACAATTAAGAATTATTATTTTTTTGGCATATTATCCCTACATTGGCACTCACCAGAAGAAAATAATGAGGCAGCACCGGTAATGTTACACAATTTATAGGTTACCTAGTTCAGAGAGACACTGGATCCTTTCTATGCACTGAAACGTCCAGCACCGATCACTGTTATGGCCACAGTATCTTGCTTGGGTGAACCATTAGTGTATTGTAGCATAGAAATCCCTATCGTGCCTATAAAACATAATTATATATCTATAAAACCAGGATGGTCTGGTCTTCTGAAAGCACTTAGATACTTAGATAAAGAACAACGTGTGGAAGCTGGATGTACAGGTGAAAGAAAGAAGCCACACTCAGGTTTTGAGATCAGCGTTTATTTTCAGGCATCTGCGAGGAAAGCCCATCAGTTCAATGATTATCTGAACATATGTGGAATATTTGTAAAAAGCTGGGAAAATTCCATTATGTATAAGCTGCTTAAAAAGTGGCTCACTTAAGGTTATTACACTGCTGCTTTGAGTTATTTTTGTTTAATTCAAACTCTGCAGTGGGTGAGACTCAATTTCAGTTTAAACAATCACTTCAGTACCTTATCTTTCTCATCTTCTGTACCTACAGAATTTGCAGTGTGGGATTCAGATAAATAAATACATGATTACACACACACTTGCTCATCATTTTCTCCATGACATTCCGTTTTCTGTGAATAAAGAAAAGGGCTTTCAGGGCGCTTTTTTCCTTCTCCTTCTAAGTGAATGATTTCCAAAGGGCCTGTCTGTCCAGAAGAGATTAATGCTCTTGCCTTAGAATGAGGCCAAAGCACAATTTTAGTGTCAGAAATTCAGTTTTGAATCCACAAAAGTTTCCAATCAGAAGTCTATTAAAGAATATACTTATAAATTGTCCTCTCTAACCTGCTCCATCTGAGGAAAGAATTAAAATATTTATCCACTGACCCATAACGATGCTTCAAATGAACTGCCCTGTTGATAAAATGAGTAAGATAATGTGGACTAAGATTTTGCCCCGTAAGAAAATGCATATTTGACAGCTTTTGAATTAGCTGTGCCTCAGTCTGAGTCCCCAGTGAAAAGGCTGCATGTTTCTGAATGAAAACTTTGAGCATCCTAAGAAAACACTGCAGCAACATCCTCTCTGGAAAGAACTTTCTGCCACAAAAGGACTCCCAACCACATAACACCAAACCAACAGTAATCAAAGAGGTGAACAAAGAAAAAACTTTCACAACCAATACCCTTTTAAAAGTACTGAAAATAGAGCATTAAAAGACATCAAAAAAACCCAAGTCTTCCCTCAGGAAGGTTCTATGGAGGAACCTACTTTGGGGAGTATGTTTCTTTCACCATCCTACTTTCATATTCATATCCTTAAGATTTCTTAAGTCTATGTAAGAAGAAAGGGACATTTTCTGTAGATCTCTTTCAAACAGCAGTTCTGCTATCAGTCCTGTGAACTCCTCCTTTCCATAGGGCAAAGCAGGCACCTGGTGATTAAAATTCAGCCCAAGCCTCCCAGATTCAGATCTTCTGCAATGTCATGGCAAAAGTTTCCAGCCACTGTGACGTGCACTTTTCCTCTCTCCATGGTACATCTTTCCATATGGGGGTGGCAAATGGCTGAGGTCTGTGAAACAACACAAAATTGTTCTCTCAGGCATATTCTTTGTTCCCCAAATTAAAGGGAAGGGCAAAACTTTAATTGTGCTTTCCTCTGCGTCCCTCCTTGCGGAGTGGTAAATCGGGGTAAATTGTGAACGCACTTTAATTCTACTTATCTGGTAGCTCATTACGCCCTCTGTTTTTTCTCCTCAGATGCTATAGAAATACAACAGTGTAACTAACACTTCTCCTCATTTAGAACTGCAGGTGGTGGGAGTACGTGTGATTTCATTGTCTTTACTTGGTAATTACAGGTCTGTTCCTATTCCCACTGTCTCGGTGGGGTGCTTGTATAGTACACGTATTTAAGTCCTTTCAGGTGTTCTCAAGGTGGATTAGCGTGGAATATTGCATCAGTGCAGAATGGTGCCTGCTCTGGTGTACCTGTGACCGCTGTGTGTAGAAGGGGTGCTGGCACACAGGTCAGTCTAACTGCTCGTATTGCCACAAGGGTGGTGTAAAGACTGGCTCAGACAAAAAACATCCCAGGAGGGAGAGGAGAGCTGGGATTTGGGTGGTCCTTCTGGCAGAGTGTGCCTCCACATCCATGAACACGGTGCCTCTGCAGAGGGTGCAAAGTGCAGTGAGCCCCAGCTACTGCCGAGCCCCCAGTCTGGGTCATCCCAGGAGCCTTCCTGTGGGATGTATCTTCCCTCCTTTCCCTCTGTAAAGGTGTTTGAGAAGGTGAGATGTGATGGGCCATAGGGCAATGGCAGCAAGATTGACACAGCCTCTGATTCAACGTATGGTCCATTTAAAAATGTAGATATTATTATCCTTCGATTTCAGCTTCTGATTCCTCCAGATGTTTGTGGTTGATAAGTCAGGCTCCCTTCAGGTTTTGCCACCTTCCATCAGTGCACATTATGCTTATCACAGACAGAAATCCATGTGTAAGAGGAAGGCATATTGCATATACATCCAATGAATGTGCCTGTATCTTAACTATGTTTTAATACACCACATTCATGGTATACTTTGAAAAACACAGTAGCTGGAGCCAACGCTGCTGACAGAGCAGATCCTTTCTGAACTTCTCTTTGAATTCCCTTTTACTCTTTGAATTAGGATATTTGCATGCAGGTTGGAAGCCCTATCTTTCCTCTACTAAAGCACTGGTGAAATTTGCCTTTTCTCCATTGAAATAGGCTTGTGAGTTCAAGGACTGAATTCAGCAGAGTTCACAAACATATGCTTAAACCGATAGGATTAAACCTTGGGTAAGGCAGTGAAGCTTGGAGCATGCGTTTATCCCTAAGCACAGGCTCAGATGCTGTGCTGAGTAAGGATGCAGGACATTTGAAGCAACCTAAAGCCCTTCTTCCCTGGAGTCCTTCTGCTCTGCTGCTGCTTCTCGGTTAAACGAAGCCAAAGGTTCCCACGCAGCACACAAAAGAATGTCAGGATGCAGAGGTGCAGACGCCCAGGTGTCTCCAAGGCACTGCTGTAAGTGCACAAAGCTATTCTGAGCCATCTGGAAATGATGAGGACTTTGTCTTCCATTCTTGTGTGGAAGGAGAGAGAAAACCCAGAGCTTTACAGACCAAAATAGGATTCCCAAAATTATACGTTTCCAACAAGTTGCTTACAGAAAAGGCCGGACATGTGGGGTGTCAAGGGGCTGCAATAATTTATCAGTACATTAAAAGTGACAGATAGTCAGAAATCAGAATCCAAAATGCAGATACTTCTGTTTTTGAGAGCACTTGAAATCTGAACTCCTCCACATGCTTTGGACAACACTGGTCCCATAGACCATTTAAACTTCAGGAGCCAAGTAAGAAAGAAGTAACAGCTATGTTTTTTACCTGCTGTTCCCTAAATGCCTGAAAAGCAATCAAAACCAGAGGTAACTCATGGAAAACCGCCACATTAGCAATGGTAGAAGTTTGTCTTCAGTAAAAGCTTACATTTCTGTCTCTATAAATCCAATTGCCTCAACCATCTTTGGCATCAGTCTGTATTAGCTCAGTTGTACTTCAATGGAGATCTCTGGATCCGCGACCGGGGCTAGCTGCCCCCAGACCCCTTTGTCAGGGCTAGGCAGTCGACCCAGGATTCAGCCTGCAGCCACGAGTTCCGCCCCTTCGGTTCCGCAGCCGCTGCTGCTGGGGCTTCGCGGAAGCAGGTAGGTGCATGCGCTCCTCAGGGCGGAGGAGGAGGTGGTGAAAGCCCAAAGCCCCCGGAAACAAAGAACGAACGAGGAGGGGTATCCTTCCTTGGACCACAGCAGGTTTTATTAGCCGGATCCGGGCGGAAGCGATAACTCCCGGAGAGGACCCGTGCCGAGGGTTTTAAGGTGAGGAAAACAGGGTGGAGTTTAGGGCGAGAATCAATAGGAAGGGGGGAACTGGGAGGAACCAGGGTACAATCAACCAACGGGGTGATAACAAGGGGGAGACAGTCAGCATGCACCTATGGGGTGCCGAGCGGCTTGGAGGGGTCTGGAAGAAGAGGCATGGCTAGCTTTTGGGGGGGGCGCGAGGCTTAAACTCGGGAACTGCCCAGAGATCCACCCTCCGATTCTGATTCGTCAATCGAGGGGAGAGCCCTGTCCGGATTGACAAGAGGGGGACTCTGGGGCGCCCAGGAGGATGCCCTGTAAGAGCACACCCCTGCTCCCAAACAATGGCTCAAAATCCAGTGAAAACTGGCCTACCTCTTTCCATCTGAAAGAGAACTAGGAAAATGCCTGGATGGCAGTCTCACCACAACAGATCCCCAAGAGATCAGGGACCAGGAGACTCAGCTCTGCTTTTGCTGCTGGATTTCTTGCCCCCTGTCAGGGCATGTGCACGGTGCTGGTGAGAGCTGCAGCCAGCTAGAGCGTGACTCTCTGCAGAGCTCCCCAGTCCCTCCTCATGTTTAAAGGTGGCTGAATATCTGAAGAGGAGCTTTGGCCCTCCACCTGTCTTCTGTTTGCAGTGCAGGCCAAATGAAAAGACCCATTTTTTCCCAGGGAAATGTAGGAAATGCTGTGTATAATTAAAACTGCACTCCACAGTCCTCTCTCCATCGATAACAGTCCAGCAAATTCCAGCCCACCTCGTAGTCCCCTCCTGAGTTTTCATTTTTCTTGAATATTTTCTATTTTTTTGCCATATATTTGCTTATAAATATTACCATTTAAGAAGGGAACACTTGAGAGATGTTCACCTGAGGTCCGGAATTATATTATTTTTATTATGAGTATTGGAGAAGGATGCACAAAGCATCAGCAGAATGTTGCAGCATGGGTTATAGATTGCTGCTCAGCAGTTGGTGGGTTGGCTATTTCTTTTAATTGCTGATACTGTATTTTCAGACAGTGCTGATCTTATGACAAATCTTTTTGCCTACTTTTCTGCAATTAAACGATTTAGCTGATAGTTGAAAAAGTTTTTTCATAAAATAAATACTCTATTGTACAAATACACATATGCCTGTACATGTATTGATCTGCACAAACACACACATGCACAGTCATATAACTCTATTCCACAGCAGTTCTGACAGGGAGATTTCCATTCCCATAATTCTAAATCTTTTCTTGTGCTAACTGAAGAACCCAGAATTTTGCTTTCCCAGACAATTCTTGTTCTTAATGAGGTATTTTACAGTATTTTCTTTTCATTCAAAAGCCCAAATATCCAGTGAAAAGCTGTTTCAGTGACAACTGTGTGTGTGTGTTTGTGTCACTTTCAACCTCAGTGTGCATGTCCCATTTTCATCTCCTGAACTCTGAATAAGCTGGGCTCACCTCCAAGAGTTACGGCGTTAAGGAATAAAGGTAATTGCATCATTACCCTTTTTATTTGTTTAATTATTTTTCCTTCAGCCTGCTCTGATAGTTTATCATACATGTGGTCTAATTAAACTTTCCTGCAGGTCATTTCATCCAGAATAAATAATGACATTGGCTCAGAAGAGAGTTAGTTACATTTTTTTTCCTTCCAACCATGCTGAAAGGGAGGCTGCTGTCTAAAAAATCTGTGCCTGTGTGGAAAAGACAGTTTTATAATTGCATTTCCAGTCTTCTTTGTATTCTTTTGTGCTATATGCTTGTACAAGAAGAAACTGGACAGGCCTGTTGGATAGCAGCCAGGCAGAACTGTCAGGGAGAGAGAGACCAGACTGAAAATGAAATAGAAAGGGGGAAGAGAAATAAAAAATATCAGGATGATCTCTCAGAACAATGACTTAAGAAAGTGAAACTGGAGGAGAAAATAGCAATTTTGTTTTGTGTCAGCTTCTGAGGTTTTAAAATTGTCTTTTGCTTTCTGTTTGGTGCTTTTTTTCCTCCAGTTGTGACAGAGAAAGCTCAAAGTATGGGGACGTGTTTCAGAAATGGAACTGGGACAAAGCATTTGTTTTCTGACTAAAAGTCGAGCACTGAGAAATTTGAGTGCACTCTGAAGGAAGAGAAGGCTGTGTCTTGAAAGTTGAGGCTCTAGCACTCTCAAGGTCATATTCCTACTCTGGGTGAGATCAGCATTCCTTGGTTTGGCATTCTATAAATGAATTAATTCATTAATTAATCAATCAGTAAATACATAGTCTCTATCACTGTGAAGCAAGCAGAGACAGAATCAGCATACACAAACCTACAGACTGTGCCTTGACCTTCATGTGTCTGAGTGCAAAGGGCTCTTCTGATTTTCCTTCCACTTTTCATCTTTCCTAAGTCCCTGCAGGTTTCAATTTCTCAGGCGGATGTACTAGAGAGTTGGTAGCAAACAGGTTAGCTCTGCTTTGAGGAAAAGTGGTAAAGGTGACCTCCAGAAATCCCATCTAACCTGACTTTTTTCTGTGATTCTGTTTAAGTCAGTCATTAAAGCATCCATCTACAAGCACCAGCAGCTGTACTCTTTGTTCCAGAAAGCCCACAAGTCATGGTCAGACAGATTCTGTGACTGGTAAACAAAGAAAAAAAAAGAATATATAAGGGAGGCAAAAAATCTCTTTGAGCCTTGGGATGTGATTATTTGTGCAGAGGCAGATTCAGAACAACTGAAATGAAAGGAGAAAAGCAAATGTGGGCCTGTGAGAAGCTGAATGGTGAGCACGTCTCTTCCGCACTTTCCTTGAAGGTACAGCGTTTGGATGTACTTTATTCATAATGACAATATGATGTGATTCATAGCAATTGCTTCTTCACAGTAAATTATTCTAAGATGCGTTGTTGTGCCACGTTGCAGTGGCACAAATGAATGATGTTAAAATACTGAGCAGACAAAATGATAACACCTGTTACAGAGCCACTTATAAACCAGAGAGCATGGAGGCATTTGTACCTGTCTCTATCACACATTGTGAGCTACACATCTTAGGATGGTTTATGAAGGAGAAGGCAATTTCTGCTATTCTGTATTAAAATATTTCTCAGAATTCCCTTAATTTACAGACATCCTCTCTCTGTTTACTTGACATCAGCTCTTGCTCTCTGACAGGCACCATAGGAGAGAATTCACAACTGGCTCAGCACTCAGATTTCCTACCCAGATCGGGTCTGGGAGGAACAGAGTAACACTATCTCCACATGTACATTCAATCCTGCCCCGTGGTAGCATACAATTACCCAGACTGAAGAGGACCAGGGAGCTGTGCCCCCTTCCAATGCATCGTGGGGTAATGAAGCCATGAACTGGCACAAGCAGTCAGGGCAGTGCCTCATGAGGGAGATAATGTACAGAATTTCCACTGATTTGCACAGGTGCTCAGCACCTATGTGGGAGTCAGGCAGGTCAATGTCTTTGTGCGTCTGCCTCTAAAAACTTAATGCAATGACGCCTTGAGCCAGTGGAGGAGTGGGGATGGCTTTTGCCATCCCTGGGTAGGGCACTGTACCTTCTGCCATGTCTCACCAACAGTCTCAAAAACCTGATGTAATTCAGAGCAGAGCAGCCAGGACCCAGCCCATGACGGCCCATGGATTTCCTTGGGGGATTGACACAGCTCCCAAGCCCCTGATATCCATGGAGAGCTGTGGGCAGGTTCTCTCTGAACACTGAATTCACAGTGGTGGGCAGAGCATGGTGCTGTCACCACAGAGCGGAAATGCAGGATGATCCCCTTATACTCTACTGAGAACATCTACCTCCAACAACAAAGCCAAGAGCACAGTCAGATTTTTTTTTTTTTCCCCCAGGGGTAGGGGAGAGGTAGAACAGCTTTCCTCTGATTTCTAAGGAAATTGGTTTCATTGCTGGCCAGACATCTCCTGTCAGCTGTCTCCCATGGAAATGGAGCCCTAGTCCAGCCAGCTCTGCTGGGGTTTTTGGTCCAGTTTCTAGCCTTGCAAGTGAGACACTAAGCTTAATTCCTTCTTTTAATTTTCTTCTCCTTGTTCTTTTTCCTTGGTGCAGTGTGTTGGCTTCATTAAGATGCCACCTACAGGATTCTCTCCTAATGCTCACAAGTGCCTCTTCCATCCAGAGGCAGCTGAAGAAATTGCTCCTCTAAGCACCAGACACATAATGAACAATGAGATGAACTCTCCAGTTTGCTTGCTTTCTCATTCATTTGTCCTCTTTCACGCTGTCTGGTGCAGTGAGAAAGCATGTACCACGGTCTTGACCAAACACTTTGAACTGCAATCATCTTGGGATACCCAAGCAAGCGAATTACCAGCTTTGTTTCTCTCTCCCCTGCCCCTTCTTCCCTCTGATGACAGACGGATGAAGTGGATACTCAGCCCAGACAGAAATTCCCACATTTCCCTCTCTCTTTCCCTGCTAAGGGGTCCCCTGTGAGATACTCTGTGCCCTTTGATGACAGAGCTGACGCCTCTCCTCTTAACTAATCTAGTCCCTGTGGGAAGCACTGCGGAAGTGATTTGGCTCCCTCCAAACTTTGAAGTTCAGGTTGTTTCAGGAAGGTTTGTCAGCATGGAGACAGACAGCAGGGCCTCTGGGTGAGGTACTTGACTTTGCCACAGAAAAAGACAAGGCAAGAAGCTTTTAAAAGCCCAGTATTGCTGTGCTGTGTCCCAGCACTGTCTCCTGTTGGAGCTGCAGCATCCATATGGAGCCATGCCATGGGGGCGTAGTGGACCAGTGCATGAGGGCAAGGGAAATGCATGTACCATCCTGGAAAACAACCACTACCTCTTTTATTTTGATAATTTCTGTTTTAAGATACAGATATTGCTGTTTACCATCAAATCTATCCCACTATCCCAATTATCAGTGGGCAGTAAGGGGTTCCTCATTTTTATGGAAGATGAAAGGTAATTAATTCCCTAACAGTAGCTGGGACAGTTGCTGCCTGAGGGATTTCCATCCTGTTCAGCATCATCCATTGTTGTTTTTATCATGGTGGAGCAGGAGGGTGAGGTGTAACTCAGACCTGGGCAGGTAACAGCTGAAGGAAGTCCCCAGGGAAGGAAGATTGCTGGGAGGGCAGGCAATGAGTCCCTCACAGGCACTCCTGTGGGGCTGAGCAAGGCCTCGAGAGGGCTTTTTGCCCCAGGAGAAAAGCAGTGAGGAGGGGATCTCCTCAGATCGATGCTGAATGAGGCTGTGGAAGCAGGGAACAAAAAAGGTAGCAGAGACCAGGCTTTCAGTGAGAGCTGAGAAGGTCCAGTCTAGCCAGTACAAGGGTGGTGAACAGCCCTGGAAATTTCTCATGGCTCTTTCTGCTTATCTTCTTAAATGCCATATAACCATGAGCAATTACAGCTCCTTCACACCCATGTGTGCTTGGGACACTGCTGGGTACCAGTTTGCAAAAGCTTTTGTGGAGTTGGCGTTCACATTATGGAGACCAGAAAGTCCTGGTACAGCTCCTCCAACATCACTTCTGAACCAGACTCACTGTATCCAAGTTCTGCAGCTCCCAAAAAGCTTTGGCGGTTCCCAAAGGTGTAACAAACCTGCTTTGTGACCTGGACAGTGAGGTCTTTAGCACACATTTCAGCTTAATTGTAAATACTTCCTACAAAGCTGGATAAGAGGACAGGTCCAGCTCTGAAATCCAGCCAGCTAAGTCTCTGTTTGACAACATGTTCTGACTCTTCCTTTTTTTACCTGCACATCCCTGTACAGCAGTGTAAAGCCTAGTTAAATCAAGCCCTTGACATATTTAAAGCTCTGTGCAAATATTTGCTAATCAGTCCTCAAAAATCCCTTGTCGGTACTGAACAGGTAAGTGTTGCTGGGCCTGATTCAGTCTCAGAGTGTATCACAGCCTCGCTGGTCCCAGGTGGGAGCAGGTCAAACAGGAGCAAGCACACAAAGCACCAGCTCAGAGGAGAAAGGCTATCCAGCATCCACGCAACCACTTCCACTGCCTAAAACAGCAGTTGGCACAGTGTTGCTTTCAACTTATGTGTCTAAGACCGTTTTGCCCCAGGCACTGAAATACCCTGGAATCCAGCATCCAAGGTCTGCCTTTCCAGCCTTGTTTGAGACCTGGCCCTTTCCTCTCAACTTTGCCACAGCCACCAAGCTGACCTTACAAGCTGGTTCCTTGGATTCCAGCTATCTCCCTTACTTCTCTGGATTTTGACTGTGCCCTTACCTTGCCCTTTGGATTGGCACATCTCTGTCTTTCTTTGGTTTCTACCCAAAGGAGCTGATTCCTTTCTTAGTCTGCCTCACTCCACTCCTTGGGTCTACAATTCAGTCCAGCCTAGCCAAGCTCATTTTTGCAAGGCATTACCCAGTATTTCTTCAGCACCTCAGCCATGCCATGAAGCTGCAGTATTCGGACAGAGTCCTGGGACACCATTAATCCCTTCCCTAGTGGTGCCTGATGGCTGTGGTGGAGCCTCAGACTCAGCTGGGGAGGAGTGGACTTACAGCCGCTCTCCTCACATACTGCATTCATTGCCCTGAACACATTTGAGATATGTTTTCTGAGAAAGCTCAACCCCCTTTTTTTTACCTTATGCATTAAATATTCACATATCCTTAAATTGGTGCCCTGGATCTGCTCCTGCCTTCCTGCCTGTGGTAGGTGTGCTTTTACCATCATTGTCTATTCCTCTGTGTGGCTGTTCCCCTCCATGTGGCTGCAATCCCACAGCATTGTCCCTGCTGGAGGGAATCTTGTGTGTTAACAAGTGTGCATTTGCAGACTCTTCAGTCCCAGTAGGCTGAGCTGTCTGTACTGCGAGGAGGACTGAGGGGGATTTCGGTACCAAACTTAGGTAAACAGCACAGCCCTTGACTTCTGCATGATCTCTCTGCAGCAGTGCACTTTATACACAGATCTTTTTGGACTCTAAGTTAGAAATGCTTATTGATGCCAGCTGTATCAACAGCTGGGTTCCTCATCTGCAGTGTTTTGTATAGCCGGAAGTCTTTAGGTTTGCCTTCATGGACCAGAGATCATTAGCCGTGAGAATCCTTCAAACATTGACTTGGCTAATTTGTCTGTCAATGCAGTCTATGTTGCAATTTAATATGAAGCTGAGAATATAAAAGTGAGTTGCATTATCCCATAGGGATGGCCTTGTGGCTGGTTCTGCAAGAAGGAGTTTTGCTGTTCAGAACAACTGAGCCTCACCAGGCCACCAAGCTCTGGGTGAAGCCAGGACAGTGCCCCACGCTCTCCTGAGAGGCTGGCTGTATTCTAAGTTTAGAAAATCCCTTTTTGGTTGGCTGCTCCCTTGTTACACATAAGCTGGGCTAGGAGAAATTATCAAGCTCTGAAGGAAACTCATGGGTTTCTCGTGTCTGAACACCAGACACTCCTTTCTCTGCAGAAAATGAAGGTGGCCATGAGCACTGGCCAAGAACAATTTGCATCAGTGGGTGTTGCAGCTTTGGTTCAGCATTTTATCTCACTTAGCCTCCAGCAGAGCTAGGCAGGGACTGCAAAAAAAGAACAGGAAAACAAATCACCCCTCCAGCATCTGCTCATATCAGAAGTAAATTCACTTTATGCTTCTCTGTTGCTGAAAGCTTAGAGTGAAAGAACAGTGGTGCTATTGGCTTGGCCATCTGTCTGGGGCTGGGAACTGAGGGTGCTCCCCAGTCCTCTCATAGGTTTCTTGCTTTGCCTCAAATTAAGCAAATAAACTATTTTTTGTCTCAGCTTTTAACCTGTAAAATGGGGATAACATTTCTCTGTCCCCCAGGGATACTTTCCTCAGCCAGCATGGGAGCTGGTTTCCTGATACCCCCAAATAAATGCTGCTAAATATGCCCAGCCATCCTGGCATGAAAAGAGGCACTTCTGCCAAGGTCACCTCACTCAGTGTCTGCTGAGACAAGTGCTAGGATGTGGCTTGGTTGCTTGCAAGCTACTTTTCCATGCAGTCCACAGACCTGCTGAAACTGAAGCAATCAAGACGTCCAGCAAAAGCATGACAAGTAATTTACCACCCTGGCTACTTGCATGTTGAAAAAAAAAAAGGCTCATTTCTTGGCATTCACTTTAAGGCTTCTTGAACTATAACTAATTTTTCTGGCCTGTCATTCTGTATTATTTTTTTCTGCTTCTCCTGATATCATGTGTATTATCATGTAAAATAAATAAGTGCATGAAATGGAGTAAAGAAATAATGGAAAAGGGTTTGTTGCTAGAGTTCCCCCTTGAAGCCTCCATCTCCTCCTACAGATTCCACATAAAAGCCTCTTGAGGAAGATAATAGAATAACAAGCCAGGCTACTGAAGTGGGGAACAATCAGGAATCAAGTAAGATGGAAAGTGGAAAAAATAGTAATAATAAAAACAAGAATGAAAATGATATTTCAACAGTATTGGTGCTGAACAGAACACAGTTTTTAAGCCAGAAGTGTGGTTTGCAATTGATAATAAAAATAATTATCTTCAAGACTCTTCCCTATTCTTCCACCCTTTGCTCCCACCTACAGACTCTCACAGGATCCTTTGACACAAAAGCAAATTTTATCATGTTATTTTTATTCTCAGCAGTTTAGAACAGTGGTTTCAAGGCCTGGGCTGTGGATTTCATGAATGGGTGGTTAGTTTGGCTGAGGACAAGGCTCTACAGGGATCCTTCTTTCCCTCCATTCTCTTCACAAAGGCTTGTTGAAAAAAATCTATATCTTGAAATATGATACTTTGGCTCATGCAATGCAGCATGGTAATTCCCAGGCCTCTACCTCTTGTTCTCTGATACTAGGGAAGAGGATGGATTTGGTCCAGCTTTGTTCCTGACTAGAAGAGAAGTGCTTTTTTTATAAGCATTATCCATTTCAAGTAGATCAGCCTGTTTAATCCTCCCCTTTGTGTCTGCCACAAGTGCTATCCACCATGGCCAACTGAGAAACACGTTTCACAGGCACTGGCTACCAGCATCTTTCTCGTAAGGTGCTGGGGGCCCTGCACCAAGCCAGGATTGGTCATGGCAGATGTGAAGGGTCAAGGCTCTCAAACACAGTGCGGGGGTAGGAGTTTGAGGGAAAAGGTTTAAAGGAGGACTTTCAGAAGTAGCATAGTCCCCTCTTTGCTGTTAGAATGTGTGTCTAAAGCAGGAAGGCTGAAATCTAAATCTTTGGATGAATCATTGTTTGGGCTTAAAATCGGTGAATTCGGGGGATGGGCAATAGCTGGCATGGTTTGGTTATATTATTGCTGTGCTTTGGTCCAAGAAGTGAGCCAATAATCCATCTCTTGGAACCTGTTTCTTTTGGAGATTTTGACAATGAAGCCAGGTGTTTCTTTGATAAGTGGTTTTATTTCTTTGCAAAATGTGGTTGAAAACATGGTTCCCAGAACATGGCCAGCACTGAGCAGCTTCCTCGCTTACAGTTCCCCAAACTGCCTTTTACAGAAAGTCCATTGCCCAAAGAACACTTGCTCTTTCACACCCACCATGGGATCCACTCACTTTTTGGTGTTCTCCCCAGTAGGCCCCACTGCCAAGTCTCTCATCAAGGCCAGCTCAATCAGTCTCCCAAGAAATGGCTCAGTCAGCTGTGACTTGTACCAGGCCATACCTTTAGTCAGTGTCTTCTACAGTTTCAGGTCTCTTGCTCCTCCTGATTGCTCATAACTATGCTAGAATTTTAAGCAAGATCTCTGGTGACACATCTACTGGCATTCACCTTTGAACACGACATGCAATGACTCAGCTAAGTGTTGCAGCAGAGAGCCAGCATGCTGATTTGAAAAAAGTAAATTATGAATAGGTTGGTTTTCTTAAAATATCTGATCTGCTTTTGTGGTTATCTTTAATACATCACTGCACTAGCAAACAGCACCATTACTGACGTGTGAGCAGGAGTCTGTGTCTTGCATGTAGCCTTTGGAGTCTGAGGGATCGATTCCCTACCTGGGAGGAAAATGCCTTGTTATAAATGCCAAGCTCTGAGTAGGACGGGGAGGGGAGGGAGAGGTGAGTGAAAGGAGTAGTTATCCAATTCCTTCCTCCTGACTTAATTCGGCAGAGCATGTCCAGGGAGTGGAGCTTGGATTTCACAGCTCAGTGGCAAACACTGCGTCAGTCTGGCAGCAGTTCTGCTCCTGCTGTGCTCAGGTGGAGCTTGCAATGCACGCTGCTCTTTGGGGCTGCTGATTTTTGAATTCCTCTACCTCAAGTGCTCCCCAGACACCCTTTTCTATAACTGATGTTCTTCATGCAAAACCTCCAGCCCCATGCAACTGAAGCAATGTACCTAAGCATGGAACACAGCAGAGGACTCATCCTCTTGGCTGCCTTAGTCGGTTAAACGTGGTGAGACCTAGAGGGACAGCAGATCTATGTTTATATAGGCACATATTTACCTATCCAGACTTCTCAGGGCTCCCTTTCCCTGCAAAAACTGAAAAAGGAACAGTAAAATTTGATAATGCATTTGATTTTCTCACTCAGTTGAGCTCACAGTCAGCATAGGCTGCCAGTTCCTTGTTACAGAAAAATACCCAACTGGCTTGGCCCTGTTTACACCATCATCAGTATTTTGGCACAGCCGGAGGATGGCTATGTCATCCTCAAAACAAATTTTTTTTGGCATGACCCTTGAATGCTTTTGCTTGGTGTTTTGCCTTTAAAATAGAGAGAGGATTAAAAAAAGAAAAAGTACTTTTCCCTGGGGCGCCATCAGATGCTAATAAAATCTTTAATTAATTCAGATTCGGATGGGTTCACATTTCTCTCGCTAGCTCACAACTTCAATCAAGTTTTTTTCTTTTTGTGACGCTGCTTTCATGCCACTTTTCACCGCATTTCTGATTTATCTGGAATTGTGCTATTCGAGCATATTGGCAGGAAAGGCTGGGATAAAAGAAGAATAGAATGAGAGAAATCATTAGCACAGGATGTATTTTCTGGAGTTTTTCGGAAGAAACCTTTTTCCGAAGAAAACCCAAAAGGTCCTATTGCTGTTATGAATCCCTCAGGAACTCTTTAATACAATTTGCCTGATTGGACTGCACTGCTCTTAAGCATTGGAGAGAGACAAATCACTCTTAAGAAACATTAAATCAAATAAGATAGAGAGAAATCTTGATAATGCGAAATTAATTCTGTAGAATCAAAACATCTGCTGAATGTTCACTTCATAATAAAGCGATAATCTCTCTGAAATGGAGCCTGTCTCATTACCAGTTTAACGACTGGTGTGGATGATCTGATCTAATGCTGGTTAACTTGAAGTAAGTGATACATATTCTTTACTGGCCCCAGTAAGAAAGAAAAGCCTCTCTCTGCTGTGCTGTCAGTCCTTCCAGGGTCAATCTCCGCATTCACTCACCATCCTGTGCATTAAAGATTTACTGTACAGGGCATAGAAATTGTTCCAAGACTGTCAGAGGGGAAGCATTTCAGACACCTTTCTCCAAAGACAAGTAGGGGAGTTTCCCTGGGAGCTAATAGTCTGAAGATGGAGGCAGGGAATATATGTATTCCAGCCCAGGGAGAGGCTGCACAATCAAAGACCACATTCCTAGTGCTCTCAACCCCAGCTCTGCTGGCCAGAGGCTCCCTGGGTGCTGGTGAGCAGAAGAGGCTGCTGGCCAGGGTGGACACTGAATGCAAGGTGAACGAGGGCACTTAGGAAGGGCCGATTTCATTTGTAGACTTTCACGTCGCTTCCTGCCTCAGCACCCTGCTGGAACAATCTTGGAGAATAACCTGACCTGGAGTCTCTTCTCCTACTCTTAAATTGTTGATCAATAAGCCCAGGAAGGAAGAAAAAACCATGCGGTTGAATTTCCTAAAAAGATACATGTAGCCATGTTCGGCAGCTAGGGATTGAATTCAGTACTCAGGAGGCTGAGCAGCGTTTCCAGCTGCTTCCCTCCCACGGCACTGCCTCTGCCCCCCGCCCCTGAGCAGCCCTGCCTCTGGGATGCTGCACTTCTGCAGGGAATTGCAGTCTTTCTTCCAGGCTCTTGACACAACTTCTGCATGGAACAGAGGGATTCAGTTGCAGGAGAATTGACATTTGCCGCTGATGCTTTTGGGATCATGCCTCCGAATGCACCTTCACCTGATTTGCTGTAGATGACCACGAGGCGATCTACCCTACTCGTGTCTTGCAGTCCTGCTGCAGATCACAGAGCATTGCCTGCTGCACAAAAAGAGTGCCATGGCCTGGGGCAATATTATAATTGAATAGATATAACAGATTATTATCCGTTTGATGTGCAGCATGGAGCTGTAGCACTCCCTATCCTATTCCAGCAGAGCGAGGCCAGGGACTCTTTCTAAAACATCCATACAACCAGGAAATGTAAGCAAAAGGCTCTCGAAATAGTAATAATAACACAACATATCTCTAGGGCTGACAAGTCTGTTGAGTGCTGCAGTTTCACCCATAATCTGTCATAAAGTCAGACAGTTCTATCAATGGGGAAATAAACAGTTGGGATAATAAAAGGTGAGTGCTGAATAGCAACCCTTCAGCTCCCTCCAGGCTTTATTAGGATAATTGATTTTGGAACATTAATAAGGATATTGATTAGCTTTAAGGAATTGAAACTCAGGGTGAGGGAGGGAGCTGGGGAGGAGGGAGCTGTTGCTCTTGGCTACAGACTCGTGGTGGATCAGGAGCCCTGGTATGAAGAGTTGATCAGCTGTGCCAAGGGATTAACTTTTATCTTCGATATGAATTAGGACAGTGATTTCTGCGAGTGTGCCATCCACATCATGAGGACCTGAGAAATTACAGAGCAAGAGTGCTTCCAGTGCCACGAGGCTTATCAGTGGGACCCTCACAGGCAGTTTCCATCTCGTGACTCAGCACTTCGGCAGAGAGATGGTTCAGCCACAATGGGGCTGGGGGGAAGGAAAGTCAAGAGGGAGGTCTGCGTGGAGGAGGCTTCCATGCAGCTAGGAACTGATTAGATCAGGAGTGTAATCAGCTCCCTGAACCTGCAAAGTGAAGTTTCACTGATCAGTGAATTTCCAGGCTGAAAGAGAACTCTCATAAATATGGAATTTCACTTTCTTTCTTTTCAAGATCAAGTGGTTCGCATGATTATTTTTTTCCTTGCAAATTTAAAGCCCTGACTTTCTGATGCATTATAGAAGAAGAAGATTGTTTCCAGCCATTGAGTGAACAAAGTCATGGGCATCATGTTCATTCTCCCAGTAAAATAATAGCCTTGAGTAATGCTACAGCATGTGGCAAAATCAGAGCGAGCTTGAATTTTACATACTGTTGTGACTTAACAGAAGTGTCAGGTGGCTTCTCAGGCTCTTGTTTTGACTGATTTAAAGATGAACCTGGATCTGAACATGGCTGCTGGCCAGGTTGCCTGTATTATATCTTGAACTTGCAAGTTTTTACATTAAATACCCTACAAAAGCATATGCACATGTTTAAAGCAGTTTCGTATCACTGAAGACAATGTGGAATGAAATAAATTTGGAGGTAGAAGCTGCCAGGGCCAGCTTTGTGTCTTAAAATCTTCTAAACCTGTGTGCACACCAGAATTTGAACATCTTCTTTGATGGGTCTCCTGAGATTGCAAGATACTAATTTTTGAGTGTGAACCTTTCAGTAGTTTCTTATGAATGCACAGGTAATTTACAAGGTCCCGCTGGAGCAAGGACCCTAACAAAATCCTACCAGAGAAAAAAAAGATCTCCTATTAACCTCAGGTATATTTGAACCCAAGAGCTTTTTAGGAAATGTCTAACAAATTATGAAATGCAAAGATAGCAAACAGCTGCAGCCAAAGGTGGCTGAATTAAAATATTGTGTTCTCACCTTTTAGCCAATCTTCACGCAACCCAGGATGAACAGACCAAAGTTAATAGGAGCTATGCTACAACTTCAGTCTTTTGGGGAGTTATTTCAGGACTTTCAGCATTTCCTCCCAGAGCTCCACCTTCAGTACCCAGCACAGCTGTGGGTGACTCTTGTGCTCTCTTACCATTCACAAGGAGTGAGATCTGCGGGTTTTTCTTGCTCCAGCATTCCCTTTATGCCCCAGGGATGAAGGAGATGCTTTTGTTTTGCTGCTGCATGTGGGCATGGAGAGCATCACTGGGGCAGGAGAGGCTCGCGGCTTGTGGCTTGGCTGCTTTGTCTCTGCTTCTGAACGGCAGTCACGTCCAGGCAGCACGCACAAAGAGTAACTGATGTCCACATTTCTTTTCTTCCCTCAGCTTGTCTTGTATCTTGGTCCCCAAAAGTAGATAGAGAGCAGAATATTTGGAAGAATGAGGCCATGGATAAAGATTATAATGGACAGGTAATTATAATGAAGAAAGAATTATTAGATAACTAGATAGATAACTGGATGGATAGATGTGGATAGAGATCTGATAGGGTTTTTTCTCTTTTGCAAAAGCCCTAAAATAAAGGAACTCTTGCACATACATAAATCATCTAGCTCTGGGATAGGAGCAAAGACAAGTTCCCATAGCAACAAGATCTATGCTGTAAAGCTGCGCTGCCCTTTGTTATGTATCATTGTGATATTTCTCTCAGACATGTCATTGGCAATTACCCACAGAAGGAGAGCTCAAATTGTGCAGGAGCCCAGCAGATCCACCTTACATTATTTTTCTGTAATTAATGAGATTATTGAATTTCCACACTAATAAAGCACAGCAAGGACTGAAAACAACTCCTCTCTGAGCCAATTTCGGGTGATTCCTTGGTGCAGCACCCCCACCCTGCACACACACACCTCTGCACAGACTTTGGTGCAGAAGAAAAAGGAGAGCGGGAGCCTTCTGTAGAGCTCTCCTGCGCTGCTATGAGTCAGCCTGAGCAGCATTGACGTTTCTGTGTTGCCAGGAGGTGAAACCCTGTGTAAATGTTCCTAAAAGCAGTTTTCAAGCTATTCATCTTTGATAACATTGTTTCTTTATGAATGCTTGAGCTTCACTTAGCTGCCTATGCGTCACTTTCTGACAGGTCTCCATCTATCCTGCTGCTGCCTGCATGCAGAAAGCTCCCTTTCACACGAAGAAGAGGTACTTGCTTGAGTCGATCCCTTTGGAAGCTTATTTTCCTGAAGTTTCCTTTCCAGAGGGCTCTATCCTGCCCTGGATGTCAGCAGACATCCCCTCGTGCAGTGGGGCAGGGAAGGAGCAGGATGTGACTGCACTGCCTGGCTGTGCTGCACTGGGAGAGCCAGCTCAGGTCCTGCACAAATGAGGATGTCATCTGTGCATCAAGCCGCAATGATTCTGTACATGCTGTTCAGCTCTTGAGGGACAGGGCTTCCCCGTCATCTTTCCTCCTCTCCCAGCCTTTCTCTGCTCTTACTTTTTGTCTTTAATTATTTTTTAATATCTGAGGAGAAAAGAAAAATGTGGCAGGAGACAATTTTAGAGTAAGTATCCAGGAGGGGACTCTCCAGGAAAAAAACCATAGTGGGGTATGGTTCCTTTTTAATTGAGTGCACGGAGAAGGATGACCTTTCCCTTGTCATGCCTCCTCTGGAAAGACGGGTCAGCATCCCCACGGGGCCAGCAAACCAACCCTGCATCCACTTGTAAACATTTTAAGATCTTCTAATGCTACATTGATAGATAGCGAGATGAAACGCAGAAGACTTGTGCCAGCATATCGGAGAGTATTGAAGAGTCATTACCTCATTTTGCAGCTGGTTTTTCTGCAGTAATGCCATTGTGGTTCTTTTAGAGATGCTTCCTGCTATTCATCTCCTTCAAAGGTTTCCAACGTGCATCTGCCTTCTTGGCTCCTGGAAGCATTTTGAAATTCTCCCACGACATGTGCTTTTTGGACGCAGAATGTTACTAGGATCACCAGAAAGTCTTTTCCCTGCCTGTTCCCTTCCTTGCAATAACAATAATTTATTGGGAAGGTGCATGCCAGGCCCTCGATCTCACGTGGGAGATGCAGGGACACGAGGCCCCAAGGACATGACATTCTCCATAGACTGCAGCAGTTCAGGCAGAAAGTGCAATGGACAGCTGGGGGACGATCTGTCTTGGAGCACAGCAACTTATCTTACCACAGTGAGCCTGCCGTGGCAGCTCCCCACCGCTCTCCCTCCAGATGAGTTACTGTGCTGGGCTCTCAGAGAGCAGTTTCACAAAGAAATATTTTGCCTGTTTGCCTGTGGAGCACTCCCTTCCCCTAAATGTGCTCCACATCATCCTCACAAAGCACTGTGGGGCTGAGCAACACAGCCAGCACACCCTGATCCTGCTCCTCATTCCAGCACTGCCTTTTTGGGCAAACATTTTTCCCCTCCTGCCTCTGCAACTCTTCTTGTAGAGAAAACCCTGTTTTGTTTTTTTTTTTTTTTAAAGTGCTCTGAGTTCTAGCAGAGGAAAGCTCTGAAATGGCATTTACACCCACCTTTTATTTCACTAGCCTAATTTCTTTCCTACTTCTGTTCAGGTTTCTTTCTATTCCTTTCTCTCTACCTACTCACCTACCCACCTATTGAGACTGTCTAATCTCCCATGGCAATTCTCCCCACGTTTCCAAGACCAAAGTGGTTGTGTTCTCGCGTTCAAACGTGTCCTCTGTTCAAACTCAATTGCAAGACTGTCATTATTTCTCACAAGTTTTCCAGCTACCTGCACTCCTGATAATGATCAGATAAATACCTATGCTCAACATCTCACCATTCCTCTTGATGCAGTTTGCCAACTAATTGAAGAGCATCCTGTTTCCATGTGAATATATATTGAAAAGCTTGGTGAGTAACATAGCCAGGAGCAAACTGCTGTATCTTTAGTTTGGTTAAGCCTGCTGGTCCTGATTTATTGGCAAGTATCAGGATCAGAAGAACCAATGCTACTTTCTTTAAAGCTGAAAGGAAGTGTCAAATTGTGCTGCTTAAGAGCTGCATAAAGTTGAATTTCTGCTGATATGACACAATGTCCTGGAAAATTGCGTAAAACATCTTAGAAACACAGAGTACAGCTTCCATTCACAGGGAACATCATAATGATGAATTGGCAAGTCATATCCTTAAGTTCACTGAAAGCAGATCTTCTTAAGGCTTCTCTCTAAGATTAATTGTTATCTTGCCCCATGCACGTCTTTGTCAAACATGAGAACAAACAGCCTTGCTTGCAGATCCTCAGGAAATGCTGCCTGACTGAGGAAAGCATTTTCTTGAGCATGTCACTGCAATTCCAGGCTTAAGACACTTGTGTTAAGAGGAAACTGTACAGCAAGAAGAGTTTAGAGCTTGACTATAGATTTAAGGCAGGTTAAGAATCAAACACATCCCAAAGAGAAAAATGATCACTAGCTTCCCCAGCCCATGATGAAATCTATTTCATAAACCCTGAGAAAGGGGTGTAATCCAGCACAAAGGAACACCTAAATTTTGCTACTTCAGAAATAGTTTTTCTGTTCATTATGTTCCTCGTATTTGAGGCCTGGGAGAGGAGCACGATCTGCTGGGCTTGGAGATGATAGCAGCCTTGTGGGCTGTGACACAGCCTCCCTGCCCTCCTCTGCCTCTGCCCCAGTAAGGGAAGGGATGCTACTGCAGCTCACTATTGCTCCTGCCTTCAGGTTCAGCCTAAGGGGTCTGGTGTGGTGGCATCTCGGGAATGTTCTGCACACAAAGCAGCAGCATGCTCAGACTGCCCAAACTGCTCCTCCTCTTTAGTACAAAAATCCTCAGAGCCCAGCAGAAAGCCTACATTAGCTGATGGCTTTCCATTACATCCCAATTTTTTAAAAAATTGCCGAACAATGAAACAAGAATCAGAGAATCAGAGAACCATAAAATGGTTTGGTTTGGAAGATAGCTTAAAAACCATTTCATTCCAATCCCCCTGCCATGAGCAAGGACACCTTCCACCAGACCAGGTTGCTCGGAGCCCTTTCTAACCTGGCCTTGGAATTCCTAAAGGGCTCATTGCCAGGCTGAGTTGACATGACAGGAAAAATCATTCTATCCAGAAATTGGTTTTTATCTCCCTTCCCTGAAAAAATCCATTCTATTAGCTACTGCTGGGACTGAATGCTGTGTTAGGAGGACCTCAGGTCTGATCAGTACAACAGACTTTATGTTAAACAAAACATAAATCAAAATTAAAACAAGCCCTTTTACATGAGAGTCATTTGCTCTTGAGACCAGACTAGAGGGGAGCTCAGACCCAGCAGCTACCTCCTTCTGCCTTGCTCCACAAGAGACCATCACTGGACAAATGATGGAAATCGTGCTTTGTCCAGCATCATCTTTTTTTAGCTTCATTTCCAGTCTGGCTTAAAACTAAGCATGGAAAACTACACCACTCTTTACAAAAGAAAACATTCCACAGGGATTCATTTAGGATTAATTTAAACTTTCTAGATCAGCACTGTTTGTTTTGAAATTCTTTGTTATTTTATGGACAACCTATTAGGTCATCTCAATTAGGAAAACTGATCTAATTGAAAATTCATTTGGAGAAGAAAAATAAAAATCTGTTATCCCAGTGTTAGCACTTATCCCTTCCTCTTTTCTTTCCTCCAAAACAAAAACCAATTTTCAATGTTAGCATTCCTCCCTTCCCATTTTCTTTGCTCCACAACTAAACTTGGGCAAAAATTGGCATAATTCAGGACTGCATTTCAGTCTTGACATCACTTCAGTCTTGACAAATCTGCATTCTCATTTTTAAGTGGTTTTGTCAAAGTTCTTCCAAACTGTTCCACCTTCAATTTACCTCTGGCCTTTACTGTTTTATCTCCTCCCTTGGCTCCTGCAAACTATTATTTCAAAAAGAAAACACAAACAGATGACAATTTTCTATGAACCTTTCTGTTCAGACCTTCTATTAACCTTTCCCTTTGTACATAAAAACACCAATAAAATATAATGTCCCCCTGGGATCCTGCAGAGATTTGTTCCTTTTGGACCTAATACACAGGTTTTAGCCCAAATGTGTTTCACTTACTGTTTACCTTTGTTTTCTTTTCTCTCTTCTCACCAGGCTGGTCAGAAAAACCCTGAAAATTCGTCCAAATTATAAACATTTTTGGCATGTTTTGCCAATTGTCTAGTTAATGCATTTAGGCTGTTGTGTGAGGAGAAGGGAGCAAGAACCTGTAAAAGAAAGAGCACGGTGTAATATTAGGCTGATAAGTAATAATATTCCCTCCAGGTACTGCAAGTGTAGATATTCTGACATACAGTGCTTCCTGCTCCTTGTTAATAAACTTGGCTTCCTGCTGAGCCTGGCTGAGTGTCTCTGACACAGCCTCCCCTCAGCCAGGAGCTTAATGGGGCCATTTTCATGGGTAATCAGGCGGGCTGAGGCTGCAGACTCCAAAGGCAGGTGGGCTCCCGGCTGGCCAAGCAGGATTTTAAGTGGGAAGGGCACAGAAGCTGTGCTAATGCAGTGACAGGGATGGACATGGCTGGGCAGGGGTCCCATAGGTTTGTGTGTGTTTGTTTCAGTGGGGATGGGATGGGTAAATCACCCTGCAATCAGAAATCAGTGTTTGGGAAAAAGTGAGAAACCAAATGTACAAAGCCCAGCCTTCCCTCCTGTGCTGCTCCCAGGGGCCCCCTACCCAAAGGGTCAGTCCAGCCCTCCTGGGCCAGGGTTGGGCACACACTAAAGAGACCTTATTCCAAAACCTGCCATGTGATGGAGTTTACAAGTATTTCAGGAAAAATCTTTCTGGATGTGACATCCATAAACAGCTCCGACCCTGAAAGCCAAGAAGCACAAACATCTGTTTATTTTTACTGCTTGACACAACACTGAACAGGAAAGTGAGCGAAGTCCTGCTGCCGAGTATAGAAGTTTGTACTCTTTTGCCGAGGGTAAGGGCTCCCTAATCTCTGGGTTTGAAAACTTTGCCATATAGCAAAGATGCAGTTTGAACAATGTTACAGCAATCTACCCTGGTTTTGTGTTAATGAAGAAATTCAAGGCGTGCCACCAAGTGTGGCATCATTCAACATCACTGTCCTTATCACACCAGTTTTCTCTTCATGATGATATGGGAACAATACAAAACTTCCCAAACTTTTTGTGTTGCTTTGCAACCCAGAGTACAGAAGCATGAGAATCTGTTCTTGGATGTGCATTAGAAAATATTAATTGAATTGCAGATGTTTTTCAACAAGGAACCCACAAATTGCATGTTTCTACATTTATTCTACTTGTAATTTATCTCTTACAGCTGGCTATCCATGGCCTGCTGTTTCTGCTCTCTGGTGGCCTGGCTAAACAAAGGTGTACTAGGAGAGCCGCCAACTCAGTCCTGCTCTGTATCCCACCTAAACCTGACTGTGAAATGAATGTATGAGTTGGACTAAAATACGTGAAGCTTTGGGGAGGATTTGCAAGTAACATCCAGATATTTGCAAATAGCAAATAATCTGATCCTGACAATTGAAATAAGCATGTTTCAGACCTTTCCTTTTCAAACAGAATCATGCTCCATGGTACAGGAGCAGGAGACTATTAATTTGATGATAGAATTTTTTTCCTAACCCAACTGGCTATAATCTTTTGCATCCCACAGGCTTTTTTTTCCCCCTCTTCTCCTTCTCTTTCCTGATCCAGCATGGGTCAGAGCAGCTTTCTAAAATGTAAAATGCTTTTTAGCTGCAATTCTTTCCATACAATTTCATATTTTAGAGATTAAGCCAGCATGTCCAATATGATTTCATCCCCAAGTCTGATTGCCACATTTCTATTCCCAGCATGTTGAGAGACAGGCCTCATGGTAACTGTAAGCTTTTTATTCTGGACACCTCATCTTTGATCTTCACAGCACAAAGCATGAAGAGCTGCTCGATAAATTCATGGAAAAACTGCTGAGCAGGACAGGGTGTGTGGGGAAACATGAGCCATGGTGGTGCCAGCCCTGCAGTGAGACCACCAGCTGTCTCCTGCGCAGCAGCGACTGGGAGAAGGAACTGGACAATTACAAGGCCAGGCAAGCCCCCCACAGTGTCCCTGTTACGTCGAGAATCCTTGACTGTCCATAGTTTGGAGTCTTGGAGGTGGAAAGAGGACAGATTTTGAAGCCACTGCTTCCAGCAGAAAACTGCATGGTGAGAATCATCTTTCTGGCTCTTTCATGGTCACTGTTCCCACCCTTCCCCTCCTGGCTCTGTCAGATTTCTGAAGGATCACAACCTTTTAAAAATAGCCCTGAAAGAAGATAATACTCAAGTATTCTGAATACCAGCCTTCAGACAACAGTCAGCTTTCTGCTTGACCCTGGGGAAGGGGATAATTCTGCCCAATCCATGCAATGCCTTGGTATTGCCTCACCTCCCATCAGGGGCATTGTAGTGACAGTGTCTATTAATGACCACTGAGTTCCCAGATTCCATGGTGTCAAACATGAAATTGGTGAGGTTGGCTTTTGCATTAATGAAGTGCTAAATGATTAAGATAAAGAGTTAATGAATTAAAAGTTAATGAAGTTTTAAGAGTTCATATTTGAATGTTTTAATGTTGATTGTTATATCTGAGTTTTTAAACAAGTTTCAGAGGTTTAAGATTTGTGAAAAGATCCTGAACAATTGTTGAAATCATTCCTGAGGACAGGCTTCATTCTAAGGAGACAGACCCTACCCCCACAGCCAAAGGACTATTCTTAGCATCTTGTCACTGGACACCATGACAACGATGAATTTTAATGAGAAGATTTCCCGCCGAAACCCCAGGTGACATCACCCAGAGACTGCGCCCTAGCAAAAGACGAGCCATTGGAGGAAAGACCTTACATCACCCCTTGACTCGACCAATCACCTCCAACCTAAGAGGCTGGACAGTGGGCGGAGAGGGGCGGAGAGGGGTGGAGACAAGAGACTATAAAACCTGAAACACGAGGCCCACCGCTCTCTTTTTGCCTACACTGTGCCTGCTCTGTGATTGCTGAGTGCTTGCTGGGGTGCTGCCTCTGCTCCGCCTCAGCTTGGGACTAGCCTAGGCAAAGCCCGGTGCTGGGTTTTGTAGGCCTGCTTTACAAACTATTTTTCTCCTGGAACAAGACCAACTGAGGCCCGGCTCTGAGGGTCTTTTTCGGGTTGGGATCTACAGCCGTACTGGCTACTAAGGGTCTCTCATCACTGCGTTCCCGGGTTATTTTCTTTTAATTTTGGAAAATAATATTAAGGTGTTTGTGGGCCACCCAATAAACACATTTTTCTTTTAATCGTAATTAAGAATTGTCCTCCTTTTTGATACATGGTAAGGGAAAGCCTGGCCACAAGGCAGAGATAAGGGAGCAGAGTGAATACTGACAGTTTTAACTATTCCAGTTCAAACACACCATGTTAAACTGAAGGATGGCTGGAGGCACAAGGGCAACAGTCAGGAATATAAGTTTCAAGTAGGGTGTTTATATGGGTGAGGTGAGACCTCTAATGAAATTACTCATCTGGTATTGTCCTTCCACAGTATCAGCACAGGGTTAAGGAGGCAGTGGCCTCTTAGATGACAAAGCATTGGGAGAAGGAACTGTGCACATGGGGCACTTTATGCCCTGAAGTGATGACATCTTTTTACATGAATTTTCTGGAGGACCACCAAAAAAAAAAAGAGTGAAGTCCTTCAGAGCATCAGCAGTTTCCCTTCATGCAAGTCTTCATTCACAACTTCTCTTGAGAGAGAGAGTTTTTCTAGGCAAAGCTTGGAAGATGAGAAAGAGGTCTATTACAGTTGCATCACCTTGATTCTGAGTAAACAAACCACATGGATTTACATCCCTTGTTCTGCTTAACCACAGCTGAGGACCCTTCAGTGGTGATGTTGGATCACTTCAAGTATTTGGTATCATCTTAATCTCTCCTGCCTCACCTTGCACTATGTCTTTGTCGATATTCAGTCCTAAGAGCAGACAGCACAATTGTAAACACATTTATTGCACCCTTGGATCCCACGTTTTCCCTCCTCATATCTCCTTTTACTGCATGGCACCTGTGTTTTGTTTTCATTTCCTCAGCAATAAAGCCTTAATTTCATTCAAGGGAGGGGAGTTCATGACACCAAGCTCCAAGTTTTCTGGCAGAAGCCACAGAGGGAACAGAAGCAGCCTGGGTGGGTGCAATGCCTTCACCCCATGCAGGCAGGGGAAGAATCCATATGAAGTTTTATCTGTTGATGTCTACAGTGTGTTTTCCACCCTCAGAAAGGTTGCCATCAGTTTCGGGTGGCTTTTATGGAGTGATCCTTTATTTCTGGGGTGTTGAGTTGCAGTTTATGTATCTTGGGGTGGGGAGGAAGAGTCCAAAGACCTCTGCTTGAAAAGTAGTCAGGATCCCCAAAGTAAGAATGGCTGAAAAATCACTCTAATTAAGTCACAAATTATGGCCTTGGCACTGGAAAGAAATCCTTGGTCATGCCTGTGGATACCGAAATGCTGCTAGCAGATGAATTTTCCAGCTTCTTGCATTAATTCTTTGAGAACTTTTCCTTTCTCACGCAAGATATGAAAACAGTAAGATAGTTTATGCAGACGATATTCACATCTGGTGTTTTGCTAAGTTCTGTTTATGGTACACTGAGAAATGTTTTACCGTGGATGTGATAGAACCTGAACCAATCACTCTAGGAGGTGTGTGAACATTGTCCAATCGCTTTATGGAACTAGACTATATAAAAATGATTGTAAAATTAATAAACAATTCATTCTTTCGCTGGATTTGAGGTTGCTGCATCTCTCAGTTCCTGCCTCTACAGCAACAATGCCAGTCCCCATCATAAAGCAACTGAATCTTTAAAATAGTGTTATTGGTTAACAATCTGAGGCACTGTATATAGTCTGAAAAAATGCTGATCTTCCATGAGGAAACGGTAGGCTTTTATTTTCAGTTGTACTTCTCTCTTGGTTAACAAAGAAAGGAGCAGCACTTCAGAGCCCCCTGACTGCTTCTGTGAAGAGGAAGTCCTGGAGAGTTTGAGGTACTAAAGAAAGGCAAGAAAAAATAGCCATAACCTAAATTCCAGGCAAGGAAGGTTTCCACAGATATTGAAAAGTTGCAATGGAAAGTCCCTTTGCTCACTTTGCAGGGAAGCAGCCCAGCATAGAGGACAAAAAGGGCTCTCAACAAAACCCCAACAAATACCTGATGGTTCAGATGGTGTCAAGGGCTTTGCCTCCTCTGCTGCAGCAGCTCCTACCCCAAGGGCTGTGCTAGGCTCAGGGGTGTGGGATCCATGGTGTACACATCCTCCAGGCTGTCCTGAGGATTCATAGCTGGGGATGCTGCTTGCTGTGCTCAGTTTCCTTCAATGCCCTCTCAAGGCACATGGAGTTTTCATCCCCATGTTCTCACATACTCCCAGTGCCACACCAGAACGTGTCTCTTAACAATTAAAATTAGTCTGGGGATTTACTGAGCTTAAGAAGACATACTGTAAGAAGATTAAGGTATATATGCACCTTATAGAGAAGGACCTAGAGATGCATAAATGGGGAATACAGTAACTTCAGGTGAGGAGAGCTGCCCAAATAACTTCCCAGGCTCCAGTTGGGAAGCAAATCCAAACAGGATGTGACACTGAGGGTCTGCCAGTATTGCAAAAGTGCATGAGAGATTTCTACCACCCTGCTGCAAACTCACACCTTGATCAGCCTTGACTTTTAATGAGCCAGGCCAGCAACAGATATAACCTATTTTGTCTTAAACATTCCTCCAGTGTCTTTTAAATGATGGTATTTACTGGGCTCCTGAGCTCCAAACATGCAAACATGGGCCACTTAATTAGCTGCATGTCCTCCCAACACCTCGTACTAATGTGATGGCATCGGGCTATGTTTCAGTATTTTTAAAGGCTGCAGGCTATCACAGAGAGCAAGTGACACTGATTGCCAGCAATACACTCCACCACAATCAAGCAGCTTTCCAGTAGCTTTCCCAGTTTCCTAGCAACGAGGCCAGACCTAAAAGTCTTTCTTAACAAGCTGTTTGTCCAGAATATGCACTTATCTCCGCATTGCAAACAGCAAATGATCTCCCAGGCCAGCTGACTATTAACAGAGGGAAATGTGATGGAAAAGCGTATTTCAGGATGGACTACCCCTGCAAATTAGTCAGGTAATCAAATATTTGTCAGTGCGGAGAGCAACGTGGATTAGAGAGGGACACAGATGCCCTAATTTGAAAGCTTTGTGTGTCTCTGTTCTGATGGGCTTTTCTAACAAGATTCAGGGTTGTTCCTGTGGAGTTTTCCGGGGCCACTGCACGGTCTTAAGTGAGATGCTGTGTCCTCTGACTCCCCCAGAGTTTGGGGTGTAGCACAAGGACATAGCAAGTGAGGAACTTGTGCATTATTAAACACATACATGAAAGAGCAAGGAAGCAGCTTTGGGATTTAAAGTGCATCCGAGCATTAACTGCTTTATTTCTCTGTTTACTTTTTCAGAGCTGACTTACACAGCTAATTAGCTTCTTTTCCTCCTCCTCCTTTTTTTTTTCAGTAGCCCAACTGCCATATTTTTTTTTTCCTGGTAAATGGATGTGTTGAAAGACAGCCCTCCTTCACACAGATACATTTTTTTCACTACATCCACCTAACCATGATACACTCTGGATGATATATGTAGCTCTGCCCCTCAAGCAATCATTTCCTTTTATGGCTCTGAAGGGACAAAACCAGGTGATAGGCTGAGAAAGTTAAAAGCTGAAAGTTTCCAAGATACGTTCTGGAGAAGTTGTGCCAACAATCAGAAACATACAAGAAGTAGGAAAGAGAGGGCTAGAGAGTACCACTTGACCATTTACTAGTATTAGGAAAGAATTAACACTGAGTAGATATAATAGGAACCTTTTTAGATGCTCTGAGAGGGCACAAGTGGCAGCACCATGCCAGAATAAACAGAGGTACCCACTGGCCGAGGAGCGGGACATCCTTCAGGCTGGCAGCCCAAATCCTGAATTCCCTGTACCCCACTCCCCCACTGCTGAAGTATGCAGTGCTGGAAGTCAGAAAGGATTAAAGCCATTAGGATTCACCCATGTAAGAAGACATAATGCCTGAACAGCAGACAGAGATGTATTAGAACGAGTTGGCTCACACTGGTTTTGCACTGCCTAGCACTGGAATAACTCTTTTCACTTTAATGCACTTATTGCCATTGATTTATTCAAGCCTGAGAGGAGTTGAGCCTATCAAGCTCAAGTTGACTGTATGGTTCTGCCAGGAAAAGTGGTAAAACCCCTCATATCTATAGGAATATATATGTTTATGTGTAACTGTCAATGTGCATTTAATTTTTTTGTTTAAAGATATTAATATTGTCCTTCTTGGGTACCCTCTTAGAAAGGAGTAGCACTTTGAGGTGTTCTCTACTGACTGAAGGAGTGATTGTGTCAAGATTACGTACAGACAGATAACTTTTAGACGAATCACGTAGAACAAGGCAAAGTCCTCCCGTGGTTGAATGTTTAAGTTTTGTTTTCTGAAAAACTTACCCAGCTGCCTAGCAGTGGGAAAACAGCCACCAGATAAGAACAGGAGTATTCTAAGTGAAGGTGATACAATGCAGAGCCCTTTGTTACTGACTAAAGCTACCAGAAGATAATTCCCCCGCTTTCTGGCTTTTCCACTGGTTTTCTGTAATTCTAGGTGTTGACTCTGCTCTGCAGGTGCTCATTTCTCTCCCCTGATGGTAAAGGCAGCCAGGCTGAGGAGGCATTTCTAGGCTGCTTGCATACAATTTGGGGGATTATGACTTTCAAAATTAAAACAAGAGGCAGAAAAGCACTTAATGAGATTTAATCAGAACAAGCAGGGAGGAGAAAGACAAAATCTCCCTTACCTCAGATGTGAATTTCTTTTTCCTTGAAATAAAAGAGCAGGATGTTCTGAGGAAGTTTACATCCCAGAAGTGAAGTCTGGACAGTCCTTGAACAGCAACTGATGGCAGAGTCAAGATCCAAAGGCAGCTGTGTTTTGAGCTTGTCTCAGTACTTTGGAAACATCTGCATTCTTTATCAACATCCATAACCCGTAAAAAGATGAAGCAGTATTTCTGCAGCTGCACTAGAGTGATATAACTAGCACACATTGAATTTTATTTCAAGTGTTGGCTACCTCTCATGCAAGGGCAGTGGGGGATATTGTGGATGGCTAACACACAAAAGATACTCGGGGTTTGAGGAGTGGTGACGACTGAATTTTTCATATTACACATGTCAGAGACAGTAAAGAGACTGAAAAAAAGAAAGTCCCTCACGTACCCATCTGCAGTAGGAACCCATCTCTGGAGCTGAGTGGTAAAGAGTAAAGAACGAGGCTGTTGGTGTATGTGTGGAACAGAGGAACTCTTGAGCACCTACTCCAGATAAAATTAGAACAAACCCAAATACTGTGTCTAAACTTGATCCATGACTGATTGCTGTGATCAGAAAATACATGATTAAGCATTAAGAGTCTGGCTGATTTTCACACAGTCAGGTGTGGGTTGTCTATGCTGAAATACTAATAGGAGGGTTTGATCCCATGCTATTTCCTGCCTTGAGGCCAGGGAGATAGCCATACCACATGCTATGCTCTTCTAAGCCATTAACCTTTTGAAGTTTGTCCATGCTGATTTCTCTCTCCATCACAAAAAAACCAAAACAAAACAAAAACCAAAAAAAAAAACCAAAAAACCAAGAAACACCCAAGTACCTGGCACTCCAGTGATCCCCTTGATAATTTCTCATTTTATGAAGGCATTTATTTAGGGGTCTGCTAATACGAAGATGGGACAATCATCTCTATACTGTGGATTGCTTTGACAAGACTTTAAAGGACTTCTCCAAGCTCTCGAAAGACCACTTGTAATAAATACAGTCCAATTCAGTATGAGATTTCTCCACAAGCCAGAAAAATAAGCTTTGCCCAGTTTATCAGACAGACAGAAGGCTCATTTGATTAGTAATTACCCAGCACTGTTCCTCTGCTTTTCAGGGCAGGATGGCTTCAACTATTATGGGCACGTCCTTGAAGAGGGAGAAACGTAGCACAGGACCAAACACACCTGTGGTTCCTGTGCCTAAGTGTGAGAGTCTGATCAATGTACAGTTAGCTCTGTACATTGCTAACGAGGCACCTCATTAGCTGCACGCAGGAGTATTTCCCCAGCAGCCAGGCGCCGTTATGGTGGTCACGCTATGCCAAAGCCCAGCAGCGGGTGGTGAGCTCTGGACCGTCCTGACATCCACGTGCCCCCTTATTGCCAAAGCCGTTTACATGTCTGAGCAGTCACCACGGAGGGATATTAACCTGCAGCACTGCCTCCTGCATTGCCAGCCTCAGACTCTGCTGCAGGTGGGAGCACAGCCCTCTGCAGCTCCTCCCCCCCGAGGGTGCCGCTGTCCCTCCCCTCCCCCCCGAGGGTGCTGCTCTGCCTCTGCTCCCCAGCCCCTGCTGCAGCGCTGGAGCTTTTGGTCCTGGGCACAGAATTGTGTCGGGCGTGAGAGTTCCCTAGCCTAACTCTGATGTTCTGGGAAGCTGGATGTGTGCTTATTTTCAGAGGTTCACTACTTGAATGGTGAATCAGGTCTGATCTAGACTGTGGTGCACTACAGCTCCTGACAGGACTTGGCAAAGTAATACAGAAGAGCCCACGCTGCCCATTGATTGAATTGCAGTCTGACCTCTCCCGCGTCTTCCCTGGCGAGACTTTTGTTCATCTTTTTGTGTTCAGTATTAGTCTCCTCTGGTAGCTCCCGTTCCAGTCTGCCAGCAGTATTTATTACCTTTTCCACAGTATGGCTGTTTTCAGTTTTCTTACATTTCCAATTATACTGCACAGTTTCCATTGATCTGTTTTCTGTTAGCATGAAAATCAGAGCTGTGATCTATACAATTTAAGACTCTACCTTCATTAACCTTCCTTTTGTTTTTAAGGCAGACTATTTAAATTGATCTTTAGTAAATAAAATTACAGGAGCTATCAATCCTCATGCTTCATGGTGTAAGTTGATCAGTGGCTAACTCAGGAAGTAATTGCCAAAGCACCTCTTTGTTAAGATACTGGACAATTAGATGTGTTTCAGCAGTTTTATTCTTTCCAAGGAGTCTATAGCCTCCAAAGGGGACAGTATTCTGTACTTACAGAATTGCTGGTAAATTTTGATGTAGAATAAGAGGACAACTGGACAGGATGGACTCTTGCCATAGCAGCTCATCTCTCAGCTGCCACAGTGGTTAATACCTCTCTGCTGATGCATTTCCAGGGCCAGATCCTTTGCTGATATGCAACAGTACGGATCCACTGACCTTACACGATACAAAGATCTTCAGCTTGTGTAATTCAGCACAATTTGAGCAGTCACCACCTGCTATTTTGCCCTCTCCTGTGCCAAAAAGAGATGGGGGTGTGAATGGCAAGCTTATTTATGAAAAGCACCATTCTTATCTCATTTTTCCAATTGCAAGCTGCAGTTTCTGACTGTTGTGGTGATACTTCAGTTTTGCACCAAATCAGAATCCTGTACCATCCAGGGAAACTAAAGAGCTTAAGCATGGGATATCTGCACTCTCTCAGCTATCTCCTCCCTTGCTGTGGTTCTATGTATCCTAGCTTCCTAAATTGACTTTTCACATTATCTAAACATATTTAGACACAAGATTTTACAATTACAGGAAAGTTGCTTTCAAATTCCTCCTACTCTCACTCAGATCCTTTCTCTTTCGCTCTCATGTTCTTATCATATTTTAAAATTCTGTGCAAATGAGCATTAATGAACCAATTTAAAATTATTTTTCTATGAGCAATTTCAGCTGCAAGACGCCTGATTATGTGAATCCAAATGATGTGGGTGGGGGGAGGGAGAGCACAGAACGTGCCTTCACTGCAGCAACCCGTGACCAGTTTCAGAGCAGGAGCCGGTATGTGCAGGAGGGCTGAGCTGCCATCTGAATGCTTTCTGCACAGCACAGCTTGGAGAGGAGATGCTGCAGGGCTGTCAGGGAAACACACAATCACAGCCAGGGCAAACAAAATCTTTTCCTCCCTCCCCGTGTCTCTCTCCTGAAGCCCTACCCTGCACTACCTCACCAGGACCCTGGTATCTGCAAGCCCATCTCTGTCCTTTGGCAGGGAAAGCAGCGAGCACAGTGACCTGCTGGCAGGAAAACCAGCACTAGGGGGTTTATGGGGTGGGGTCCCTGCAGAGGAAAAGGTGGAGGCACAGGAAGGGTGAGTGGATTTGTGTCACCACACACAAGGTGCAATCAATCCAGGGTGGGAAGATATTTAACAGCCCTGTTTGTAAGGCACAGTAGTACATAGGAACTGATGATATCTTAAAACCTTGTGTGCAGCGGCTGTGCACACTAATATATTATTTTTCAATCCCAGGTACATTCTTGTACTTTAGCTCTATAAATTTTAAAGTTAATTCAGAAAGGAGTTATTCAATATTGCAATAAAATGTGACAGCTTTGTTCTTTTCCTTCTTCCTGAAGCATGGGCAGGGAAGAGAAGCTGGTCTGGTGCAGAAAGCAACAACCACAAGTCAAACCACAAGAGTTCCAAGGGCTCAGTCCACCTCCTATGGAAGCTGGGCACCAAATTGGATCCAACCCACAGCAGCTGAATCATGCCTCCAAACATCTCTGAGAAGGAAGGTCTCAGGTTCTTCCCTAGTTTGGGGTGGTTTCCACTTTGCCTTCCAGCTCAAGGATAGGTTTTAGTAGAGCGGGCATTACTGACTTTGGGCTTTGATCACTTTGCAAGGGAGGGCAGTCTGGTCGGTGCAGAAAAGGCACTGGTTTCAAATCTCCAGGTTTTTTTCCTCCAGCTCTGCTATTGACTTTCTCTCTGACCTTGGGCACATCAATTCTTCCACTGAAGTAAGTGGGAACTCAATTGCATTTTACATTTCTTTATGAGTCAGATTCTCTTTCTGCAAAATGAGGATCATAACACTTAACTACCTCTCAGAAGTGCTTTGAGGCCTAACAACAAATTAATGTTTAAGATCTTTGGATCTTTTTAAAGAAAATTCCAGTGAAAAATGTCAATTTGTTGAAACTGAAAAGTTCTGTAGATGAGGATTGTTTTCAATGCACTTCTTAGCTTGGGGAAAACAAAGAGATTTAAAGCATAGTATTTTGAAATTACTTTTCATTTATTTTTTTCATTATATTATGTGCTATAAATATGACACAAAATGAAGGAAAATTGAGGCATGATGTCTCTCTTTGTTAAAAGTGAACTGCTTTGAACTACCTGAAAGGTATTACTTTTTTAATTTCCACTGCAGAGAACTCTGACATCTCCTGGATTTGCTCTATCTGGCACAATTTCAAAATCCACCAGGAAATGGGATTTTGGTCCTCCTCAGAACCCATGAGAGCATGAAGTCTGTGACACTGCCCCCAATGTCATGTGGGGCTGCTGTCCTGAGGAACTCTTCTGCTAAAGTGAAAATATCAAATCAAAGAGATGCAAGGCCTGGGGAGGAAGATAAAAGACATGGTCTGAAGATGCCCAGTCATATGTAGCTGTGCCCACTGGACATCATTTCCATAAACCTGCAGGTGTTTAAGCATTGGAGCAGGTGACCTTCAATTCCTGCTGAGTCTCTCTTGTGGGAAAACTTTAAATTCTGTCAGATGTGTGTAGGAAAGGCATAAGTAAAGCTGACCCTGCATTAACAGGGTGAGCACAGATGAACAACACAAGTTCTCCTTCAGCCCTGCAGGTTGATGCCATTACTTGCTTGGGCAATGTGGTGCTGATACCAGAAGGCCCCTGGGAAGGCAGAGGGACCACATTAAGGAGAAAGGCAGGAAGAGAGAGTGAAACTGGGTTTCAAAATGACACGTGCAAAAGTGAAAGATAAGCAGAAGGGGAGCTGGCTGGACTCACAAGGCACATCAGCCAAGGGAGAAAAGGACATTACTCCTGAGGAGTCCAAACACAACAAATACTAAAAGCAAAACTAAGTTTAGCTGAAACATTTGTCCATAATGGCCCTTACACATTGCACGTATGATAAATTGTAAAAGAAATCAACTACTAAGAGTTATGCTTCTCACAATGAAATTTTGTTCTCAAGTCCTTTGCTTTGTACCCAAGCTAAACCATCCCAATTATTACTCATTCATATCCCAAGCACAGTTTTAATGGGGTCCCCCTGCTGTGTTCATTTGCTTCCCCTCCTGTTGCAGCAGCAGAGCTGCCCTGAGCATTCACCAGGCAGGATCAAACGGGGGCTGTGGGTGTGTCCCTCAGATGGGAGCTCTCCCAGGCAGGACACAGGGATGTTCACCACTGACCCAGTAGAGTTCAGGGGAGTTGGACAAGGACCAAGCTGCAAATTAGGCCTCATCTTTTGTGATGGCAGCTGCCAAACGACTTAATATCAAGCATTCCACTTCATCTTCGATTGCAAGGGATGCAAAACTTTGCCTGAGAGATGTGGCATGAGGTGGAAAAGGTGCAGCTCCAGCTCTCCTGTCCCAGCCTTCCTCTGTGTGTTCAAACACCTCAGTAATGTTGTACCAAACATTGCACACAAGTGCTGCGGCCACAAGCATGTGACAAGGGTCTCCTTGTAGTGTAAAGGTCACTGGGCACTTGTGCCACTTAAAATCACTTAAAACTGATTTCAGCCAGGTGAAATGTATCCTGTGTTTGCACTGTGGTGTTTTCCAGTGCCCACACAGAGCCAGCAGTGTAGTCAGTGGGACAGAATGCCTGTGTCACCACTGCCTTCTCACCCCAGAGACAGCATGTCTCTGTGCCCTGTGACCTTCCTTACTGTGACTCTCCTGGTGATCAAAGGGAACAAGGTGATCTTAGCCCTATCTCTGCTGACACTCTGAATTCCCACTATTTATCAGCTTCTCTGTAAAAGGATTTCAGATTGCATTTCCATATCTAGCATATGGAGACTTTCATTTATGTGACACGTTGATTCTTTTATCAGGCGTTTATAAGGATTTACAATACCAGTGCACTCCTCATGCAGCACAGGATTTCTCACAGAACAAACACTGGCAGAGAGACGGGATGTCCTCAGAGCAGTTTTTCCTTCTCTTTCCTGTCCCACCCTTCCTGGCTTTGCAAAGGCAGGTCAGTACAACAAAGGCTGTGAAAACACTAATGCTCTTCCCAAGCATTTTCTGCAGGGATGAGTGATGATGGATGAAGCCCCATTAAAAGAGCCGAGTACATGAGGCTCTTCTGTCCTTGTGAGATGGGGATACAGGCAGCCAGAAATCCCCTGCCAGCAGGTGAACAGCGATAGGCAAAGGAAGAGGAGAGAGGCGCTGCACCCTGCAGGAGAACTGCAGAGAGGATACTGGATTTGCAAAATAAAATCCTCCAGGACAGAGCCTGTAGGGCAGGGATTTCTCCTTTTTGACAGCCTACAGTGAATGAAGCACAAAATAGCCTGCTGTGTCTGCAGACAGCAAGGATATTTGAAGATGTCAAACTGTAGTACAGAGGATGCACAAGAGGAATGGAGACACAGCTAACTACCTCCCAGGCTTCTCGTTCCGTGTTCCAAGTGGGAGATCCTGAAATCATGCAAGCTTTTCTTGCGTTCCTGCTGGAATCAAAAATACAGCTTTCTTTCTGCTTTGGGATAGCAGATGGAAATAAAGCTTATTTGGTCTTTGTTATCTGTCCTTGGTTCAGATTCAAAATTGCCTGGATTCTAAAGCCCATGTATTTTCAGTCCTATCAAGGGACAGGGGAATATCAGTGGACACAGCCAGGCATGAAGTCCAGTTTCCCATTTCTAAACTCCACATAGAAGCAGTTTCTCAGATTCTTTCAGGGGTTTATAAGGACAGGTTATTTCTGCTGCATAGCTGATGATTTGCCTAATATAGCTCCAGTCTCATACTGAGATTTGCTTTCTGATTTGGCTTTGATTTGGCAGTTGCATTTGGTAGTCTACAATGATCAATAACACGTTAGCTTTGGTAATACAGTTTCTTGATTTTTAGTTTAAGTTGGTTAAGTGCCTTGATAGAATCTGTAAAGTGCCCAGAGGCCCATTAGGCTCAGTTAGGACCCTGGGAACAGCTCTTCAAGCAGAGGCTGATCTAAAACTGCCCTGCTCCCTGCCCAGCTGACCACTTGGGAAGAACAGGGTGCTGCTTCTTGGCAGCAAACCCCGTCACCATCCTGCCCTTTCCATGTTCACGAGCCTGTCCTTGTGCAGACACTCAGTTAACTGGTTAAGAAAAGCAAGTCACTAGAAACAAAAATCAAAAGAAATGCTTTTGTGCCAGTTTAGGTCACCAAACTGGCTGAGAGCATCAGGCATGCTGGTTCCAGGGGCAGAACAGCATCAAAGCTGGGCAGATTTAGAGAACCAGCTACAGTACTCTACCAGCAGAGGAAGTTCCTCCAGGAAAATTACAGTGCTGCACTAACTACTTATTTGGCTTTTCTCATTAAACATTAAAAGTGTCTTCAGCTGTTTTACCATCACCTTATATTGCCACTTGAATTGTGAATGGCCACATCTACTTGGGGCTTAATGAGGTTTAATTAATTTATAGTCACACCTTACTTCCCTGGTAATAATTTGCTTGCAGATGCATGTGTTGTCCTTAGTCTCTCATTCAGCTTGAAGGGGCAAAAGATACTTTGAAGTGATAAATAGGAGTCTGAGCAAAGCTGGGGTTGGGATGAGGAGGAGAGATTATACAGTGAGGGCTTGGTCACAGCACCCACTAGAACTAGCACTAAGCTGACAGAGCAAGCAGTAAATGGGTTGCAAAGAAGGGTCTCATCCTTGGTCTGCACAGGGCAGAGCAATACAGAGAGGGGAGCGTTTGCTGCCTGCACAGGGTCCCTTCTGACACTGCAAACTGAGGAGATCTGTGCTCTTGAAAGAGAATGGTCTGAGCCTCCTGCTCTGTCCATGTACTGACAAAAAGACAGGAAAAGAAAAGGGGAGCAGGGGAGTGCTTCAGGGTGTTTGAGAAGGAGCAGCACAGAAAAGGCTATGAAGAGTTTGGTTTAAACCCACTAGCATTGAAAAACCTTGCAGCTGAGTGCTAGCCATCCAATATGCAGGCACAGTTGGATAATGTTAAGGGTGATGGCTAGCTGCAAACAGATTCTGGGTGCCTGTTATTTTGCTGAGAATTTCCATGCTTTTTGGAGAGTTTAAATCAAAACTTTAATGGGCTTTTGATGTTGTTTTAGTTTGGTGAATAGTTTCCCGTTGTATCTGCTTATTCAGTGAAATAGTGAGGAAGCGCTGTTACAGTGGAAGATGACAAGAGACTATAGAAGCCTATCTCAGCTGCATTTGCACAGCAGAAGCCTTTAAAAATCACTGTGCTATGAACAAGACATTTCCATATTTCACGGCTATTTTTGCTGGATGCCTAAAGTTGATGATACAGCAAAAAAAATTTGAATGAAAGGAGAAGGGAAAAAAGTCCTTCTGCTGTTCCTTTCTTTCCCACAATTTGCATCTCAGCCATGTTGCTTGGCAAAGCCAACAAAGCAAAGTATATTGTGGCTGTAAAATGATAAGCACATGGGCTATGCTGAGGATGATTTCTCCCTGGCATTTGGTTAGGAAAATGGGGATTCATTTTGAAGTTGAACATTAGACTCTTTTTTTGCTTTGCTCCTCCTTTTTTTCCCCCAAAACCTTATAAGGGCAGCTGTGTCTTTTGGGAAAAGAAGGTCAGAGGGATTCAGGGACATGGATTTTCAATGTGTGCTCCCACTTTAACTTATGGCAACAGAGAAATGAACCCTCTGTATGCCCGGATAGCCATCACCCCCAATACTCTGCTTACTTATCCAAGCCTGCAGAGATCTACCAGGCTCTATAATTTTCATGGAGTAAGAAAGCATGCATGGAAAAAGTCAATAATAGGCAGGGGCAGTCTTGCTAAGTGCTGCTTGGTGAGTCTGTAGGACATGGCACTAGACTGAGGAAGCTAAAAATAAGAAAAGGAAAACAGAAATGGAACTTCAAGGAAAGTTTCCTGCTGTATTATTCTGTTGTGTTTCCAGAGAGGCTGCTCAGGACTCTGGGATATTATGCTCTTCTGTAATGCTGTGCCCAAAATTATTGGTTGCTTTTCAAAGCTCCTAGAGTCTGGGTTTTTTTGGTTCTGTATCATTTATGCTAATTATCATCTGTGACCATTTCTTGGGCCTCTTCCATGTGTTTGACAGTCTCTGTCCCACTGTGAAAGGCACAGTGTATGCTGAAATGCTCTAATAAAATTGCATGTTCCTCTGCAATTAGCTCAGTTCTTATGGCATCGCTAAACAAGACAGGCTTGGGGTATTTTTTTTCCAAAGAAGGATTTGAAAAGACCTTATGGACTGCAAATAGGAGACAAGCTTGTGAATGATGGGAAAAGATCCCATTCATGCCCAGGACCGATGGAGACCCACGGTGCCAGGTGTTTTGAGCTTGCTCTGTGACTACCTGGTCATTTGGCACATAGCCCAGTACCCCAAAGGCCTTCCTTGTGCACCACAAAGTGCAAATGCCACTTAAAAGGTCTTTTTAACCCAGACGTTGTGAAACATCTTGTCCTTGACCTACCTTCAGCAGCCATGAAAGGGATGAGGTTTTTCCTTTAGATCTGCAGACCAAATAAAAGCAGAGACCTGCAGCTTTCTTTCACTAAAGGATTGAAGTTTCTCTAGTCTGACATTATTACAGTGACCACAGGCAGCCCTGGGCTGGATAAGGGGCTGCCAGTGGGGACATAGGTTTAAACGGCAGGTTGAGATGTCAGAATAAGGAAATCTGTTTCATCCAAAACTTTGGACTCTGGGGCTCAGGCGTGTGTCACACACCCCATGGAGGAACTGAGGTGGAGACCACAGCTCAGAGCTGGCAGTCAGAAAGTCAGCCAGATTGTCCCAAGTTGCTGAACATCTCTATTGCTCACTCTCTCCGTCCATAAAACAGGATTGTAACACTTGTCTCAGATGGGTGTGTGAGGATCTGTGGCTGCAGTAAACCTTGCGGCTGTTGGCTGGAATACACCATACCAACACTCACTGTTGTTACTAGGGAGTAATTCTTTGCATATGTCCCAAACAAACTGAAAGGGATTTTAGAAGGTGGCTCTGTGCCATAGTAATTACGGTGATGCTGGCTCCGGATAAGCGAATGGTTTGAACAAGTCTATCCTCTACTGAAGGCTGAAACACAGAAAAAGCCCATTTGATTGGTTTTTAATAGTGGGAAGATCACACAATTTTTTTCTTCATATGGTTTTGGCTCTGGGAGTAGTGAAAAAGCATTAGAAGTACTCAAAACACTGGAAAAGCAAAGAGAACAGCTAACATTAATCTGACCCTCAACAGAACAGTGCAAACGAAGGCTGTTTTCATCAGATTTCTACCATGTTCATAGAAGTGGGAGCAATTCTAGAAATAAAATCCAAAATATGGGATATGTTGCAGATTACATCTGCTGAAATACCTGCAGGAGTCAGCAACTCCTCCTGCAGACTGGAGTTTGTGGAAACAACTAAAACTTTCCAACAAGTAAAACTTTCCTGGCTTTGACTCTGTTTAGGTCAAAATCTGGGGAATTACTGGAGTTTCCTCAGGCTAATAGAAAGAATCAAGGGATGTAAAACCCATATGAAACACAACTGCAAATAGGGTCATACTCTAACACAGATGTGTCTGGCACTAGAAGAGAATCCAAACCCAGCAAAACCATTGAATCTTTTCCTTCACAATTCCTGTTTCAATGCAAGTCTCTCATGAGGCTAAAAGAGGTGATATTTAAAATTAGGTCAGAGTTCTGAACTCCCGTTAGAGACACTGAGGTTGCTGTGGTTGTTACCAGAGTAAAGTCTTGAGCTGCAATCATTGCCTACTCCGAGAGGAGCTGGGCCCCTGTGCTCCAGCAAGGATTCACTGCCCCAGGATGGCCGTGGTATAAGGTTTAATCAGGTTATCTGGGTTTTCTCTCTTGATTTCACAGCCTCCATTCAGCCCACCAGATTATAAACTTTCAACATGTAATTGAACCTGACTCAAGGAGCCAGTTGTGTTACAGTGAGCTCTAAAAGGGGGAATGGCAAGGGCTAAAGTTTTCATTCAATGAATGCAATTTCTATGCGCAGAAATCAATTCAATTGACATCAGTTGAGCTTTAATGCTGAATTAAAGAGCTGCCAGGTTTCCCCCATGGGGCTTTTACAGTCCGGGTTTTATGAATTCATTAAAATGCACACACAAACTTTTAGGGAAATAGCATTACACTGTAATAAGAGCTACAAATCGACCATATTCCTCAGAGAGAAGTCTAATTTGAGTTGCCTAGTTGGCAAAATTGTTTTCCATCGCTTTGCATTTGTTAACAGAGGGTGTCATATTTTCCCTTGTTTCCATTTTGGTTTCTAGCTGTTTGCTTAGCAGGGCAAAGCATCATGTTTCGAAATACCAAGAGGAGATGAAGTCTTTCAAAAGCAGGTGCCCACTTGGGAAGCTGTAGTGCAGCTGAGGCAAACCATGCTTCAGGACAGCAAGGATGGTTGGGCTGGCAGTCTGAACAACTCAGTGGACACTTCTAGATTGATGGTCTCTGCCAGCCAGAAGTTGGAGCCCCTCAGTCTAGGATGGAGGAGATCAGCAGGATGTCCACAAAGCATCTGTGCTGAAGGAGTAACCAGCTTCAGTGACAGCTGAAACTCAGTCTCAGGCCAGTGGAGAAGTGAGAGAGCCAGACGTCTTACAAGAATGTCTGGAGTTTCAGTGACCAGGTGAAGGTCACTGAAATTAATCTCACAAAAAAGAAGTAGCCTTGCAGCAGCCCACATCTTCCATTTTCTCTGCATTAACTGCAGGCACAATTAAACTCACAAATTTCACTTTCCTCTGATTTACTGACAATGGCTGGGAAGCTGCAGGGGCAGCCACAGAAACCATGCCCATGGAAAAGTCCTTTGAACAGGTCAGCATCACTGGGCTGCCTCTGTGTCTGTGTTGTTGCCCTTCTCCTGTGGCACACATTGCAGCACTTGCTGATAATGAGTACTCACAGGGCTTCGTTAAGTACGCTCTCTAATTGGATTGATGACCCTGGTGATTGGAGGCCTTGACCTATCCATAAAACAAGTGGGACTTAGAAAGCACAATTTCCTCGTCCTGCTGTTTTCCTAGCATGACTTGGCTCCAGCTTTTGACGGATGAGAGAGTCTCTAGGGCTAATTCAGCTCCTGCAGAGAAGGCACAGTTGATGTCATTTGGGATGGTGAATTTTGCAATAGGGACACACATGCCTGTGGAAGAAGACTCTAGAGACAAATCTGACAGGCAGCCAACCCTCTGTCGAGTGGTAATAGATAACAGCCACTGCCAACTCTCATTTCCAGGCTAACTTAGTGATGTGGAATGACTCCATATGCTCCAAACAGACCTGATCTCCCACTCTGAGGGGTCAGGAGGACCTAGAGACACAAGGGAAAGGGGCACAGAGTCACTGAGATAGGACTCCTGAGGTTGAAGATATCTCAGTGCTGGATGCACACGTGGGACTCCCTCCAAGCAAACAAAACTAAATGGCACCTCTATCCCTAGTGACATATCATCCAGAGTAGCTGAAGGAGGCATGGCACAGAAAAGACTCATACAAAGGCAATGCATCTGTTGGCTTCCTCTGCTCCATTCCCAAGATGCCAAAGTAGCCAACAGATCACAGCATTACAGCTGTGGGGTGTGCAGAGTACTAAGGAATTATTTATGTCACTTCCTCAGTGTTTTGCACAGACTGAGGTTCTTGTGGCCATTCATGAAGGGTCCCGAAGAGTAACCTACAAGAAGATTAATTCAAAGGTTGTATCTTTGAATATCTTTGAATTGCTGGACAGCTATTACTTTTAAACAGCAGATATTTTCCTTTTCTTCAAATCTATGGGGTTTTTTCCCCAACAGGGGTTTGCATAAGACCAGGAAAAGAAATTCACTGCAAATTTGCTGATGAGCCAGCTAAGATATTAGAGGCGGAGGGAGAGGGGGAGGAGTCCTTTCCACCTCCTTTTTTTCTTTTCAGTGGATCATGCTGAGTCTTTCCAGACAAAAATAAGGCTCTTTACACTTAGAGAACTCACAGGAGAAACAGGGGAACAAGAGGTAACTAGGCCAAACACTCTTACAATGAACCCTGGTGATCTGCATACCAAGAAGATGTCCTTTACCCATATCCCCAAACACTGTGAATATCCAGGTGGAAAGTTCCACCCAAGCTGTCTGGAGACCCATCAGCAGCAGGACTGGGACCCTTCTTTTTAACCTGTAAATTGACACAAATGGGCAAATTACAGACCCAGCAGGAGGGATTATGCCTGAGGCAAACAAGATGTGATTCATGCAGCAAAAGCATCAAGAAGGGGAAAGCTCAGTGCCTCCATTCCTTGCCCAATCCCTTTTCCCAGGTCAAGAAGCAAAGCTCATTGGAAATCGTCATTGCCTCAGCAGGACACAAATCCTGCTGCTGGCCAGGTCCTGCAGGCAGTGGCAGAAGCCACGTGCTGAATTGGCTTTCCTGAGGCCACCTGGCTCACATGCTCCAAGTTGCCAACTCCAAATGGAAGGCTTTCTAGCCTGGAAAATCTTAGACACTTGTCAGTGCGACTGTATATGCAGAAAATGTCTGTGACAGATAGACTGCTAGATAGATCTTAATAAGAACTGTTCTTAAAACCAAATGTTCCAAGAACTTGGTCCAAAAGAGAAAAATCCTGTGAGTCTAAGAAAAACAAATCCCATTAAAAGACATTTGGAAACAAACCCTAAAGACAGTTTGAAATGTGCAAACATTAATAGTGCAGGTTATTGCAAATCTCTATTTATTTGATCCCCCTCTCCTTCATACTCCCACACATCCCTCTCTAGACCTGCTTGTGTCTGCACTGGACCATGATAATTCATTCCTTGGGAGACTTTCTCTGAAAAGAGAAGGAACAGGCAGATTGGAAACTTCAGCTGCATCCTGGCTATCAAAAGAGACGTGCAAATGGATGGCGATTCCCGACGAACAGCACCAAGGTTTCTGTTTTCTTGTTCCGGAGTGTAACTCGGAGCCTTTCGCATGCCCTTTCCCCTGACGTGCCCCGGGAGGGGCTCGGGGAGCGCCGGGGATGCTTCACTCGTGGGGTGCGAGTGACACCCTGTGGTCACCTCTCCCCGGGCTCCTCCCGGACCGCCAGGGCTCGCAAAGAACAAGGCATGGCACTGGGATGGTTTCAGACCCCCGCCAGGGCATTCCTCTCCTTTCGGCATCTACAGAGTGGTGATTCTTCGAGCCAGGAGGAGGAAGAGGGGCCACTGTTTGACTCAAAAGGCAAATGGCTCTCTGAGCCTCCCGGAGCTTCAGCCAAATCTGAGGCTTGGAGTGGAATCAGAGGTTTTCTGTCCCCATGTGGCTGATTCCTTTTAACCTGCTGTTCTCCCTCCCATATGTTTACCTGGCACTGCAGAGCTCAGCACTAATGTGATCCCGGGATCATCCCATGGCTCTGGCTGGTGGACTCGGCAGTGCAGGGGTAATGGTTGGATATGATGATCTTAGAGGTCTTTTGCAATCTGAATGATCCAATAATTCAAAGGATATCTTTGCCTGTGTGATTGCTAGTTGTGCTCAGAAAACTGTGGAGAGCTGAAAAGTTTGGGCAAAGGCTGGAAAATCACCTAAGCAAATGCAAAGCGCAGCAAATAATCACTCATCTTTAATCCAGATCCAGACTCTTAGAGCTGTTCAGGTACATACAGTGAAAGCAGCATGATGGAGATGCAAGACCATAAATACAAAGTGCTCTGAGGCTCACCAATAACCAGACCTGGACGCATTCAGGGTTTAAGTAGAAGTTTGCTCAGCTCAGACCCAAGCCCCACCTCTGCAAATGTTCCTTTTCATGGATAACTGCGTATTTGGATTGTTAGGGTTTTTAGTTTTTTACATGGCATGAAGAAATGAAGACATTGTATTCCCAACACATAGACAGAATCACCCAATCCACCACTGTATAATTGTGAGGGTGCAGAACATTCTGGTTTGCTGTTGAGAGCAGAGAGGAAAAATATCTCTTACAGGAGGAAGAAGAACCCAACACTGCAATCACATAGTTGCTGTATTACTTGTCTGGATCATGTATTATTTTGTTCAAAATGTCAAATTCTGGATGTCTGTGTTTCAGCAGTCCAGATAGTAGTTAGCTTGAAAATCATCCTTCTGTCACTGATTTTCCCAATTACAAGGAAAAAAAGGCAAGTGAAAGGAGCTCTGCCTTTAGGTTTGGCAATTCCTTCCAATTCAGCAGCAGACCAACAGTTTTCATGTGAATTCACTGCCCCCAGCACAATTAGGTGTTTATGATTTTAGGTTTTCCTGCAGTAGGAGGGAGAAATGATTAATCTCTTTATTAGGGATGGGTGGGAGGAGAGACTTCAGTGAACATCCATATCTACTGAATCTCCAAACTTTGGGGTACCTGCCCCTCCTGACTCTTTTACAGCATTTGTCTCAATTGGATAATTTTAGATTTTTGCATACATGCTAATATCCTCTGCAAAAGAAGGTGGGGGGAAAGTAGATTGTAAATTTGCATGCATTTGCATACGTTTGCATACATTTCAGCACATTCCCTCAGAGGTACATGCCCTCCCACTAGGAAGTGATTGTCCACCAGACTCTAGTGTGAAAGTGCTACTATCTTCCTATGTTCATCCATGAACACAGGCAGGATGGGAGAGTCACAAATACTTACGGGCTAAACACCCCATTTCCACAGCTCAGCATTTCAGTCATGGAGCAGGTCAGCCTGGAACACAGGTTACAAAATAATTTCATATCTCTTTGCTCTTATCTGTCCTACAAAACATACCAAAGGCAAAGCCCTGCTGTGGGTTGTCCCACACAAGCACTTGCAGTTCTGCCTCTACAGGATGTCTGTCCACAAACCCACCTGAAATTTATGGGGTGTTCACCAAACTACCACAACTCTACTCCTCCTTCCACAGGTGTGAAAACATGGAGAAAGAAGCTGCCAGGCTTGTAGGGTCCAGCAACCACATATAAGCACAACTAGTCAAGAAATCCCAGAGGCTTTGGTTCTGCCAGGTATTTTCCAATGCAATAGCCCAATTCAATCATTCTCCATCCTGAGACAGATTATGATGAACCATTTCCATGGTTCGATCTGTAGTTCAGTAGTGGTCCTGGAGGTTGGTGCATCAGGTTCCCAGGAATCAGAAGACTTGGCTTTCACTGGAATCGAAATGCAACAAAAAAACAGCCCACCCACATCACCATCTTCTAACCCTTCAGGTTGTGCAAATCATCTCTCTAATGTAAATAGCTTCAGTAATTAGGATTGTTGAATATACAGTACTAAGGAATGTGCAGTTCATTATTTTTTCAATGAGAACATATTAAATTATGCCTTTTGATATCTCTTTTTGAAATGTGGATTATTACATTTTTATGTGCTTGGATGTGTGTGCTGATTCTGTCCATACATAGCAAATGCACTTAAAATACTAACATTTCCTCATAATAGCTTGATTGATGAGATTTTGCTTTAAAAAGAGGAGGAGAGGGAAATCAGATAAAAGAAGCTGGCTTGGGGGATTTTGATAGGAATATTTGTAAATCACGATTCACCCAACTATCAAATGATCCAGGACAGGATGAGCCCCTTCTGAGCAATCAAGGAAGAAAATTGGTTGCTGTGGACCCTCGCCTATTGCAAAGTCCCTTAGTTGCTGCTGCTTGAATGAAACCACTGCTTTACAGCAGGTGATCTTTCATCCCCAAAATGCAGCAACACAGGAAAACCACTCTGCTTTCTCACAGGTGCAGCCTGTTTGGTGTGGTCACTCCTCCAGCAGCTCTGTCCCTGAGGCCACCACGTCTCAGGCTGAGCCCATACTGAGTTTCAGCAAGTAATGAGCAGAGAACATCCACAGAGGATGTTATTCTTCATAGAGAATCACTGTCCTTAGATAAAAACGTACCACATCTGTCAGGTTTCCCTCCATTTGTAGGAAGGACCAAATATAAGGGTTCAGCCTTGGAAATGAGAGGTCTCCTGTCTTAGAGTTGCCCTGGCTGCTAAACAGATGGTGCCTTTTGAAGGAACTGAAGCTCCAGTAATTCCCCTCATGCTGCAGCCTCAGATCCATCATCCTTTAGCTTTTAACAGCCAGAGGGAGACAAGCATAGCTGTGCTTCAGAATAGGGGCTGGAACATTAGTCAAGCCAACCCAAATAAAAATCCAGCACTATCAGGTCTTTCCCTGCAGCTATGTACGGTCTCCCATGTGATTTTTAGGCAACATTTTCCAATCTACTTTCTGATAATGCCATTGTCAAGTAGCACTCAGGACATTATCCCAATATTAACACACACACAAAACCTCTCTTCCTGCAATCAAGTATTTCCTTCCACCAAGAGAGCTACCAGGTTGTGGGCACATCTGTTGGCTTGTTTATACTTTAATGTCATCCAAATAATAAGACCATCAGGAAAAAGAAAACAAAACACAGAAAACCCTCTAGTGGGGTTGGTGCTGCTCTGTGTACTTATGGTAACTACTGTGAACATTAAAATGAAGCACTTCAAGCATGAATAATAATAAAAAAAAAACCCTAGAAGATAAAGCACCACAGCACTTCGTAATAGTATTTGTAATGCAGATAAAACATTTGTACTCTAATTTCCAGCACCACCACCAAAATAAGTAAGTGTGCTTGGATTGCATTTTTCTTTCAAAAATGGTTCAAAAATTATTCATATTGAAGGAAAACAACTTAAACTGGATTTAGAAACACAATGCAAGCAGGAAAGTTGCTCACTGTTACCAGCATGACAAGAGCAACCTGTTCCTTTGATAAATGGTGCTTGAAGAAAGACACAAAGCTCATCTGCTTTATGTTTTAAGTTTAATTAAGTAGCGAATTAATGTTTTCAAAGTGCTTCTAGATCCTTCATCAGACAGAGCGCATACAAGTGCAAAGTACTTTCAGCATGAAATACATTTCCAGGAGTTGTACTAACCTATTTGTGTCTTTCTGACAGCCTGATCTGCAGCCTGAAGTGGTCAGGGATAAGATCCCCGCTGACTTCAAGGTGTATCAGATCAAGCCTGCAGGACATCAGTCTTGATTTAGTAGGCAAGTCCCCCAGAAGAGAGCTGGAATACTTCCACACTTAGAGTCAGGCACGTATTTAAGTAGCTTGCTTTAGAGAGTATATTTTTATATGCGTGCTATTCACTGAGTCATAGAGCTCAGGGCCAGAAAAGGCCATTAGCACAGCTCGGACGACCTCCTGTTTATTTCAGGCCATTACATTTTACCCAATGTCCCTGTGTGAGTGTAACAACCTGTGTCTGCTGAAACAGATCTTCCAGAAAGTGCTTCCAGGCTTGCTTTAAGGCCAGATGGGTATAAGGAATCTACCACTTTCTTTGGACTAGTGCTTAATCAGCCTCACTTCTTAAAATGCGAACCTTATTTCCTTATGTCTCCTTTGAATTTATTTGCCTTCAATTCCTGGCCATTAATTCCCAGGTCTACCTTTCTGCCCTGGAAAGAAGATCCCTTTAGCAGACAGAAATTTGCTGCAGAAACATTTGCTAAGGTAGCATTACAAAAGCTACCTTAATGCTTGGGAGTGGATGATCACTGCTTGGAATAAGAAAGGAATTGAAAGAATTAACGTTAGTCTATAGGGTGGTAGGTCTGGTACAGAGACGTCTGTGCTCCAAAGATGCCATAGCCTAGAAGGACAAAAACAGTCAGATGAGGGAAAAGTAAGGCCAGGAATATGACTGCCATTGGAAAAGCGTCTTCTTAACTCTGTTTTATTGCCACTCATTTGCATTGAGAAGGCTGGAGGTGTTACCAAAAATCAGTAAAAATAAAAAAACTCCTTAACACCCTCCTTAACAGAGGTATACAAAAACCTCCTTTTCTGGACAGTTACAGCCTGTGTCTTGGCAACACTTGGTTCCCAGGAGGAGCAGCAGAACAAAGATTGATTCACACCTGGAACCCAGCAGGGCTGAAATGCCACCATATTTCCATGCCAGTGTGTAAATTCTGGGAGATGTGGGTAACTCTGGGTACAGCTTCGCAATATTGCCCGTGCTACAGGAACACATATTCAGAGCACACAGGAACTGCATTTGGCCCATCACTCTGGCAGGCAGATGAAGCACAGTGATGGGGACCTGCTGGAAGTTAGAAGCTGGATACCAGCTCAAACCTTTAAACCAAACACGTTTGGAAAGCCATATGCTGCCAGCACAGCAGCTCTGTTTGCTCAGAGCCCGGTGCAACTCCCACGCATGGCAACAGAGATGGAGCTGGATGGGGCCCCTGGAAAGCACCTCTTCTTTCTTACTTTGCTATTATCTTTAGGGTCTCCTCATAAAACCTCTGGTGCATGCAGGCAAAGAATTTGTGAACAGACAGGGGACACTCATCCGGTGTTTCCAGGTCTGGACACCTGGCTGCTCTGTGATCTCCTGACAGCACTTTTGAACTGCAGCAAGTGAATATCATTAGCAGCATCTCCCAGCCCCAGCACAAGAGCTTTGTTTGCTTTACTGTTGGCTTGGTAACAGCTGCTGTTGCTGTTTGAGGTGGAAGGAGGGCAAAAAAGGGCTTATTGCTTCAGAGCTCTTCACGAAAGCCTTGTAGCATCCTTTGCAGGGTTTAACAAGAGATCAGGCACTCTCTGGAGCAATGGCCAGCAATGATCTCAGGTAGAGCTCTTTGCTGCTGGAGTAGTGTCCCCATTTCCTCCACACTAGGCCAGGGCAGGGGCAGAGCCCAGGGCTGGGCTGAGGTGCCTGGAGCAGCAAAGGAGCAGCTGGGAGCAGCTGCTGGACACAGGCAGTCCTGACATATTCCCTGTATGTAACAGGGCAATGATGTGCAGGTCTGCCCCATCCTGACCCATGAACACTGAGGGTGACACAGGTGTTCAGGCAGTTCCTGAAGCAGACACCCATGGCTTTTTCATATTCAGTGGGGCAGGTGATAGGAGACCCATCCAAAATGCCACTTGCCTCCGTCTCTCAGTGCATCAGCCAAGACAGACATTTGGAAGGAAAACTGGGGTCTCTGTTCAGATTTCACCAACAGCTCTATGTAATGCAGCATATAATGCAATTGCCACCCGCCTTTAATATGCTTTAATACAGCAGGCTGCATGAAATCCAGGTCTAGGTCCCATTTTTAGTATGGTTTGGGTTTCTCTTCAGTGACAAGCACATATGGATTCAAGAGCTGCCACCGAACATCACCTTTCTGTCTGTGATGGCAGGAGGAGATGAAGCTGTGGCTTCATCCTCAGCTTAAAGCCTTGAACTTCAGCATTGCAAAACCACATTAGGTTCAGGTGACCCAAATGCTTTGCAGCAAGAAGAAGAGTTTTCTTCTGGGTGATTTTTTGTTATGCCCTCACCCTTCTGCTTCCATCTGATTACAACCAGGATATTGCCAAGTTTTCCAGACCACTATTTCTAATTCTCTTTTCTCTCCCCTGCCACTCTCTGACTCCCTTGACCTGCTACCATAATGGGCTTGCAGGGAAAAGCAATTGTGGGAACTCTGGGCCTTTCTGCTTTGTGAAGGACAGGACTATCTCCGGGCTGCCATTCATCCCATCAGCCAGAGCCCAGGGAAAGCACAATTTGTTGCAAGCCGATAGCAGCACGCTGACACTTAGCGGGATGGGAACGTGCTCCAGCCTGACAAGGAACAATCACACATCGCATTAAACAAAGAAAGGGGACAGGGAGGAGAGAGGGAAAGAGGTAGAGAAGGGGAGAAAAAAGGAAAAAAATAAAAGATGGTTAGCTATTCAGAAAATGCCCTGTAATTTCGGTGTCAGTACTAAAATGTTAGGTCAGATGTTTTGATTGCATGTCAGTAGGAACTGAATGCTGGAGAGACATGCTTCCCATTTTACTGACAGCGCAAACTAATGAGAGAATATTCCAAAGTGACTGATTTTGGTGCCAAGACTCTTTTACTGATATCTCAAAGTAGCACAGGAAATGCCACTACATGAGTAAATATATTTTTCTCATGTTATTTAAATACATATATATATATTAACAAGACTGAAAGTAAACTCAAACTGAGCTGGAAGAATAGCTGAGTCCCTGCAGCCAACCAGCCAGAGCTGGAAAGTCCATAAAATAAGCAAGTGTCTTTTTTTTTTTTTTTTTTAATTCTCCCAGTGAGATCAGCTTGCTGATCTTCTCTCTACAGCCCAAGTCTCTTTGGAAGAACAGCGCTGTTAATTTGCTCTCTCACATGACTGGATGTAATACAGTTCTATAACCTTTTAACATTTTGCTGCTTGCATGGCATACCTGTGTCTTACTTACTGCTCATCAAATTATGCAGGGAACTTAGAGCCCTGCTAAGATGTCTTAAATACATCTGCATCAAAACTATGATTCTGTAATCCAGGCAGCACAAAATCATTATCACAGCCGCATCTGCATATTAGGATTCATTCTTCCAGCCTCAGAATGCAGCACTGAAATAGCCAAGCATAAAAGAGATGGAGAATTTTCCTCAGGTGGTGCCTCATAACATCAGTTTCCAATTTACAGATTTTTTTTATCCTCTGGATTTCCATCTATTTATTTATTTATCACTTTCCAGAATACAGAGTAATTAATATCTTCTCTGCAGACAGGAAAAAAATAAGAAAGGAAAAAAGAAGATATGTTGCCTGAGCACATTTACCAAGTCCTCTCCATATCGTGTGGGTAGGGATGTTGTGGAGCAGGAAGAGAGTGGTTTAAGTTTTGGCCAAGAAGTTCTGAGTTCTGGACACTGCTCCTACCTCTACTCCATATGCCCTGGGCGACCTTGAGCAAATTCACCAAACCATCAGGATAGCTCGAATGTCTCTGACTTTCAGTGGGACACACTCCTCAGTTTGGGCACTGGCTCCTAAATGCAGATGGCTGGCTTAGAAATCTTTACCTTTTATCTCTCTGTGCTTTCCCCTCTAACCCTAAGACTGTGTAAGTGTGCTCTGGGCTTTGTGCTGTTCAGGGCATAGAGTTTTTCCCACTGAATGCCTGTAAGGTGCTTAGGAGGACAGGCTCTCCATTGGGACCAGCCAGCTTCACTGTATTTGTAAGAGCAGGAGACATGGCATCCTCAAGTGTTTCACAGCTGGAAACAAAAATAAATATTTCCTCAACCTGCTCGTGGTTTCCAGTGGCTCTGCTTATGGGTGTCCAATCTGAGAAAAGTTAGGGTGACCTGATTTAGGGACAGTACATTTTCAGCACTTTTGGTAAAGCTGAATGCCAAAAAAATTTCTACTGGTGATTGAAATTGTAAGCCAGAGCTTTTTACTTGCAAATCTCCAGTTCAATTCTGGCTCAGGCAAGCAGGCACTGGGAGTTGTTCCTGTCTGACAGTTGCATCAGTGGCATCTGGAAAATGAGCTGCTAAGTTTCAGCTTAATTTCTAGTGAATACATTACTAAAAACCCATTCAGTGCATACATCCTGGTACCTACCAACCGCAATTGCCTATGAATCATCAGGGATGCATTTGTACAAACAATGCTAGCACAAAAACAAATGGTAGTGATTGCATCATTCTTGCCTCAGCACAGAAATCAGACACTAAATCATAAAACCCATTTTGTTTCTTGAGGCCAAGAGCACAGAAGGAGAGGAAACAGGCCCAGATTTTGGAATCCAGAGCTAGATAGGTTTACCAAGCCTATGAGCTGCTCCTGAAATATTGCTGAGAAATTCTTCGTGGACTGACAGAGGAAATGGCCTCAAGGGAAGGCAAGGACAGCAAATTAATTATAATGTTGAAATTAAAACTGGAACAAAAGCAAGTAGAGGCAGAGCCAACTGTGAGTCCGATGAACCTCTCTAAAGCAGGAATTTTGCAGCAATTAATAGGGACTGTACCCTGATAAAGGTTGCCTTGTCACTGCTAACTCTATGTGATTTTCCCCCTGTACCCATATCTGTATCGTTTGTCAGGAATGAACTTTAATAAGATTATGCTGTCAGAACTCATCATCAGGGTGACCACACACATGGTACAGTGGATGCAGTGCAATGATCTGCTTTGATTTTCTCCTCTGAGGTGCCAAACTAGTTTCAAATATGCATTAGAGCTACTGGCACCAAGACAAGTCACGCAACACCACAGCAGGACTCCCTTCAGGAGCCTTCACTCAGAAGAGGAAGGAGAGGTGCAAAGACAGGCTGGTAAGAGGTGAGATACACAGATTCTAGTCCCAGCTCTGCTAACAGCTTTTGATAACTGTGTCAAGCTGGCTGGGTCATGATTTTTCCAATAGTGCAGTTTCATGTGTGAAAATGCCCACACAACTGGATCCTCAACTTGGCCAAAAATTGCAGTGGTGGAGGATAGTGAGGTAGGGGATCCCTATCAAGCCTATACCTGCACTGGGGTGTGCAGTCTAGCTAAAAAACTACACCTCTGTATTTGGAGTCAAAAATTATCGTGTGAATGGATGAAACTTGTACCTTTTATCCCACTGAGTCTTCACGTCCTTTTCCATTTCCCTCTCCCTACACATACTAAGAAAATGGACAGGATTCTTGGCTACTTCACCAGATTACCTTTTAAAATTAATTTATGCTTGTAAAGATCTCTGTGATTCTTGTGTGGAAGGTGCCACAGACACAGAGATTATAATTAAACTGCTAAACAGTGCAGCTGGATTTACTCAGAGTGCTGCCCAACAACTGTGTGCTGTGTTTTCAAGCAGGGCAACACACACTTCCAACCAAAGGGACAGACATGACCCACATTTGTGCCCTCAAGGCTGTTTGGAAAAAGAGCAACGAGCAAACTTCATCAAGTTTAGAAGGCTGCTTGAGGAAACAGAAAACTCCTTAGTAGTTCTTTGGGGCCATAAGAGCACTGAAAGCCACCTCCCATGACCCATCACAGCAATATCAGATGGAGGCAAATATTGTTGTTTTATTCAGCACAGGAGATTGAACTGAGTCCTCACTCTGCTCTGTGAAGGAAGAGCTCAGCGAGGCCATTTTAGCTTGTATGAGACTTCGGATAGGCTGGCTCTGTTCTACCTTCCAGACATGATTTTTCATGAGGTCTCTTCAAGCAGGTATGGGGAGAAGTGCCACTTGCAAGTCTTCAGAATTGCATCCTGACTATTAGCCATCCAAAGTAATTTTGGCTGCTATTGAAAGGTGCAGTCACAAATGCTTGCAGCCCTGATCTACCACTGAAGTAATAAGAAGAGGATGTATGAGGTCAAGTGGCCATCAAAGCATTAAGCAAATCATCTTCCTGATGTTCTTTCTACAATCAGTTGCCCATGATGTTAAGCACATTATTATGATCTGAATTAATGTTTGCATCTATGGAGAGGTAAAGCCTGAAAATACCTTTAGTGTGACCACTTTAACTCAAGGGAAGTTCATTACAGCCCAGCCTGCAACAGCCCAAGGTGAAGAGAGTAATGTGAACAGCCACAGTGATGGCCATGGCATTGGCATGACAAGCCTGCTCTGATGCTCACTCCTTATCCTCTACTCTAACCAGAATGCTAAGAAGGGTTCCCAGTTTTTCCTCCAGGCATTCTTAGCTCCTACAGGGAGGAGAGGACCACTGTTGGGTGCCCAGCACTTACTGGCACTGAGGATGAGTCAGGGATATAGAAACAATAAGAGCCTCCGAAGCATTCATGCATTGCAGTGGTAATATAGGGTGGAGGAAGTGATAATATCTGTCAGACTCGTGTTTATTAACCATTTTATAATCACAATACACACAATTACAGTTTGACAAGACACTGCCAATGTGAACAACATCTGGAAATGTACTGAGGTCTTCAGAATGAGTGCAGTTTCATTTCCATTATTTGCTTCTGCTGAGAGTGGCCGTAAACTGTAGTTAATAAAGGAAAGCCAGCTTTTATGGGCTAGGAAGACAGTAAATATATGCAAAATGGTTTGTTGAATCTAACAGTGGGGTGCCATAAGAGGCTTCATAAAGCAGGGATAGAGTTTAGCATCATTCTTTTAGGGCTGGGAGTGATGCAGAATAAATCTCTCTTGAGTCTACTTACTGACAGCCCCAGTTCAGATGGTGTATACACAGGCAGTGCTTCTTTCTCTGCAGAGTTTCTGTTAATCACTGTTAATGCCAGTCATCAGATCACTAATCATTTGAAACAAGAAGCTGCAGATATTAAGGCAGATTCAGAACAAGATAAATAGCACAGCTCTCTCCAGGGGCAGGAAGAAGGTCTGAGCCCACTGATGCTGTCTGGTAACAGCATGAGGCTGTTTGCCTTCCTAATCTTTATTAGGATAGGAGCTACTCTACCCTGGCACAGAGAAGGAGGCAGGAAGCTTGAGAAACCTCTCATGGACTCATGGACCCAGGGGTAGGTGTGGCCAGACTCTAAACATGTCTGTCTGCAGAGGATGGGATAGAATAAATAGAATAAACCTCCCCCATGGCTATGCCCTACCAGACCCAAAGTCCACGTGTTTTGCAGCAGTTTGGCTATTGAGCTGCAAATGCCCATAGCCACACATGGAATCACCTCAGCAGCCTTGATGGGAAACCAGGATTTCCTTAGTCCCACATCTCTCTTCTGGCCCAACCTGATTCTTTCTGTTGACTACACAAACCCGAGAGCTGAAGCAACACCATTTTCTCTTGCTGCTGGGGAGGGTTTAAGAGCGGCTGCATGGGCAGAAACTGTGGTTCTGCTGATGGCCACTTGTGTCTTTATCACTTGTGGTCCTGGAAACATGTCCTGAGTTGTCTGAAACAATTCATTTTTCTGCTCAGAGCAAAGGCAGTGAAAAGGTTATGCCACTGCGGTGCAAATTTTCCTTGTAAATCAGATCCAGAAGTCAATGCCTGGCAGCCACCTTCTCTGACACTGTTAAAATCCTGAACCAAGGGCACGTGCCTGCACGTGGATTTACATGGCAGTTTGGGATGTGGGTCTCTGGCTGGATTTGCATGTACTACCAATGTCAGCTTCATCTCATCTGACAGTGGCATTTGGTGTCCTTCACATGAGACATTTTGTGGCACAGGATCTGCCATTTTAACACAGGCTCACCTCGGAGGGGGTGGAAGCAGGGAGACAGCAGCACAAATGCAGGACCCAGGACCTCTCAAAGGTAGGACTTGATAAGGTAACAAGCAACAAAACTGGATGTGCAGGGGAGGAGGAGGGGAGGAGGCAGAATAGACTCGTGGCTTGATCTTGCCCAGAGCTGATTTCAACAGACTCCATGGGAGTCAGGACTATTCTGTACTTAACAGTGGGAGTTCAGGTAATTGTGAGATTGAAGCTTACAGGAGACCATGACATGCCAAAGGGGAAGTCAAATAACATCAAAGCAATCAAAGGAATTCTTCAGGAATTACTGAATGAAATTCTATGGCTCAAACAGGACCTTAGGCTAGATTAATTACAATTGGTGCCTGTAGATCTAAAATCTGCTCACAAGTAATGTCCATTTCTATTTCGTTCTCACTTCCAAGATTTGGTCTTGAAATCCAGATCTGACTGAAGCAAAATGGGGAACAAAACAATGAGAAGGAGCAGTGCTACATGATGTCCTTTGAAGAAAGTCGGTCTAGAGACAGAGAGTGTGAATACCTTTGGAGCAGATGGGTGAGGGCAGTCTTGCCTTCCTTCAGTGAACAAATGGAGACAGAGCCAAGCAGGCTGGTGAGATGGCCCCACAAAGCTTGTGTGTAAACAAGCCTAGAGATACCTGCATAAACAGATTCTGTTTTGCTAAATTCCTTAGCACAGCCCAGAGACCCAACACAACCACCAGTAGGGCTGGTTCCAGATCAGTCTCTGCTGTACATCACAGTACAGACCAACATCACAGCCATTATCTCACCAATCACAGAACAACTGTGGCCCCCCAGGTCTCCCCATCAGATTACATCCCAAGCAGAAGGCAGTTGTGAAATCCTGCAGCTCTGCAAACACTCATTCAATGAGTGATGAAGGACAAGGTATGCACACCAACACTCCTCGGGCAAAAGCACAACTCAGATCTTGCCTTCAAGACCACTTTTCAGCATAGCCCTGAGCCTTTCAAGTCCTGTTTGAGCTGAGGAATTTCCAGTGTTATTCTGAGGATCTCTTTGGGGCTGTGCTGGTAAATGCTTCATTGGACTGGCAGCGATTCAATGAATTGTTTAATCTTTCTCGATCGATTCACAGGGAAAGGATGGAGAGAGTCTTTTTTTTTTTTTAATCTCCTTTTTCTCTAAGTTTCTTTAAGAGTGAGTCCCCTCCTCTCTCCCCTCTTCCAGCACTCAGATGCACTCACATACACACACTCACCCTGGACCTCAACACCAGCTATCCCCTGGTACAGAGTGGGTGCCGCATCACTGCTGGTGGATAACATCTCTGAACAAAAATATCTGGAAGATGGCGACCCTTTCTAGAGCAAACAAGTGATTTGCTTTCATTTTGGGTAAAGTGCAAGCCAGTGAGCTGCTATGTTAACTTTAGGAGCTCGAGTTCCTCCATATCTTCCTCAACTGCCTACCAAAAAAACCTCAGAAAACATTTGCATAATACCAAGGTTCCTTCTCCAGATGGCTAAAGCAGTCCTGCATGTTTCTTTTTAAAAATTCCCAACTGTTGCTGTCCATTTCCTAACACCATGCTGCAGAACAGCATGTAAACCTCAGTCCCTCTGAAGATAAAAGTTTAGCGGTGTGTTGGGTGTAGTTTATGCACACTTGCATCGTCCTGAGGAAGTTAATATCCACAGCTTGTATGTCTGCAGCTTACTGGGAACATTCTTCTCAATTAACTCCTTATTGCAGGCAAATAAGAAATTCTGCATTTCTCCATTTCAAAAGCAGAAGGGGAAGCAAGCCCTCAAAGCCTTGCTTAGGAGCCTCATGAAGTGGTCTGACTTCCAGGAGGGGCTGAGTACCTGGCAAGTCTGATGTAATATCAAGGGCTGGAAATCACACAATGCTGATGAAGCATGGTTTGTATTAGACCTACAGAGAGGTCTCTTCAGCCTGTCAGCACAATGGGGAAGCCAAGTTTGTACTCCAAGATAGTGTATAAATCTTCCATCTGCCAAAATTCAGTAGTATCGGATCTAGAGTTTAGGCTTAGCTTTATTCCAGAATACACGCACAAATGTAACAACAGTAGGTAAAAAAAACCAGCCTGATGGGAAAATACTCATCATAATTTACCCCTCTAGGAGAGCAAAGAAAGAATTTTTCTTCACTCTGAGCTATTAGAAAATTGGCTTAATGGAACTACTAATTAAGCTAGTCTCCTTTCTCTGAATCATCAGCTACATTGTAATTTCTACCAGACAAAAGGGTCCCATGGTTCATCTGGCGAGGCCAGAGAAAGGATATTACAAGTTATTGTTGTTATTTTATGATAACCTCTATCCTCCATGCTGTTTGGCCTATTCCTGTGTAGTTTCCCTGATTCCCTCCTGCATTCCTAAATTTGGAAGTTATGGCTTTATAGCGTGGGTCCTGTCTTACAGCTGTTTTCTAAATGGGAAAGATATATAAGTAAAATAAAACATCCAAAAACTTGGAATTATTTTTACTAGAAGTATCAGATCCATCATTATAGATGTTATTCTGGTTTACTCACACTATATATGTCCTCCTAATAGTCTCCCTCAGGTGAACTAGCAATGATTCTTTAAGTCCCCTCCTAGAGACATTTAGGATATTTATAATGAATGAGCTTCCAAGAGCTCAGATATTTAATTTGCAGCTACCATGGTTAGTGATGATTAAGATCCCTTTGTTTTTACAGTGTTTCTTAAATAAAGTGCAAACATGTCCTGTCCAACTCCATTAAAGAGTAAGACACATGGGAATGCTAATGGAATTGCTCAGAAAGATTCTGAAACTGGCCAGGCACAGAGTAAATACACATGATCACACATACATACACCCATGCATGTGTTTGTGCATGTGCAAACAGTGCATCCTTACACAGATATACATGTATAGACAGTTAGGTGTACTCCTTCTGTCTCGCCTTGACTGCAAGTCATCTTAATGTCTGGGGATTTCCACTAAAATACCAGCTTGATTTCCCACCAAGAAACATGGGAAAATTTAATCAACCTGTCTGGGTACTCAATGAATATAATTCCCTATCCACAACTGATGAATCAAACAGATAGGCCTAAGCAAACAATACCTGCTGGGAAGGCACATGAGAGATGGAAGAGGAACAGAATAATTGGTAAGAAGAAAGCCTAGTTCACAAACAGTCCCTTCCCAGCATAACCCACCCCCAAAAGGCCAGATGGGTTTGTTCCTCCTGTGATTGCACCACACAGAAGTTCACTGAGTTTTATGAAGGTTTTAGGGAAGATTATTGCACTGCAGCTTAAAGCAAAAGAAGATTTCACATCTATACATTGGAATCCAGATACTGTCTCCATCAGACACTTCTTTTAGCTCCTTCCCCCAGCTTCCACTCCTATAGGATCCTACAACAATGCCTATCAGAAATCCCAGAAGTTTATTCAAAGCTCTGTTTTTCCTCATTCCTTGGTTCACCATTTCTGTTCTCTGTCTGCAAGCTGCAGATCACATGAAGATTTCCCAGGCTTTTCATAACACAATTTTATATTCTGTATTGCCTTGACTGTACAATATAGCTGACTTTAGCAGAAATTGCCCCAAAATGTTGCAGACCATGAAATGTGAATTTTCCTTGTGAAGAGACTGTCTATTCAATCTCCTCACTTCTCACCAGATATCAAGGCAATACTTTTATCCTTCTTGTTTTCTGCTTCTCAAGTGCTCTCCAGATGCAGCTGATCTTTTCTCCCAAGCTTCAGTCCACCAGACAAATATCTATATACATTACACACATCCATACATGTATATACAGCTGTAAGAATTAGCAAATAACTAAATAAACAAACAGAAAAACCTGTTACACACTACAACGGCTTCATGAATTTATAACATATGGTGGCAAAGCACTATAAACTTGTAAACTATAAAGAGGGTTACACAGCCCCATTCATTTATCATGTTAGAATGAGTAATTTGTGCACTAGGCAGGAAAGAGAAAACCCACACAGTTGGAGTGTGCATGTGTATTTCTGAGGCTCACACTAGAGAGCCTTTTATAAAACACACACATGATTTGAATTCCAAAGCGAAAGCACTGAGAGGCAGTGCATGGGCTAATATTGTTCTAATGGTGTATGCAGAGCTTAGGAAGAATGGGCACTAGCTGACCTCCTTTACTGAAAAGAGTACTTCCAAAGACTCCACATTTCTGCACTGTTCAGAGTCTGCCCATTTAGAGCTCCAGCCTACAGCTACAAAACTTCTTCCTGGTGTTGTTACAGAAATGGCAAGATGCTGCTCAAAGAAGAAACCATGGCTGGGTGCTCTTTCTGCTGATTTCCATCAAGCTTCACTCATTTTTGCCTCCCTTCACATGTCTGCTGGGGATGATGTTGAACCACATTCCCAGATGGGTCCGTGTACTCGTGGTCCAAGCTGTGTTCTATACTCGAATCCACATATTCTGTACAGACAAAACAAGAGCGGTGAAGTTAAACACTGCATTTCCCTAGAGGGCTTCTGACCACTGCAGTGTCTCACAATAAATCCCCTAGATTTTCCAGAGCACAGGGCCCCATAATTCACATCTACCTGTTCCTGATTTGACATTTCATATTTTTCATTTCCAGCTGGCAAAGAGCTTTTATGAAACACATAACACATGCCACATGCTCCGTCCTGGAAATGGATTAGTTTTCCCAGTGGGGCCAGCAAATGATGTAGGCTGTGTCCCAGTTGTCATGTCCCAGTGCAAATGGTTAAGATCTTCTTTTTGTCTCAGCAAATGCCCCATGGAAGCTTGAGCTGGGTTTGGGCCCTTGGGTCATTGCTAAGCAGTTTCTCTTTCATCCTTTTCAGCACCAGCAGACATAGCTTGAAACATGTATACAAGATGCGGCTTTACAGCATCCCTTATTCACTGGTACCTTGGAGACTCCAGTTCATTGAAAGTAATAAAACCAGATCATCAAAAAGAATTCTTTTGAACAGGCTTTGGGCTCTGCTGTGCTACTTGGTTACGGATATTCATCTTCCTGGAAACTGTGCTGTTTGATACAGCACCGGCATGAAAGCCTCAGCTGCCTCCCCGGTGCATTAACCCCTCGAGTGTTGAAATCACAAGCAAAATAGTTATCACTTTATATTTGCTTGAGGGGAGAAGTAGATCGTATTCTCCCAGATGCACCAAGGGTGCACACTGGGGTCAAAGGGTTTCCCTATCCTCATCCTGCTCCAATGATGCAATGGGCTGTGCACAAAAGGAAAGAGGGAGCAAAAATAAGCATCCTCTGTTGGTTACAGCTACAGGCAGGCTGTAAGGTGACTCCTGTATCAAAGGGTGCCATAGCACTTAATCCAAACGGAAAACACAGATGTGCTGAAAACACAGGCATTCTGATACTTGGGGCTTTAACTTTCTGTTAACCTCACATACCTTGTGATCCGTATCTCAGAGAGCGCTAACGTCAAGGCTTTAACCCAAACCCCTCTGATTTGGCAGGGGGAGTGTTGTCAGAGTTGCCAGAGTTCTGGTGCTTTTTGACTATACCCAAACCCTTCCTTCTTTCATCTTTCTCAGCTAGAAAGAAGGTCAACACTGGCACCATGAGCATAGATGTGCAGTCCCTGAGTTTCATTTCTCTAAATGTGGAAGAGCAAGGATGGTGCAGCTGGGCTAATTCTGTCTGAGTGACTGGCAGACTTCACTGCAAATTATTTGCATTTGTATTTGCAGCTCCACGAGGATCAAAGTCTGATAAGGGCTGCGTGTGCTTCTGCCCTGAGACCTCTTTGTTGAGCTCCCTCTTCACCCTGGGACAGCAAACCCAGCTTGCTGGCAAAATTCCTTCAGTAGAACATATGCTGGGTTCCAAGATTTTCCCTTGAACTGCAGCTTGCCAGCTGCTGGAGAGAAGCTGCAGAAGAGGCCACTCTATCCATTTGGCCTCTTTCTTATTTTCTTTTTCCAAACTCTACCACCATCCCCCATTACTGGCCAACACCAGGGATCTGGGTTGGATGGTTATTTGATACCCCTTGTGCTCTGTCTCTCATACTGCACTGGTGAAACTCCAGTGCTGAAGATGAGTGAAGAGAGCTTCACCTTCCTAACTCCCTCCTCATTTCATACCACCTCCCTTGTGAGCCTTGATGTCAGGAAAACATATGGTGGCTTTTTACTCGTGGCTTCCAAATAGATGCAAAAAAAGAGAACGTTTAAATGCCCCCTTTGAGCCTCTCTCTCATTTCCCTGCCTGAAGCTGAGCCACGTCTGCCCTGCTGCACTCTTGGCACCAGAGAGACTGTCTGAGGCTTCAGATCCAGATCACACACCAGAGGCTGCATTCAGAGCATCCTTCTTTTCCCAGAACAGGCTCTGCTAGGGACAACGTTGGAAGGAAAATGGCTGAAGTTTCAGATCAGCTGAGAATAAATCAATGCAGGATCCCCAGGAGGTCTTTTTTATACAATCGCTCTGCGCTAGAAGAGCAAGTGGAGGAGCGGGAGAGTAGTAGCAGGCATTGATCACACCTGATTACTTATTAAAGTTTGTAAGGAAAGATGTTGGAGGAGAAAAACAGCAAGAGCACCTTTTATGACTAGACTAGAAGGGGTTGGGGGGAAAGGGTGAGGAAAATACTTCAACATGGACTCCTACAATGTTCTCTTACATTATGACCCCATATTTTTTCTCTAGATTTCATCACTAGTTCATGTATTCTGGGGCTAAGGTGAAACCAACACTTGTGAGGGATCTGAGCAGAGACAGGATGCAGACAATAAAACATGCACAACTACTACGTGAACAAGTATTATAAAGAGGCCTCAAATGAACTGCACGTATGACTCTGTTTCTGCACGTCTGTATAGACACATGGCTGTGAGGACATGCAGTTCCCTCTCTGTATGTACAAGCACGTGTTTGCACATATACATAAATCTGACACTGGAAGATAAAGATCTTTTTTCAATGTGGCAGTGGCACTGCATGTCATGCACGTGTTTGGACACAGGCCCCCCCAGAAGTGCTGGGTTTTATGTAGAGAGCCTAAAGCAAGTGGGGCCTCTGCAGAACACCTCCTAAGCTACTGCAGTGCTAGTTAAGAAAACAACATCTCTTCATAAAACTTAAAATAAGCCCTACATCAAAAACAGTACAAAACAACTCTCAACCCTCAGGCTATTGCAGGATTATACTGTTGTGAAATACATTATCCAGCCTTTAAAGTCATCTTTGACTGTCTGCCTGGGGTCATCCAGACAGCCCAGACTCTCAGCTACCCCATACCAAAAAAAAAGTTGAGCTTGCAGATGTTCCCAGGAAGGCAGTACATCGAGGTGCAAGCTCTTCCTGCAGGGGAAGGCCAATGGGATTATACTCGAATTTCTTTTTTCCATGATAACGGCTCAGCAGAGAATTAGCTCAAACACAAGCTGCTGTTAGAGGGAGATCTACTGTGTTTGGTGGCAGGAAGAGAAAAAACAAAGAGTTACTGGACTCCTGTGAATGAGTCATTGCATCAGAGGCCTGGAAGCAGATAGGCTATTCCTTAGCAATAAAGACTCAAGACACAGCAATTTCCAACAGATGGATTTGCAGGTAGAGTTTTCTATTTTATACACAGCAGGCACACCAACTTCAGCTCCCAGCTGCTGTTCCTGGTTAGCCAGTCAAGCTTCTAATTGGATCTCCTGTTGGACATTATCTGTGGGACACACCAGCATGGGAGCAGGGGGGCAGGCTGCTGCCTTGCCAACACAGCCAAGCCCTGGCAGCACCCTGCAGTGAGATTCCAGGCACACGGGCGCTACGTGCAAAAATTCAGCCAATGCACCACGGAGTCCCCAGGCCACAAGGAGATGCTTGTCCCTCCATGCCAGGGCAGCAATAGACCCAGCCAGCCTTGCACGACCCTCCCATATTGGCCAGTCCATGCTGGTTTTACGCATGGGCACTCTGGACTGTCCATCCCCAGCCCAACCTCTTTTGTGCTTCTAAACAAGCCCAGGAGAGGGCTGGGATCTCCAGGGAAGATGAAGTAGTGTGAATTAGCTTGTCAGCAGCTTAACCAAAGGACAAGCCAAACCAATGCTATCAGAAGAGCTAAGTCCAGCTTCACTTCAAGAGGCAGCTGGACACTTTAAGTGCAAGAAGATAAGCATCCTGGGAAGCTCTGCAACAGTTCTTTGCTTGACATTAGGAATTCTCAGACAGGAAGTCCACGTGTTGTGGACCTCAAACGCAGAGAATGAAGGTGTTGAGCTGTCTCCAGCATCCAGACAGGATCTTCCAGGCAGAAAAAGGAAGTATGAGATGAATAAAGGATGTTTTTCTGTGGACAACAATGGTAAGTGTAGAAGATTTTGTTGTTCACTCCAATGACTGAGACAGCATGTTTTTTTTTCTTTTGATTGTAAAACACATTTGCCCACTCCTTTCCTTGCTTACCAGCTGCTGCAATGGTGCATTTTGAAATTCTTCCTGGGGAAAAATGGCATAACTTCTATCTATTTTCTACATAAGAATAGTAAACACTAAAAGGAGCTCAAAATCAAATTTCCATTAAAGCAAAGGCCACTTCAGGATCAGAGAGGTGGCTCCACTCCCGTGTAACAGGCCAGTGCCAGAATGCCTCATCCAGTCAGTCCTGACAAGAGTTTCCCAGCAATCTCTCCTTGGCTTGGCATCACTACTAACCTGAAGACAGATTTCTGTAGTGTGGGAACTAAGGAGTGCAACTGCTTCCTAAGAAGTGATGAAGTCCCTGGCCATGTACAACATGTCACTGCTGTTCCTTACAGGGTACAGCTGTGAAAGTGCTTGCACTCAATTTATCCTTCTGTTGCTGGAGATTTACAGGGAAAAAAAGCACAGTCTGTGCTTACCAAGGAGCAGTGGGGGCTGTCCTGTGAGCTGTGTGTTCCTAGAGCTGCAGATACTTGTGTCCCCATGCCTGTGCCTGTGTGTGCAGCTGGCCACTACAGAGTCCCTGTGTTGTGACCCTGGGTTCAGCCCAACCAATGAGCCAGCTAATCAGTTCGTGTTAACATAAGCAGAGGCAGTTGCAGTCAGAAAAGACATCAGAAATCACACCTGAAGAAAGGAACTAGGGGAAAAGAATTCATTAATTTCTTCTTTGCAATGGCAAATGCTTTCCACTCACTCTTTAAAAATTACATTTTACCTGCTATTAGTTTACTGTAAGTATCTGGTGCTCCTTCCCTCCCCACAACTGATTCCCTCAAGAACAAAATAAAATTTAAGCTACTAAAGTTGGACCTTTCTGAAGTAAAAAGAATCTTTAAAAATGGATTTTTTTAAAGGTAATTTTGAACTTTATCTGAGCACACATGACGACGCAGGCCATTCAGCTAAATAATGCCACCTGACCACCTCCTGTCACCATTACTAGAATAAGAACATCATTTACATGATGGAGAGACTGGAAGGCTTTCTGCTCATTCCTTTTATTCCCCTTCTAATTTTTGGATATTTTAATGCTGTTCATTTTTATAGCTGCTTCTTTACTTCCCACTTTCTTTAATAACTCAAAGGAAAGTCATAAACTTACACGGAAGTAAGACATCCTGATTTTGACCCAAAACAAGATAGACTGCGCTTCCTGCTCTCATGGGATCAAGGTGCATTCCCTAGGGCTCCATCTGCTCCTCACCTTTAGCATGTCCTGCCACACTGGAAGTCCCTTGACAGGATGGTGTCAGACCAGTCCATCTTTCTCCTTGGCATCTTTCCCTCTTCCAGAAATCCAGCTTTACAAATTAAATAAATATAACTTATTACTCTGTTTCTAAGCACATGCTTAACTTCAAGCACAAGAACAATTATGAGCTTCTTTTGTGAGTTTATGCTTCGCTGTGAATTGGTACTGTCTGTGGCCCCAAAGCCCTGCCCCAGAGGGAGCTCAGGAATGTACAGTATTTATCCCAGCAGTGTCCCTATCTGCCAGAGAAACCTTCACCACTGACCTGAGGATGCAGAAATAATTAACTTAACATTATCTTCAACATTATCCTGACAGGAAAGGCTGGCATGGGGAGATGGCTTTACTCTGCCAGGCTCCAGTCTGAACAAACACAGACTCTTTAAAGCATGGATTTCATTTCCAGACATGTCAGATCCACCTCCCTACAGTCAGCTGAAGGTAAGGGGGGGTTGCACACAGCTTGCTGTGTGATGAGCCCTGCGGCAGTGCTCTGAAAACACTGCATGTTATTTACTGTACCCAGTTCTCTCCAATCATGACTCAAACGAGGCCATATTTATTGAAGAGACACTTAAAAAATGTCCCATGACATGCTTTGTGTGAATGAGGACTTCCCTTAAATGGAATTTCAGCACTCCACCTCTTCCTGCAGTGGCATCTGTGTCCCACTTCACAGCCCGGTCTCTTTGAACAGGCTTCCCTTTAACAACGTTCAAATATTTAATTTGCCAAGTGCTGTGGGAATCCCAAAGGTTTGGAAGAACTATCTATTATAAATGACAAAACATGACATTATTACAGGTAGCCTGCCTACTCGATGTCATCTGTGTTCTGTGCTACTCCTTTAATGAGGCTGTCTTTCAAATCCTGCACAGAATATAAAAAGATCCCTACACTTCCCAGGTACTCTAAAAATTAAAACGGCCAAGTCCTCACAATATAAAAAAGCCTGCTTTCTAAACCCTAAAACCCTCATGTTCATAGGAAGTGCTTTGAATATTCTGTTATTTTGTTGTACAGGCATTCAGGAGGAGGTTGCTCCCAGCCACCCAGTGCAATTCAATAAGTGTTCCCCTGAAACCTAACCACACAGTGCCCTCTGCTGCAGTTTTCTCTGACATATTAAAAGGAGAAAAAAAGAATGAAACAAGGAAAAAAAAAACAACCCAGCTATGCTTTGCAGCCTATCCTCTGGCTCAAATTGAGATAAGCAGATGGTTTGTTGGTACATCAATGACTCAGTAACATCCAAAGTACTACATAAAACACTTTAGCCAGAGAAAAGTCAAAATAACAAAATGAATTCCATACGAGGGACAGTGAAAGCAATTGAAAAATCAGGCAGGGAATGCAGCAGTGCTAGCAGCTCTCTGCCTTAGCCTGGCTGGCCAGCAGCTCTCTGCCTTAGCCTGGCTGGCCCTACTCTCCAAGCAGAACTCCAAACCCAGTGATTTAAGCTAAATAACTAGTTCCTATAGTCTCATTGCTTTGTTCCTCCCACCACCCTCAACCCCATCCACCACATCCTCCAAACACTTCCAAGAGCTGTGTGAACAAGCCAAGGACATGCAGGAGGCAAGACCAAAGCCCACGCGGCCTTCACAGTCCTGGTGCTGGGTAACCCGCACCAGATGGAGCTGGCTGCCAGCAGCACCCTCTCAGGAGAGAAGGATGGGCTGGGAAGAAGTTATTTCTGTCACCTTACTCTTGATTTTGACAGCAGTGCTAGCAGGTGACATTCCAGGGGACAGGGATCTTTGTAGATTACCACAGAAGAGAAGGACAAACACAAGGCAGGCTTGAGAAAGTCAAGGCCAACAAGGCACTTCAGCAATTCTTACTTTGAGCTACTATCACTTCAGGCTCAGTTAATTAAAATCAATAACTGCATTTGTCTTGGTTTGGAGCCTAGGCCTTCACTGAACAGTACTAAGGCTTTCGTTCACAGATTCACCAATTATAAAGTCAATAATTTAAAATTAGCTAAGCATACTGTGAATATTGTCTTGGCAATGTAAGGCACCTCTGAACCCAGGGATTCAGGGAATGCACAGGCATTAGGATTTTAAAGCAGCACCTTGCTAGTGCTGCAGATGAAGAACAAAAACATTTCAGATACTCCATAAGACTATGTTCAGACAGTCACAGACCCAAACACCAGTGTTTGGGATCATTTCACTCTGATTTCTGGGTTAACCTGGTAGAAGAATAGGATCCGCCAGAAAACTGTATCAAGAGTCAACGGGACGACAATCTCTAAAGACCCGAGGGTTGAGTCTTGCCACCAAAGCCTTCAAAAATTAACTGGCTCTAAAACTGTACCATTAAGAAATGCTGAGTTTGTTGCACAGTTGGCCTGATACTCAAGATTGTCAGACCCATGTTTTCAAACTATTGTTTGCACAAGGAGCTTAAAAAGATGGAAAAGGTTCTCTCCCCATCACTCTTTTTAGCAAAACACAAAAAATGGAGAGACTTTTAAAATCATGAGATTTGACAGTAGTGTAGGTTTGTGCCTGAGATGTGTTGTTGTTTAGCAAGGTCAAGAAATCTGTTTGAGAACAAATACAGGTTTATTTGAACCTTCCCTGAAATTTGAACTTCATCCATGTCCAAATCTTTAGAAAACACCCGTCTGTTAAGTCTTCTCCTTTGCACAATACCTTCTCCTGTCCTTTCTGCATCTTCCTGGGTCCCAGCCAGGCCTGGAAGCACCAAATAACCACAAGGAAGATTTTTCCTTGAGATCACCACCCAGGAGCAGAAAAATATCGTGAGCTTCTTGGGCGGGCCTGTTTTTCCTGAAGGAACCACCTTACTGAGCAGATGTGAAACCTTGAATGGAGCCAGAAATTCAGCCAACAGCTTTTTAGCACCAGTTACTATGAAAATCAACTAATTCCACTGAAGCAGCAAAAAGCCTAAAAGGATGGCTTCTTTTGACACATGGAGTCAGCAACATTATTCTGATCAGCAGAGAGCAGAGCATGTGTGAACTAAAATGCACAAAGGGCAGAGTTCTCAACTCCAAAGATTCAAAGATGTCCAGCCTGCTTGTCCACAGAATGGAAGACAAAACTGAGGGTGAGACTACAAACCGGGTGGTAATCTAGGTACACAGAAAGATCTCTCTGACATAGCTACCCCAAGGGTGAAAAGCTGGGAGAATCTCTGTTCAGCACAGTATTTAATTACCTAAAGGAAAAACCATGTAAATAGACTTTAAGAGACACACTTGATAATAAATCTATGACAAAAGGCAATGTAGAAATCTGTGCTTTTGAATTTATTATCTGACCTTCCTGCTGAGCATTCCCATGCAGCTGCAGGATAAAATAAATTGCTCTATCTAAAGAAACTGTAGGAAACATTTGAATATTCCCTGTTCTGAAATACTAATCTGTGACACTTTTGACCATCTCTCTCTCAAGTGAAGAACGGCACAGTGGACAGATCAAGACACTAGGAATTTCACTGGAAGGGAGGATTGCAAAAGAGAGTAAACTCCAGCCAAGACCCCTGCACTGGAAGTGCAAGAGTTGTCTTGCTAAAACTGATTAGAATTAAAAAACCCAAACCACAAACAACCTTCCTTAAAATACTCTTCTGGAAAATGTGCAGCATGTGAATACTTAAAGGAACTGGTTTTGCTTAGAAATACAGCCAAGTTCCCATATTTCTGAAAGATTAAGGACTTTTTTATCCTCTGCATTTCTTTTCTTTTCTTTTCCTTTTTCTTTTAAAAAGCCTTCATAAGATTCCCAGAAAGGAAAGGTGACTTCAGTGCACAGCAGATGGACACCATGCCGTTCATTAAAGCAGATGAATAAAGGGCTCATCCTATAAAGCAGCTGAGCACCAGCACTTTTTCTGTCAGCTCTAGAAAAACTTCTGCCTTGCATCACTTAACACAACTGTACTGTGGAGGCCATTATTCCACAGGTTTAGATCCAGCCTGAGTCTCTCTCACTTCATTAATGCTTCAACTGGGCAAGAACCCAGTCTGCAGAAATCCTTGGAGCCTCCTCACTGCTTTCCCTCACACTGCAGCCGCTTGAGGAAGAATTGGCACCTGGTACTCTCTACAGTATTATTTATTGTAAAAGAAATATTGTTATTGTAAAATAACGTCTTGTTGACGATGGAATATCATCAGCAAACCCTGTGCCCTATGCCTATAGGAAGACATGTTCTTTGAGCCTAAGTGTTGGCAATCTACTTACGGCACGCTCAGAAAATCTCGTGCTCACCTCAGGACTTCATAATAATGATACTATATAAAAACTAAAACACTTTTCAAGGGACATTAACCATACATTTTAGACTGAAAGTATGACAAGTAAGATTAGATGAGACACATTCAACAGACCATCAGAGCCAAATTTTGAAACAAAGGACTACCAACATCACGTTTGCAGAAAAGCAGATACACAGTCATCTCTCACTTGATGGCAAAAACTAACAGATGGTTTGCAATACCAGGAAAGTGAACTTGAAGCACTCACTCTGTCTTTTACAACTTCACAAGCATGAGTTTTGCATGCAAAAATTACATGTGTACATCATTAGCAGATGCAGGTCCCAACTCTACCACTTTGATTATTTCCTTTTAACTGCCTTGTTTCTGATGTCTTTTAAAAAGGACCACAACAGGTTCTCACTATTTATTCAAGATCTTGAAGAAAAATTATTCCTGGTGGGTCTTGAGCTCCCCCCATTGACTTCTCACTAGCTGCTAACATCCAGGCCTTGTTCCAACACTCTGCCACTGTCCAGACAAGCTTTTCTGGGTGGGATGCTGAATTTTTACAACAGTGAAGATCCGATTGCCCTCTGCTGTGTGTATGCTCGCTGTGTTTTAGTTGTACCACTGCTAACAGAAGTTATTGCTCTGCCTGGCCTTTCCTGGAGAGTGCTGCTACTCAGCTGAAGAGTTTATTTTCTTCTTTCATTAGATTTCTCCCTAAGCTCTTCCCCCTTGCTCCCTGGCCAAAGTCTTTTGTGATCTGAGAGACTCTCATTATCTCCACCTGGAGCCCAGGGTTATTACATGCTCTGGATTATGTGCACCATCAGCACTCCAGCGAGCTGACTTAATGTACTTAATGGTGCCAGAATTTGTGAATGTGCCAGAAGACTTTTGATATCATTTGCCATGAACACTAATCCATAAAGTCTGAGCTGCGGGCCATCCACATGTCACCCCAAAGGCTGGCAAACAAATCAGGTTGTCAACAGCCTCCAGCATGGCTCAGGCTCCACTAACTCTCCATTGTTGGTGTTGACAAATGGCATAGCCATACTTGTGGCTAAGGACTTTGGCTGTCTCCTGGCTTATGATCAATTGCTACACTAATCCAATGAGAGACACTTGTTATTTTTTCTGAATAAATAACCAGCATCTTTTTTCTTCCTTCTACCCATGAAATACTTACGGTTTTGGGGAGATCTGGAGCTCCTTCTCCAAAACAGGAAATGCAGTTCTAAAATGCAGCACACTTATTCCTCTTCTTATGCAAACAGGCTAAGTTCCCAGAAGACCACTGAAGGCACTGGAATAATGTGAGAAAGACTGAGGCCACAGTTTAGGCCTTTTGTCACCTTCTTGGTCTTTAAGGTATATTCTCTACTCTTTCTTATCTGTGTTATGCATTCTGGATATATAAAAGAGGGAGGGAGCAACTTTAGAGGATACCACTTCATAGACAGATCCTCAATGGAATATAAAGATGGAGATAGGTCATGTTCTTTCTTTTCCTGTGCTGTGACATCAGGCTGTGTCAGGGAACAAAGGGATATGGCTGGAGGGAGCTCTCTGGTTATTCTTCACTGTTAAATTGACTGCCTTCAGCAGCATCATGGCTCATGGCTATTCGACTGCACCCAAGAAATGGGAGCAAGACTAGGTGACAAATTAATTTGGTTTTAGACAAAAGAATGGCTAAAGATTTTCGCAGTTATATTTAACACATTTCCCTGGTTCTTTTCTATGAACCACTTGCTCTTTCCTCCAAATACCTTCTTGCAAACAACTTCATTTAGAAATGCTTCCAACATCTTCTGTCTGCATGGACTTGTCTTTTGGAGCATTTCTTTTATGGCAGAGATTGTCTTACTCCATATTTTTCAGAATGGTATGTAGCTTTACTCTTTCAAATATGAGATCAGACCTTTATAATGCCAAGAGCCCTCTAGTCCTGTGCAAGAGCTGAGGAAATTATGCATATTCTATTCTATTCTATTCTATTGTATTCATAAACCTCCCCTACCAGTTTCTACCTCAATGCCTTCCCATAGCACACAATGCTACCTTATTAAGAATTATTTTATGTGGTTGTTTATTACTAATCCTTAAACTAAGCTGAGTAAGGCCTAGGAGAGCACTGTCTTAATGAAACAGTTTATATTAGAGAAAGCAGAGCAAGGCCTTTCATGTGGAAGGTGGGGAAGCTTACCATCATCCTATAAGCACTTTGTACAGCTGCTGACTGGCCTGCAGGGAGTCACAGTTCAAGCAAGCATGTTTAAACCTTTATTAAACAAGTCTCTCGTACTCCTATCCTTAAAACAATTTCCTGATCCTTTCCACAAGCCACTTGCCCCTTCTTCAAAAGCTCTTCTTGCAAACCACTTCACTTATAAATGTTACACTTCCGCTGTTTCAAAAGTTTTGACACAATCTCTTAATGAGTGGAATAGTTGCCCAAAAAGCTGTAGAAACTCTTACATCTATCCCCAGCACACCTGAAGAGTAAGATCCTGAGAGTTGAGTACTATCTGGTGTTCTGTGGGAGAAAAAAACTCTCAGAACAGAAGACAGATTCAGGGCCTCGTCTGTTAACAATAATCAGAGCCATTACTGGAGTACACAGACAGGACACTAATGTGGCAGTCCCTTCATCTCTAGAACTGAGCAATCATTTCCCTCTTTTTCTCCTGAGTTCAATCCTTTCCATTTCTGTCAACCACCTACAGTGACTGAAAGCAGAGCTAGGCAAGAAACTGCCATCACAGTGCTTCCAGACCACTCGTTTGTGTTGTAAATCAACATTGTCCCCCTCATCCATTCTTCATAGAATCATATAATTACAGAATGGTTTAGGTTGGAAGGGGCCTTCAAAGATCATCTATTCCAACCCCCTGCAATGAACAGGGACATCTTTAACTAGGTCAGGTTGATCAGAGGCCCATCCAGCCTGGACTGGAATGTTTCAGGGATGAGGCATCTACCACTTCTCTGGGCAACCTAGTCCAGTGTTTCACCACCCTCATGGTAAAAAAATTCTTCCTTATATCTAATCTGAATCTACCCTCCTTTAGTTTAAAACCATTACCCCATTCTTGCTCTAAGGCAACAGTGGTAATAACAATCAACAGTAGAGTTTGCAGAGGGGAAAATAAACCCTCAAGTGACTTAATTTGCCTTGGACATTTATTCCTCACAGGACTTGGCACACTGCCATCAGAGCTGAACATGCCAACAGAAAAAGATCTTTTGAATATTTATTCCTTTCTCTGACCTTTCTGGAGCTGATGGATGTTTATATTGGAGAAAACAGATCAAGTTTAATATGAAAACCTACCAACCTTCAGACAGTGGCAGAAATCTTTGAGTCTGTGATACTAATTCCTGTAACAATACTAAAGGCAGCGCTGTTTCTCACAAGGTAAAAGGAGTCTGAGAAGGAGAGAGAACAATTAGCCAAAGCTAGGAACCAAACAAGCAGTTTTGGCTGGACTATGAACAAAGTACAGTGGGTAGTTCTGGCCCATGCATGTTATGTCGAACCTCTGTAGCTGCAGGTACTGTATCCACTTTCCTACACACTGATACTGAAATAAATGGCTGCAAATTTTGGATTTGTTTTTCTCTGTGGAGAGTGTAGAACGTCAGCCTAGAACTCCTTCATCACCAATATTTAAATAAATGCAATATACATTTTTTCAAGCTTACTGGGCAGTGAACACCATAGATTCACGTGATCCAAAAAGGAATTAAGCAAATTAATTCAGTTGTCTCCCACCAGGCCCATTTTCATCACTGGTGGCACTACAGCTACTACACGTGGTTATTTTTAGCATTAGCAAATAGCAGTAGGACTGGTCTCCGGCAGGTGTGGGAGGGAGCAATGGACTTCATTTACCTGCATTGTTAAAAACTTCTTATTGAATCTTATGAAATCACTCTGTGCTTTCCTCACTTACAGGAAATAACTCCTGTCACTCAGAAGCTCGCAGGGTCTGATTTATTGAAGTTCTTAGATGTTACACCAAGACAACCCTGTCTGATTGCTCACAGAAAGCTGTTGCTGCAATTGGCAAATACCGGGCTGCTCTGCGGGGAGATGACCGAGTTCTCGGGGCCTTGGCACGCCACCTCCAGTGCCCAGCCAAAGCCCTCGGACGCAGGGCAGTGACCAGGCAGGGCTGCTCCTGCCCCGTGCCCTGACACGGGCTCTTCCCACGGCTCTGCCCTGGACAACGGCCTCTTCCACCCTTCAGCCCTGGCAATCACTACGGTTCTCGGGAAGACAACAGTCCATCTCATCAGAGATGTATATAATAAGCAGTATCAGATGCTCCACCATGCCCTTCCTTTAACCCCGGAATGCGTAAGAAAATGGGACTTTTTCTGCTCTCTTGGCTAATAATCCATTTTATTACAGGAGACGCTCCCGGTCTCCGCCCTGTGCAGGAGACCCAAGGGGCAGGTGAAGGCAGATGAGGGAAGCAGCCTTCCCCCCACACTTCGCCCTAGCTTGGAGGGCAGCGAAGCAGGTCAAACACGGCCGCCCCCGGACACGGGCCGATCGCCGAGTGTTCCAGGCCAGGGCACGGGGCAATCGCCGTCGGCTCCTGACCGGGCGGTCCGTCAGGGGGCAAAGAACGACCTCGACGCCACCGCCAGCCCCGGCTGCCCTGCCCAGCACTATCCGCACCCCCAGCCCCGGCTGCCCCGCCCAGCACTATCCGCACGACCAGCCTCGGCCGAGCGGGCACTGAGGCGGCACCGCCCGACACCGCCCCGCGCCCCGCCCGGCACCGCCCCGCCACCGCTCATGCGCGCTCTCGCCGCCCTCCTGTTGGCTCACTGCACGCACCCTCCCAGAGGGGACAGAGGCTTAAACAACACAAGTTTATCCTTCTCTACATAGCCTTTAGGTGAGTAATAACACCTTCTCCTATGGTCTAAAAGAATTTTTGTTATTTTGCAACGATTTATAGTGCTTGTAGCGGAAATACAGGGCGGAGAACCCTTCTTGGAATGTTGTGTCCCCCCGCTCCCTACGAATAGGTCGGCCCGGCTCGTCACGTTGCCCGCCGCGGAAGGGGCGGGCGCGGCTGAGGGTCAGCGCGGCCGCCGCGGGGAAGGTGTCGGATCGGCCATGGCGCCGCCGCCGGGACAGACCCGGCTCCCTGACTGGGACGGGCTGAAGCTCCGCGTGCGGACCCTCATCGCCTCCCACCGCGTCATGATCTTCAGCAAGAGCTACTGCCCCTACTGCAACAAGGTGAGGCGGCGGTGGCGGTGGGAGCCCGCTCGGCGCGGTCCCCCGCTGGCCGTCCCCTCGAGGGATACATGGGCAGACTTGTGCCCCGGGGCGCCCGCTCGGCCCGGGCAGGGCGCAGGGAAGCGGGGCTAAGGGCAGGCGGTGTGGGGATGCGGCGGCTGCTGCCGCCGGCGGCACCTGCGGGGTTTGGAGCGTGCAGAAGCGGCGCTGTACCCATCCCGCTCCAGCACCACGTGCCAGCTCTGGAAGACCACTTACGAGGCTTGAAACCGGGCGAATGTCCGTGGTGTTCGTGGTAGTTCTTTCCCTTTGCAACGCTGACAGAAGGATGTGTGCCGAGTTCCAGTGTGCTTGTTCCTCAGCTCTGCAGCTGCTCGAAGCTCAGGGTGCTGTGTTCCTTTCTCGCTGGAAAGTTGGGTACCACATTGATGTTCAGCTTGGAAAAAGCTGCTCTCCAGGGGAGGGATAAGTTAAGTTTTCTGCTCTTTCTAAATTTGAGGAAGATTTTGGGTTAGTCCCTCATTTCCTGGTGAACTAAGGTGACAGAGCCATTAGCAACATGGGGTGTTTTACATGTAAGGGACAGAAACGGGCCTTAAAGAAAATGAGAGCGTGTACAGAGATGGGCAGGGTGCTCTGACAGATGCTGTGAAGCTTTTATTTTTTGCCTACTTTCTGATACTCCTCTATTGAATAACATCTTGTAAAGGTTTTACAGATGCCAGCATTTTTGGATTCATTACCAAGCAAAAGCCAACCATTTTCCTGTGTTACTGTAAATTAATATAACCAATTAGCAGAGTCTAGCTGTCAAGCAGCACCAAAACCAGGGTATCACGCCAGGTTTCTCAAAAACAATTTGGACACCCTGCTCTCTGGTTTTGGCTCAAGTACTGTTAGAAAGAGGACATCCTTATTTCTTCAAATTTCCCTGATGGAATAGGTTCATACTATAAATCTGGATCAGTGTCACAGGGTGGCTATAACTAGTAAGCGAAGGTGATTAAAAAAACTGGGGGCCTTCATTAGAATTTTATGATACCAACACACTGGTCATAGTCCACACAGAATCTGGGGGTTTGTAGGCCTTGGGTTTCTTGGATGTTTACAAAAAGTGTGTTATGAAATTTTATTTAGCTCTTACACCACCATATTTGATATGGCCATGGTGGAAGAACGTAATTGGAACTGTTGGATCAAGTCCTGGTGTTCCTCAACAGAACTGATAACCAGGAAAATACTCAGAAGCCTCACTCCCACTTCTAGGTTAGGTTTAGTTCTGGGAACTCTGGGGAGGGAGGAGGTATTGTGACTCCCTTGTAGAAAACTTAACTGAATATATCCTATCTCACTTGCAACTTAATTGAGGTTTTGAGAAAGGAAACTTCTGTGTTTGGGGGGATAGACGAAACCAATGCCTTCTGTCTAAGAAGCTTTTGGCAGACAGTAGAGCATAGTAAGTAGCTCAAATCCTTCTTAACAACTTACTGGAAGTTTCAGTAAATGAAGAGTTGGAGTCTTGCTCCAGTCTAGTCCAGTTGACAAAAGTGTGATCTTCTGCTGAGGAAAAATCATTTCTTGTGGACTTAAGTGTTGCCCTCTGAGAACTACTTAGTCGTGCCTGTCACTATTGCCCTGTGTGCTTTTAGGACCGTGATTGCAAATATTGATGCTCATGGCACTCAGTTCAGTGGGTTTGGGGTCACACAATGGCATGGTTAACTTTTTAAACCTTGTGCCTTTTTCCTTCATCTGTTTGTGGTGTTGCAGAGGCTCTAGACTAAGACAAGAAGCTTGAGGGAAAAAAAGACTTGATTGTAGTCCAGTAATTAAATTCCAGATTTTTCTTTACTGCATTTGTTCATAGCTTCTCCATTAGACAGTATTGCTTGCTTCAGGGAAGCAATCAGATATGAGAAATATTATCCTTATTGTCCTGCAACTGCAAAGGGGAAGAATGAATACAGGCAGTAGGAGGGCGCTCTCTGATGGCCCCTTCTAGGAGAGGGAGTTGAAAAGCCCTGCATGAATTTTTGTGAAGGAACAGGTGATAAATAGGGCCAGGGGAAGAAGAGCTGGTTGCCCTGGTGAAAGATTTCCTTGGCTTATTTTCCTGCTTGGAACAGAACAGAAAGATAATATAACAAAGAAAATATGTAGAAAGGGGTATAGATTGCAGGCAGAGAATTAGAAGAAGAAAGTTTATGGAAGAAGGAAGCTTCACATGAGACATCGAGTGATAAAACAGAGAAATATCTGTAACACTAAGGGTATTAACAACCCCTCCTACCAAAGACTTAGAAATTAGTGAAAGGAACGGGAAAACAATGGGTAATGCAGGATTCTTGCTAGCTGGTCTAGTCTATTGAATTAATGAAGTGTATGTAATTTGAAAATGTAGTTACAGCTTGGGTACTTAACCTGTAGTCACATAGTTCTGAGTTCTTAGATACGAATAGTGTGCATTGTGCTGTTTTTTACTGTGGATGGTTGTTAGCAATGTGCTTTTGGTAGGATTAATTGAAAAACTGAAGATGTTTAGTACTTGTCCTCTGAAAGGACCTGATTTGGGAGTGGAAAGAATTCTCTATTTCAAGTGGAGGTAGCCATGCTAGAAGAGAATTAAAATTGCACTATTCTTCAGAAGCAGAACTGCAAATAAATTCGCTAAGTGAACTAAGTAGGTGATTGTGTTCAGGTTAGCTAATAGCATGACTTGGCAATTGTGCTGTTGTTCTGCAAATGCAATTTGTTGTTCAACTGCTTTAACAGGGCAGTGGTGAAGAGGGGGTGGTGGTAGAATTACTTCCTTGTCATAACTTGGCTGTTCCTTCAATTTCTTAGCACCCAGAAAAGATAATATGTTTTCTTTATGCATTTCTATCTTACTTAGTATTTTAGCATGAAAGAAATGGCAAGTCTGAACACTGTGATGTGTTGAAATTTTAAGAGCAGCAGCTGTGATTGCATAGAAGTTACTGGTTATTTTGGTTATATTTTATGCTATTACAGATTACATTCTCTATCCTCAGGGGGTTCTGGCCAGTTCAGCTGTAGCTATTATGGAATGTTAGCTGATACTTGAAAAAGCAGACCTAGGACATACTGTTATTTTATGGTGTGAAGCTTATTTCAAACCTGCTTAGCTACCCTGGTGACAGAAGGCATCTCTGGGAGGAGTTTTCTAAAGTTAGACCAATTTCTTGGTTTCAGAGGAATTATCTATTGTTTAATAATATTTAGAAGTGTTTCTAGTCTATCGCTTTTTGTGAAAACTGAAAGGGTTTAGTGGGTAACTGAGGCCATTGCATTGGTGAGAAGGGAAGTAAATGGTTATATCAGTGACCCTGCAACCTTGTATCCTATCCCAGACATATGCAGAAATTGCAGTTTTGGCTTTGGGCTATACGGAGGAAAGTCTCCCAGTACACTGCTGAAGTTTCCAGTGCTGTGTGTGTGACACAGGAATTTCTTGACCTGAGTTTGTATTAGCTTTATTGAGTTAAAAGTTTTCAGTGGATCTTCTTTTTCATTAGTTGGTCTGATAACTCCTTTGATCTCATTTTAATTTTGGCATTTACAATGCCGGGTAGCAGTAAGTTCTCTGGTTGTGTTCCCTAGGGAGGTTTACTTCCTTTTAATTTCAAAATTGTTTTCTGGTAAATGCAGTTATTGCTGAGTGCTCCAGTGAGTATTTCTGAGAAATCATTTCCTGTTCATCTTATCTAGATATTACTCATGATTAGTGTGTTATCTTTCTACTCCTTCTAATCATTTCCTTTTCCAAACCAACGTAATCTATTATCTCATGCTTGTATTGAAGATTTTGTAACTGCTCATGTGCTCGCTGTGTTCCTTCTTTCTGTTTCATTAACACAACAGAAGTATGATTTGTTCATAAGTATAAAGTGTGATAGTTACCTCTAATTAGGATGCTGACATTTGTTTGATTTTTCTTCTCTCTACTCAGTATCTTCAGTAGAGAATAAAGGTGGCATAAATGCCTTAAATCTGACCTTTCTTCTGTGTAATCTTTCTTGGTTTGGTAATGTTCTGTCCTGCCCTCCCTCCTGCCGGCTGCTGTTGCAATGGTTTGGCAGAGTTTTTTAAAAAAGAAAACAAAAACTAATGAACACTTGCCTGTTATTCTGCTGCTTTGCTGCAAACTAAACCAGCAGCCAAGCAGCTAATTTTGTGACTTGCTTCCACGTTGTTAACACTTTCTAGCAGCAATCACTTTAAGCTTTGCTTTTTAGATCTTGCATGGCAAGCTTGGGATTTGTAACCGCAGATACAGAGCAGGAGGTCTGGACCGGTTCCACTGCTGTTTCTCTTTCATTCTGCCTGTAGCCATAATCATTCCAGGAAGCAAGCCTGAAGGTAATGGTGAGCTTAGGACAAAAATTTTGAAGGGTCATATAGATGGTTAGAGGACTGGAGTGTCACACACAGTGGATGTGTGAAGGAGGAGCTCAGTTTGTTGAACCTTGATAAGGCTAAGCAGGGGTTTTAGTTGCTGCCTTTGGCTGACAAGTGGGAAGACAACCAGACTGTTCTTTGAGTTGCAGAGTGAAAGGACAAGAACCAACAAACATAAGTTGCAATGACAGACACTCCAGTGGGATAAAATGGAAGCTCTTTACTGTGAGGATGGTCAAACGTTGAGCCAGCCCAGGGAGATTGTGACATCTCTGTCCTTGTGGATGTTCAGAATGAGAGGACAGTGCTTGAGCAATTTGATCAGCCTTCACATTTGGCTGTGTTTTGAGCAGGGAGTTCATGCAGATGGCCTGAAAAGGTGCCTTAGAACTTCCATTATTTTGTAACTGTAGAACCAATATAATCAGTTACAGAAGCAGAGGCTTTTTTCTATGTTACGGTTGATATATGATGTGGTAAGAAATTTAATTTGTAGTTGATACAGAATACAAAATCTTCCTGTTTGTCTGCATAAAGCTGAAACTTTGTCAGAAAACACTGGAATACTCAGTCTTCAGCATAGTAACAGTGTGAATCACAGCAATATTAAAAACATTTTATTCCTCATGTGTTAGACATCTTTAAACTTATTAGATGTGACTCAACATACTCTTAGTGAAGCTCTGTCAATAAATTTGACATTCCTCAGAAAGCTGGTTGAAAAATGTTCAGACTCCATGATGGCAAGTGGGTCCATCCCACAGGCATTCAGTGATTCTTGCTAGAGCTGTTTTCAGATGCCAGTTTAACAACAAATATTACTGTAAAAATCTCGTTTCTAAAAAGCTGCCTGATTTGAATCAGGTAATGGTACACTCTGTCCATCCAGAACTGAGGTTAGGAAAACACCCAGCTGAGTACCTTCGGAAAGTGTTACATCCTTCTGCAGCTTTTTATAATGTCCTTTTTTTTTTCCATTTCTTTGACAGTGTTTTGGTTTGCGTGTTATCCCCTACTCCTTTTGTTTTGTTTGTTTGTTTGTTTGTTTTTTACTTAGTATTACCAAGGAATCTTGCTCCTGCTTTATCTCTCTTTGCTTTTTTTATATGGCAGTCACTTCCATGGCTTTTGGTATGTCAGGGGTGGAGAAGTCAGCAGCTAAGCAAATTGTATCTAGAAACTTTTTCTTAAGGTAGTGGAACTTATATTGGAAAGTTAAATGCCCTGGCTTTAAGTGAGGAACATGCAAAACACAGAAGTGCCAAACCATCAAAGCTATGTAGAGCCTGTGCCTCAGAGCACAGTAACTGAGCCTTAGAGGTTACCTGTGTGTGTCCAGCAGTGAAGTTTTACGCTGAACTGGGAAACGTTTGCAGTACCATGGTGTCTGTTCCTTTGCAGGTGAAGGAACTCTTCTGCTCCATGCGTGTGGAGTACTATGCTCTGGAACTGGATGTAACTGGTGAGTAGGAGGAAGAAAATGTGTCACGTGCTGCTGCTTCATGTAACTAAAAATGAGTGACTCTGCATGATTCCTTAAGCTGTCTTGAACTAATTGAGGGATATGTGAAACAAGTAAAATACTTTTAAATGTATGCAGAGATAAAAGCAATTAGGCAATGTGGATTTTAATACAGGATGTGTTTTTAGTGTAACTGAAGGCTTTGACTCTCTGTAACAATCATCAGCTGATAGAGAATGTGAGATCTGATTTCTCTCTGAGGAGCTTTGACTTCTGGGGAAAAAGCCTGTGATATTTTTTCCTACTCGTGGTTCTCTCATGGCTTCTGATGAATTGTTGATGTTTGACTAGGTATATGGATGACCTTCTTTGGGAAAGGTGCTGAGTCACTGGAAGCAAGGGTAAATTCCAGTAACTTGGCTGCTGCTAGTTTCAAGTTGTTTTTTTTCTTAAAGTCCACGCTGCTTTAGTTTTAAGACATACGCAGTGCCTTATGTGCATAGGGACATAATGCATGTAGCTTTTAATGTAGTTTTAGGAACAAATAGTTTCTTACATAGTTCTTAGTAAACTCTTAAATACACTTTTGGTAAGCTGTTGAGTGTCTATTATTAATTTTTTTTTCTGTAAAAAACCTAAGTTTCCAGTACTTTTTTAAAGTTCTAATGCCTTTTTGAAGTTTTTTTTTTGCCTAAGCAATGTTTGGGAGTAATGTAGATATTTATTCGGCTCTTCTTAGTTACTTTTACTTTTTATTCAAATTGTCGTACTGTGTATTAACTATAGCCCAAGATATGTAAAGTACAATGCACAGCCTTTTTTTTCTGGAATTACTTCTAATTAATAATGTATTTCCCTTGCAGTTGCTCTGAGTACTGATGCTAAATAGATACAATCTTGGAATAAAAATATCTTAGTCAAAGTGATTACTGTAAATTTCCATCCCCACGTTTACTGCTGAGAGATCCAAACTGAGCTTGTGTGTAGGTGTTGATTCAGATGACAGGTCAGGTCAAGCAATGATAATTTTAAAACTAGAAAGTTTCTGACAGTGTAGTGGATATCAAAAGTAGGAAGGTAGCTTTAGGGTGAGTAGAAGAGCATGTTCATACATCCCTTACCCATAGTCTCATAATACAAAGCTGCTGGGCAAAATTATGTGCCTGTGCACAGAACATGCTTCAAAATAAGATAGTTCTCAGGAAAGAAAAGGTGTCTATGTGATCTTCTGTGATAGTTGGAAAAGAATTTTTGTGTAGTACCAAGTGTGACACTGTCAGATAAAAATCCAAGAAATACAAGAACTAAACTCTGACTACTTCAGCTTTACTCCATTCTGTAGAATTGTGGCTTCAAATACCAGTTTAAGTTCTATGTTTAAGCCTGCTTCTTTGAGAAGTAGTTTCTGAAGACTTGCTTATGTCCAGGAAGCCTGCAAATGGAATATTTATAATAGAATTGTTGTCTTGGCAGGCCTACAGTGTATCACAGTCCAAACCTTTAATACTTCAGGTTGTTCTAAAAGCTCTCTTCCTGAAATCTGTCCATAATGTACACATTTCTTTTATTCTTAGATGACGGAGCCAGTATTCAGCAAGTATTAGCAGAGCTGACTAATCAGAGGACAGTGCCTAATGTATTTGTGAATGGAACTCACATTGGGGGCTGTGATGCAACGTATCAGGTAACTTGGCTTTTAAAATCAGCTGGAAATAGACAAGACTGAGTGAATTTGCTGTTTGATCGTAGTTTTGTGTGACATAGTAGACTGGATGATGTAGGTCAGAGGAGGCAATGTTGTTGTTGTTGTTTGCTCAGAAACGTGTGCTAATTTGATTATTTTTTTCTTTTTCTCTCCCAGGCTTATCAGGATGGATCACTGCAGAAACTCCTTGGGGACAACCAAATTACAGAACCCTATGAATATGATCTCATTATTATTGGTGGTGGCTCAGGTGGACTTGCGTGTTCTAAGGTATGATGTGAAAATGGCATTAAAGAACAGGTTGTATGTAAAACTTCTTCAAAAGTTAATCTCTCTATTAATTATGTTGGTATAAAACAGTCTATATTTTGATGAATGTTACTGTTCAACTTGTTAATTAATGAACCAGTAGTGGGCTAGTAATGGTCTTGCTCAGGAGATAATGGTTTAAGGACCAGTTTCTAGCCAATGTCTATTCAGGTCTTGATCCTAATAATAGGTTTTAGATTTCTGGCTGAGGGTGGAACCAAATGTTTTGTAACTATCTCTTCTGCGTGTGTAATACACAGGCACTTCCAAACAGTAATCTAGAAAACTTGAGGGCTACTCTTGAAGCCTTTTGACAGTTTAGGATTCAGGATCACCAGTCATCTAATATTAAGTGCTTCCAGCAGTTCCTTCAAGGAGCTGGTTCACTCTTCAGTTCCCTTTTTAGCTGCTTTCTCAGAAAGGGTAACTGAGGTTGTGTAGCCCTTACACAATTAGCTGTTGTTCAGAGTGCCTTAGGACCTAAGGTCTGGATTCAGTTTTCTCTGCTATCCCAGGGGTTTGGACACACACTTCCCATCTCTCAGACAGGTATCCTAACTGTCAGTTTATATTTTGGGCAGGGTGAGGTTGTTCTTGATAGCCTTGACAATTGCTGAACAATAGAGCCAAGCATGCAACCTTCATTAGAAAATAAAAAACAGACAGGAGAAGCTGACAGTGGAGTTCTTCAGTTGGCCAATTGTGTATTTTCAGAATGTTCAGATCTTTCCTCACAGTACCTTCTGGGACATCAGTTGTAAACTTGGTGCTAATTGCCAATTGTTCAGAGTGGTATTCACAAAATACAAGACAGCCAGCTAAACCTTGTTTGAGCCAGGATTGCAGTTGTTGTGCAGGAGTTCTTAAACAGATTTGAGGCACCTAAAGATTTGATCGAAGTCCTTGAAAGATCAAAAAATGTATACCTGGTAATTCCTTGGATAGAGGAATAGGCTTATTTGGGTTGGAATGGACATTAGAAGGATATCTAATGTAAGCTGCTGCTCCAAGTAAGGTCAACTGTGAGGTCACACAGAATTATGCAAAAACTCATTCCTTTGGCTCTTGAACTGAGCCAGGGGTGGAAGTCGCACAGCCTTTCTGGGACACCTGTTGGATTGTCCTCATGGTGTGAAAGTTCCTTATACCTGGTCTGAGTCTCTTGTTTCAACCTACTGCCACTGTCTTTTGTCCCTTTGCTACTTGCCCAGTGTGAAGAGCATGGCACAGTCATCTTAATGTACTTCTCATAGATATTAGAAAGTTGCTCTTGGGCCCCCTCCAAATTCAGTTTTTCTCCAGGTTGAAGTGTCAAATTCCCTTGGCCTTCTCACAGGGGGTGTGCTCCAGCCCCCTGAACATCATGGTGGTGCTCCATTGAACTGTCTCCAGTTTGTCACCTTCTTTTGCATCCATGAACATGCCAAGTCAGTTCTGTCCTTCTGAAAGAAAAGGAAAGCTAACAGCATAAATATTTCTTTAGGTGAGGTAGAAGAGAATCATAGGCTGCTGAGCCCATCTCATACCTTTTTCAGATCATGGCTTTTTACAGCACAGGATGATCTGGATGCAGCGTTGAATGTGCAAGCAGTCATTCAAAGCTTGAAAGAAAGCCAATTCTTGAGGAATTTCAATGTTTGTCTAGTGAAGGAGATAGAAGAGCCATGTATGGTAATGACTAACTAATGAAGGTAGTAAAAAAGCCTTCTATTAGTGCTAAGTGTATCATGACCATAAATGAGTGGACAGGCTTGCTTGTTTCAGTAATACTGACTGGTCTTCTCCATCTTCTGTAGGAAGCTGCTGCCTTGGGAAAGAAAGTAATGGTATTAGATTATGTTGTTCCAACACCTCTTGGAACCTCGTGGGGTAAGCTTTTGTTGTCTTGGATTTGATGATGTTTGAGTAGCAGTGATACATACCGAGATGTTACATATTACGGATTTGTGTTCTTAGGAATTGAGGCCGAATTCCTGTAATTCTGGTACACAGATAATAAAGTTGTTTTCCTGGCATGCCTGCTGCTTTTCTAGATGGTTATTTCTGTTTTGGGCATTGCTAACTCTGTTCTTTGTCAAATATTTTTCTAGCTTTGATCACTTTTGAATCACGTCTGGGTAGCATGTGTGTGCATGTTCACATTCTAATGTTTGTGGGGTTATTTTGCCTTTTAGTTCTGCTTTGTAGACAACTGATAGGTTCCCTTTAGAACAGTGACTGCATGGCTATGTCTCTCTCACCTTTCCCTAATTAAGGACAGCTGCTGGCTGACCTCATTAGTGATACTGGCAGCTGAGAATGAGTAAGGAACTTCAGTGAAACTTGTACTGAGTCGAGGAATGAACGTGCTCTTGTAGGTGGTATTTCAAACACAGGCATATTTCAAATTACACATAATAGGTGATACTAAATTGTAGGAACTCTGAGCTTTTTGCCTTGCTTACTTGACAACCTGACTAAAACCTGAAGCCTTGTGGAATAAGTAACCTGGGTCTGTGTTTGACATGCTGTACCTGTCTTGGGTCAGTGAGTCTAATAAACCTCTTAAACTGAATACCAGCTTAGTGTGTTCATTGTATTTTAAAATGTTGTTCGCAACAGAAATTTCCTGTTACTGGTGTGACTACAGCAAACTTTACCAAGCGATATGAGTGATTATACAAAGTACGTGATAGGGAAAGCATAAATGTCCTGTTCATGGAAGCAATAACGTGGTTCTTCCCATCTTAGGACTTGGTGGCACATGTGTAAATGTAGGTTGCATCCCTAAGAAGCTGATGCATCAAGCAGCACTTCTGGGTCAGGCACTCCAAGATTCAAGGAAGTATGGGTGGCAGTATGAAGAACAAGGTCGGTAAGAACACAGAGGACAGAACAAGACTGTACAGATGAGACACTGAGCTCAAGACTGTTCTTGTACTTTGGACTTAATAAATTAGAGGCAGAGTTCAGTACTTTCTGTAGGTGAATCAGAAGGTGTTCTCCTTCTTGAGTCATAGAAACCTTTGGGACTGAAAGTTAACTGTGTTTTGTTCCCTGTATTATCTGAAATAAATGACAGAACTTCCAGAATGGGCTTAGTTCAGATAGCAACAAGTTACATAAATATTAACATAGTAGAACATGACCTTAATATGTATCCTCGTTACTGATAATGTTTTCTTAGCATGATGTAAAATGAATAAATTAAGTTTTTCTTGAGAGGTACATTGCACTTTTATTTCCTTAAATATGAATTTATTGTGTTGTTTTAGTTAAACACAACTGGGAGATCATGGTAGAGGCAATTCAGAACTACATTGGTTCTTTAAACTGGGGCTATCGAGTGTCGTTGAGAGAGAAGTCTGTGACATACCTCAACTCCTACGGAGAATTCGTGGAACCACACAAAATAAAGGTATACTCTGCATTTAAAATACTTAGTTGAGAGGGAAAACATGTGTTCTAGAACTGCCTTATAAAATTGAACACCAAAAAGGCTTCATCTTAACATTGTTAAGTTAGGTCAACTGAAGTTGAAAATTCATTTGTGAAGTTACTGATTTAAGTAATTATTGTACTTTTGTACCTGGCATGGTGTTTGCAAACCTGGTTATGTAAGAGTCATGTGGATATGTGTAAACCTGTAGAGACAGGTGGTCTCAGTTTCTACCTTCATGACTGACTTCAGCAGCCTGAGTGAGGATGGGGGAGAAAAGAAAGGAAACTAGCTATATGACTTTGCAGCTTAGAAAATCTTCATACTAAAGCATAAAAACTATTGAAATTAAATTTAGATTAAGCACTTGTGTAAGAGCACTGCTAGAACCTTGTGCTGTATCAGCATACATATTAAAGTGTCAGTTTTGCAAGACAAAGCTTGTTCTGGCAATCTTGTTGTAAGTGATCATACTGTAGCATGGTTAACTTAGAAGTGCATGTTGAAGGCAGCTGTTGCATTCAGTGGATGTAACTGTCTGTTTTCAACATCAAGGCTGAACTACTTACGTTTTAAACCAAGAGACCAGCACTGGAAGATAGTAGTAAATTCAGTTTACCTCGTGTACACCTGTTCAAGTGTCCAGGCATGCAGGGCATCCACTTAAGTGTCCTTAGACAATAAATGAAGTAGAACAGAGAGATTTCCAGCAGGAGGCTGGACTAGATGACCTCCTGAGATCCCTTCCAGCCTGAATTACCTGTTGACTTGATGGGGAGAGTTTCCCTTCACTTGTGTTGGAAAATTAATAAAGAGCAAGAATGAATGTCAGATTTTGGGAGAGATGCATTGGCAAGATGAAGTTTCCAAAGACCAAGGGTCTCTAGAGGTCAAATTAGTTAGAATTCACTTAAGGTTGGGTCTTAGGCCCTCTGAAGTCTCTGAAATCATGTAACTAGTTACTTTTTTTTTTTTCAATGAATAATCCAATCTAAATTAGTAGTTAAAATGGGCAGGATTTGAAGAGTAAGTGGTTTTAAGTGCTCTAATGTGAGAAAATCCTGATAGTCTGTTGTTTAAACCTGTTGTTCTTCAGTGATCTGTGTGTGGCATCTCTGTATGCATTAGTTCTTGTTTCAAAATGCTTATTCTTGATTTTTAAACATATCTACAATAATTAAGGAGAGGTTTACATAATTTTTATCTTAAAGCGTATGAAAATGTCTCTCTTAACTGTGTCTTCATCAACAGGCAACTAACAGAAAAGGACAAGTAACCTATCACACAGCAGAGACTTTTGTCCTGGCAACAGGAGAAAGGCCAAGATATCCGGGTATCCCTGGAGATAAAGAATTCTGCATCACAAGGTGAGATGAAAAGGCACAATAGACTGAACTTGCCTGCTCTAGTGTTTGCCAAGATAAACAAGCTTGTGTTGGAAGAACCTTGTAACTTGCACTTCTCTTTTCAGTGATGACCTCTTCTCCCTGCCTTACTGCCCTGGCAAGACTCTGGTTGTGGGTGCTTCCTACGTGGCTCTGGAGTGTGCAGGGTTCCTGGCTGGCCTGGGTCTGGATGTCACAGTGATGGTGCGTTCCATTCTCCTGCGGGGTTTTGACCAAGAAATGGCAGAGAAAGTCGGTGCCCACATGGAAACACACGGCGTGAAATTCATCAGGAAGTTTGTACCTGTTCAGGCAAGTGCTTCCTTGAGCTTTCTTCTCTTAACACAGCACTACTTTAAACAGCACATGCAAAATGCAGGTGTTGTCTGGGAAGACTTTGGCTCTGTGCAGAAATAAATGTTTTATGAGACTGAGCTTTTTTTACTGTTGAATGATAGATTAGTAGGTCAAGGCTTGAATGACAAAGGAAGTGAGCTCTGCTGCTTCAGGTCATTCTAAGCTTACAAAAATTTGCACAGGTTGAGCAGCTGGAGCAAGGAATGCCTGGAAGACTGAAAGTGACAGCAAAGTCTACTGAGGGACCAGAAATCCTTGAAGAAGAATATAACACCGTAAGCATTTCTGGATTTGAAATAACTGACTATAGATGCACATGAAAAGTATTAAAATACTTGAACAACTTGAAGGGAAATCCTGCTTGAAAAGTTGTTCACGTAAATTACTGGCAGAAAAAAAAAGGTGAAAATTCAATATTTGTCTTTAGTTGAACCCTGTCAGCAATATGGGTGAAACTTTATTTGCCTGGAATTTAGTTCATATAAACAGTGGTTTTGCTTCTATTTTTGATTTGTTTTTCTGTTTGTTGCATCTCTAAAACAAGTTGCACATGGAGGAGATGGAGCTGTTGGTGGTTCTTTCAAATTTCGGAAAAAAAAATTCGGAAGTCATTTTATTCATGTGCTTTAGTTTTTTCACTGAAAGACCAAGGGAAATCTTATGTTACACTTCTCTTGCATAAACTTATTGCATTTGATTTTGGGGTTTTTTTTTAGGTTTTGTTAGCCATTGGTCGTGATGCATGTACCAGGAATATTGGTTTACAGACAATCGGTGTCAAAATCAATGAGAAGTGAGTATTGCTGAACTCCCTTAAACCACTGAATGCAAGGATTTTTTTTTCCTCTTTAAAAATACCACATGATACTGATGGTTTTTTTAATTCTCACTCTTACATATGGCAATTTTGTGAACCTTTGAAACCTTTTTTGTCCTGGATTCGAGTACAGTTGTCCATTAACTTAATTTCTTTAGTATGTACTTTGTAAAATAACTATTTTGAGTTAATACCTACTAGTTGGTCATTGTGCTTAAAGCATAGAGCTGGATAATAATCAGGTGAAAGATTGTGAGTCCAAAGATGTTTGGGTAGTTCGACTGTCATCAGCCAGGCACTATTATTCATGTTAAAACTGGCCCACTGAATACAGACTTCAGCCATGTGTCAGAGTTGGAGGTGATTGATGCTTTGAAGAGTTTGCAGCTGAAGTAAAAAAGGCATAAGTATATTTAATGAAATGAGCTCAGTAGTTAGAATAGAGTTTCTCCCCTCTGTTTTTGGCAGAGATCTGAGGAAAGTTGTGATTCTGAATTCTGTGGTCTTCTGTTTGTTTTAAAGGAATGGGAAAGTCCCTGTAAATGATGAAGAACAAACCAATGTGCCTTATGTTTATGCTATTGGGGATATCTTGGATGGAAAGCTTGAACTTACTCCAGTTGCCATTCAGGCAGGGAGACTGCTGGCCCAAAGGCTTTATGGGGGTAGTTCCAGAAAGGTAAAGATATAAGCATAAAACTTCAACTTATTTCTATGTTTTTTGCCTCAAAATTACGGTAATAAGAGTTAATTTATCCACTTGTCTGTGGGCTCTGCAAGTGTTTTGTAAAAAACAAAAAAAGTGCTAATACAACTTTTTCTGTTACGTACTATATAGAACTTGCATAGTCTAAATACGAATTTTTTTTTGTTATTTTTAGTGTGACTATATCAATGTACCAACAACAGTGTTTACCCCTTTAGAGTATGGCAGCTGTGGGTTTCCTGAAGAAAGAGCCATAGATGAATATGGAAAGCAAAACTTGGAGGTAAGAACACCCAAGAGTCAACTAAATTGTAGCTTGAGGGTATTTTTCTTGGGCCTTGCTGCTTTATATTCAAGGCGTAGTGTTAACAAGGTTAGAATTTAGATGGATAGAGCTGTTACGGCTGTGTTTTCATCTGGGCAGCAAGGTACTGGACTTAATGCTGTTAGAATTGTGCATAACTATTTGCAGATGGCTGAGAAGCATTTGACTTCAGGAGGCCAGACTTGGGTTGCAGAACTGTAGGGGTGGTTTTTGTTGTCGTGAATTAAAGGCTTTTCTTGCTGAAGTGTACCGAACTCCTGGGATGAACTGTTTCCTGCTGGTTCACCATACTTGAATTGTGAATTGATTTTTTGCTGACCTTACCAATGTCTATAGGAGTATTGGGCATAACTTGCCCATTTTATGGTAATTTCTGGCTCCTGCACATCTCTGAGGAGTTACATTAAAACTGCTTACGTGCCTTGTGTTTAATTCCTTACATCTTTCAAAATCATTTGACATTATTGAGCTTCTGCTGTTAACTGTTTCGCATAATAGGTTTAAATTTATAGTAACTGGATATTAATTTTGCACTTCTCTTTCAGGAAGTTTGATTTTCACCTACTGTATATTGTAGCTGTTGCTGTTCTTATCAAGTATTTAATTTGAAGCTACATGGTTTGAGTCAAGTCTTCCTCTGCTGACTTTTGGAGGATGGACTCTCTGGGCTGAGTGGAACAAAAAATTACTCTTGTCTAGTTTGTTATAGACAAGAATATAGCGGGTTAAATGTCAAACCACCTATTTATAAAGATATTAAAAAGTAGAATTGTGCCTGACTGAATCAATTAACAAAATTCTAATGCTCTTTTTCTTCTTTTCCTCCTAGGTTTATCACAGTTTGTTCTGGCCACTTGAATGGACAGTGCCAGGCAGAGATAACAATACCTGTTATGCAAAGATTATCTGCAATAAACAGGACAGTGTAAGTACCAATCTGGAATGGATATGCTGATGGTATTCTTGAAATGGAAAGAACTGCAGAGCTACCTTATTTGAAATAGTTGGTTTTTTCTCAAAGACTCTGATATTGACCTGCTTGCATAACATTTTTAGTGTAGTGGGAGTTACACACTAGAGCTTTTGTCAAACTTTGCCTGGTACTGACTCGTGTTTTTCTCTCGTCTGTTCTAAAGAATCGTGTGATAGGACTGCATGTTCTTGGACCTAATGCTGGTGAAGTTACCCAAGGTTTTGCTGCTGCAATCAAATGTGGTCTCACCAAAGAATTACTTGATGAAACAATTGGTATCCATCCTACTTGTGCAGAGGTAAGAAAGGGGGAAGGCACAGCCTGCTTTAAAACCTGCTCTTGAAGACTGTTTTACCAAGAGGAGGTCAGTAGCCATGTGGATGATGATGCAGGCAACAGTAAATAAGCTCTTCTTTTGGTCTCTTACAGGTGTTCACTACAATGGATATTACCAAATCTTCTGGACAGGACATCACTCAGAAGGGCTGTTGAGGTTAAACCTGCTGTTTTACATGTTTCCATGTTGTGCACTCTTGATCCTGTGGAAGCTCTAATACACCCAACCAGTCAAGTAAAATGTTTGCATCGGTGCCACTGTATGTGCTGCAGCTGGGAGTGGTGCCTTCGAGAGGCTTCCTCAGTGTGAGTTGTGTTGCACTTGGGAACAGTAATGCAGCAGGGAAATCTTGGACTGTAAATCCTGACTTTGCTTGGAATTAGCACTGCGGTGCTTTTTTGACGTTGCAGCTCGGAACCTTCTCATGAGGTGAGCTACAACTGATGGCTGCCAGGCAAGGCTGGGAGGTCCTTGTCTAGTCAGATGACTTAACTCCCCCTGAAGGAAATTCTTAAATTGCACAAATTAAAGCTAATGCTTCTAGTTCCAGTGTCTTGTACAAATGCTTGAAATAGAAAACAAATATATAATTGAATGATTCTTGCCAACAGTTTATAGTTGACTGATTTATCTTTTTGATGCATTTTGTTGTACTTAATTGTATGTTCAGTTGAGGCAAGATGGCATAAATAAGTGTTGAGCAGTGCAGGTCAAGCACTAGTCTCCCATCCCAACCAGTCTAAAACTTCAGTGTAACCTAAGACACCACTGTTGTTCACATTCACAGTTGTTTGACCTCAGGTGACATCATGTCTTTAAAACAAAAATTTGAGTTGTAGTCACCTGGTGTGTCAAAGCTGAAGAGCGTAAGTGCAAGACTATGTCAGTTTGCTTAAATCTGGTTTCAGCTCTGTAATTTAAAACCTCACAGAACCCAGAATTACATCTGTGTTATGTGGAATGCTGAAGTCTTGGAGAAGCAGACTCTGTCCCAGTAATGCAGTAGGTGCCTGCCCATGGAGGTGGAAGGTGTTGTGCAGAGCTGCTCTGAATCACGTGGCAGCCCAGAGCAATGACCTGCTGTGCTTTGTGTAGTGTTGTGTACTGTCAGTACTTTGAAGCTCTCCTCTACCCCTAGCATTCTGTCCTGGGGAATTTGTGCTTGAATTTGGCTCTTAGTTTTGTCTAAAGAGCTGTTTTGAAAGACTGTTTTGAACATTGTATAATAGTAACCAGTTTTTAACTATTTAATCTGTGATATACCATGGAATTTGAAGTTCAATAAAGAATGCGTACAACACTCTGTGGTGTCTGATCTCATGGTTTATGTTGCCTGAGATTTTATTGGGCTTCAGTTATGTTGTTTATCCCATGCAGTACTAAAACCTCCATGGACTTGTGCATGTTGTAATTTTTTAAATGGAGAAACAAGTTGTCTTGTCACGCCTGGGGGCTTACTCAAGAAATTAAACATGCTTCTCTTTGGGTATACGGAATTGAACTTAGGTGAGTTCAAACTGAAATAACAGTTTTATACCATTTCTGTATATTCCAGAAGATTTTAAATACCTTAAAGTTGTATTGTTTAACTGCAACATGGCTCAAAGATGCTCAGTAGAATCTAGTTAGAGTGTTAGCAGCAAGTCTTGCTGGTGTTCAAGTTTAATAACTCTTGGAGACTTTGGGGTTTTGCTCAGTAGCACTGCAAAATATTTTTGCCTGACAGTGCAGATGCTTCCTGAGCTGCAGGTGCTGCTTTGCTGCAGAGCTCTGGGGAGTTACTTCTTCTGGTCCCATAGAAGTAATGACAGACTGACGGGGAACAGCAAAGTTTATCTGGTGTAGCCCTGTTGGAGAGGAAGCGAAAGAGGAAGCCGAGTCAATGAGTGCTAATTCCTGAATTTGCTATTAGTAATCACTAATTGAGTTTTATTTCAAATTGAGATTTGATTTGCAGGTTCATGTTAATTGATCAATAATTACCGCTTGCGTATCTGTAACAGTGTCCTAATTGCAGATGTTCCTTATGTCAAACTTGCCCCACCTGTCAGCTCTAGATGATACATAGAGCTGGTGGCACCGAGAACTTCTTTACAGTTAAAACTCTCCAGTTAAAATACACAGTAAGTAGCTAATAGCTGGAGGAAGTGAACATGTCACTTGTGTTTAGTAAGCTCACACGTAAAATAAAATGTGCTGTGACAGCAAGACATAGATCAAAGCCAAAATTTTAAGCTGGACAGTAGGTGTTCGAGAAGGTGGTAAAATCTGAGAAGTGCAACGTGTAGCAACCAAATAAATACCCTGAGTTTGAGTACTAAGGGCACTCCAGCAGTGGCATTAAAGGCAAGTTGGTGTTTACATTTCTGTTGTCATAAAGTGGTGTTCAACAAATTCCGAAGAGCTGTTCTGTGTTCTTAAAACACTGGTATTTTATTCATGCTCTAATACCAGGAACCTTTTATAAGGTGTAGTTTAAAATGCTCTGTTGTGACTGAGTCTGAGCTTAGCTACTTGTCTAGATCACTGATAATTATGGCAGTCTGTATCTGGACTGGAGTTCTTGAAACAGTGAATGAACAGCAAAGCTGTGTGATGTTTTTAACTTATTGGTGAAATTTATCCAGTTCAGGTCCAGAAGTGGTTATGATTATAGTTATTGTAAACATAGAAGACACTTAATCATCAAATTAGTAGATGGCTTTCCACATAGCTTAAGTTTTAATTATATCTTGAGCACTGTAATTTGTCTTGAGTAACACAAGCAGCTAAAGTTGGCCTGTGCAAGAGCTGGGGGCAAGTCAGAGACAAAAGGGGAGCTGAATATTTTATAAAAAGCCTTGAAATGCCAGAATTATATACAAGATTTTTCCTGGGTAACTGAACTGTTTAAAGCTTCTGATTCTCACAATTCCCCTGGAGCTGCTTTTGACAAAGACTTGAAGTGTTTACCTTTTTTCAGCACATCTCATACTGGAAGAAAATTGAAAAATAGGGTTGGTTTTTTTCTTTAGCTCTAAACTGGAGTTAAAAGTACATGTTTAAATCCTGTGCTTGTCAAGCCTTGCCTGAATATTGGCAAGGGAAAAATTCCTGGATGTGCCTTAGAAGAGTTGGAAACAACAGAGAAAGGAAGGATCAAGCATTTTAACTAAAAATAGTAGTGGATCTATTGAATGTCCTGTGCTTTGTGGTGCTTGCTCTGCAAGGGGAGAGATGTTCAAATTAGCAAAATCAGCTGTAAAATTGTCTGCAGGAGATGGATCTGGATAGGGAAGGAAAAAGTGACTCTTATCTAGAGATTCAAGTAGAGATAGCCAAGTTTGAAGGTTTTTTGACCTACAGTATTTTTTACGAACTTTTCTTAAAATAATTTGCCACTCTTGCAATGTATACAGTCCAAACTTTATAGTGGTGAAAATCTAAAAAACTCCTAGTTTCTACATAGTAAAAGTTGTCTTAAAAAAAAAACCTACCAACTTTTTGGAAGATTTCATTTGTAAGGTTTGGAACCATTTAGCAGCTTTGTGGTTTTGACCACTGAGAGGACAGAAGTGTTATTTCTTTAGTTAACTTGGTTAAAAATTACTACTGCACTCTTTTCTGAAATAGAAGAGTTGGGGGGTTCTATGTGTACCATGGCCTGTAAGGAATTTGGTTTATCTCCTTTTCCCACTACACCCTGCCAAAGTCCCCTGCTGGGATGGATTTGCCCTGGTGGTGTCTGCCGGCTGCAGGTGCACCTCAGCTGTAAGGAGTGGACTGAGAACCCAGTGAACCCAAGAGCCTGGACGAGAAACTCCCCTTAAGCAGTTGCTGTTGGTTGCCGTTTGCTTTTCACAGAGGCTGATGGTTGTGGGTAGATGCTGGCAGGGCTCACCACCACTTTGCCTTGTAAGAATGTGACTCTTGGAAACCTGGCACTGGCTCCCTTACGTAACCTCCCCTTGGACGTGCTCTGACTTGGGGCTTGCGTGGTGTGTGGGCGAGGGCAATTTGAAGCAGGGATGGGGTCTGAGCTGTGGCAGCTGTGATGGAGTGGAAGTTGTGGGGCTGGAAATTTGCACTGGGAGGGCAGGGGGCCCACACTGCCACAGGTTGGGCAGAAGAGGAAAAAATTGGTGGAAGGGGAAGGATTGGTTTCATCTGGAATTTTTCACTCACCTCTTCTTTTTGTCCTTCGCCTCAAGCAGGATGAAGAATCATCATAGAGCCTATACCAGCCTGTGGTAAAAATGCTTTGCTGGGATTGTATCAGCCAGGCTTGTTGCCAGGCGATGTGCCTGCATCTTCCATCTTCTCTGAGTGTAGGTAGTGAGTCCAGTAAGCAGACTGGGAAACAGACTTTACTATGCACAGTTCCACCCCTTTGCAGGAAGAACTTCCCTCAGCTTGATTAATTCTGTTCCTCTACTCATCTGTCCCCCTTGACAAGATTATTGCCTCCCCTGTGGGATATGAGATCTTCCTACTCTCTTTCCCCAAAATAAGAGGCCCCACGCTTTCCCTGGAGCAAACACCCCCTACAAAACTGCCATAATTCTCTTCCTCTGGCACTTTCCAGGCTTCCAATTACAGCCCGATTGCATTTCTATTGCTCTTGAATGTTAATTTTACTGACCTTTGCCAATCCCTTCTCTCCTCCTAGCTGAGGGCCAAGCTTGAAAAGGATTATTCCTCTTGAAGGTGATGAAAAGCGCTCCTTGATTGCCAGATTGGCATCTCCGTAATGTTCAAGGTCTCTGCTGGGCCAGGGAGGTGGAGGAAAAAAGCTTGGGAACCAGGCCAACTGCCTCCCACGTTGGATGAAGCAGCATTAAACAGCCCCTTCCCTTCAGGCTCTGGTTTGTCTCTCCCTTTTATTAAAGGAGCTGAGTTTCTAAATCAGGAAGCCTTAGATTCTGCTGTTGAGAAGTTCACATTTAATTTATCTTGCATTCTACAGGGGCTGAAGTTCATCTCGCTGATCCTGACCTCAATCAGCAGGAAATGCAGACTTCTTAAATGTGTTTGTGCCTTGTACTCGGGTTTGCTAATGTGGGCTGTGACAGCAGAGGTTAAAGCTTTGCTTTGTTTTACATCTGTGGAGTGACTGGGTTGGTTACTTAACATCTCTGAGGATAAGCTTATATTGCACGAGTGAGAGGATTAGTTGGTGTTTGCACAGCATTTTAGAGTTCTGAAGTGAGATGTGTTAAGGGCAATGTCACCAACAGGATCTATTTGACACGGAACTGTTACTGGCTGAAGGCCTGCAGTTGTGTCAGGTCTTGTTGGGCACCCTGGGAGAAGCTGAGTTCCTGGACTTCCCTATGCAAATTCTTTAAGCAAGGTGAGGTGGGTTAACCTTGGATGGCATCGGGTGCCCACCAAGCTGTTCTTTCATTCTACCTCCTCTGGACAGGGAAAGAGAACACAAAGAGAAAGCTTTTGGGTGGAGATGAGGACAGAGACTCCACTCACCAGTTACGGTTCATGGGAAAAACAGACTCAACTTGGGAAAAAATAATTTAACTTACTGCAAATCAATACTGGAGTAAGACAGTGAGAAATAAAAACTAAACCAACCTTCTTCCCTGGCTCAGCTCCACTCCCAACTCTTCCACCTCCTCCCCAAGGGCACAGGGAGATGGGGAAATGGAGGGTTGTGGTCAGGCCATAACACTTCATCTCCAGTGCTCCTTCCCCACACCGTGCCCCTGCTCCAGTTTGGGGTCCTTCCCAGGGAAAACAGTCCACAAACTTCCGCATTTGTCTTTCCCACTGACAGAGGTTTACATTGCTGCCTTCAATCCCTTTGATAGTATCAAGCACAAATAAGTAGTTAATGCTTTTGGGATGGGATTTTATGGCTTGGCATTTTTCCTGTGGTCCTTCTGCTGTTCACAAAATACCATGAATAGGGCAGAGCTGTTGTGTTAGTATCACACCATCTGTGCATTGCTCCAGTATTCCAAGAGTCTGTACTTGCAATCAAGGATTAAACTATCTTTGCAATCCATCCTAGTGGCATATGATAGCAAGCATAGATTGCTCCTAAATACTGCAGAAGATTGTTGAGCCTTGAGTTACTTTCTTCCAGCATGGTAGGAAAGACAGCTGTATTTGTCAGACATTGAGAAAGTAATACATTTCAAAATTCAGAAAGTTCTAAAGATAAGATGAGTTCCCGAGTAGAGTTTGGGCACACTCTTCCCTACATGGTTGTTTTCTTCTTTCTAAAGGGAAAAAAAAAATGGTTTCAACACACATCATCACTAATATTTTAATTTATAGTGCTTTTTATGTATAACAAAATACAAGATAAAAACCCCCATTTTATCATCTCTAACATAAACAAATGAGATTAACTACTCCCACTTGTGGATCCCTTTATAGATATCTGCTACACTTTTTCACCTGGGGGCTTGGGGGGGGTGTTTGGGTTTTGGGGTTTTTTTGGTTTTGTTTTAGTTTTAACAGCTCAAGGAAATGGAAGCAAGGAGGGGAAAGCATAAGAATGGATCTAAATGTAGCTGTCACCCAAAATCTTTTGATTTGTGTTGAGAAGGGGGTATATAGTTTGCAGTAGAGATAGGATATATTCATCTGACTTTGGCCAAGTTTGCAGCCTTTTTCCATGTCTTACTGGAGACATCACCACTTCCTCTGGCAGAGGTGGCTTGGTGGCTACACTGTGGAGAGCTCGCCTTGCTGTTTTTTCATTGCCTCTGTGCTGTAAGCAGGTGATTAATACCTGGAAGATGAAAATAATTTTTCCTGCTAGTCTTAAAAATAGTAGTATGCATTTAAAAACTTAATTATTTTCAAAGTGAAATATAAAAATGTCAGAGTAATTCTCACTAAATTGTTGGAGTCTTTTTATTCTTGTGGTTTCCTAAGTCATCTTTTACCAGAATGATGGTACTTTAAATGTATTGATTAATTATTACAACGTGAAAGATTGTAGCCTTTAGTTTGAAGAGTACTTACCTCCTGTGAAGGAAACTTAAGTGATTGTCTAATACTCTTTATCGTTGACTTGTGTTACGTTAAAATTAGGATGCCAGTAACTGGAGCAAAGATAAAATATTGTATGGACCCTTTTCCAGCCTCAGATGCTGCTTTGCTTCTGTTGTTTCCTTAGGTGAGCTGAAGTAGCTAGCTTGCAAAAGTGCTGTTTCCAAAGGAGAGCCAGGATTCATTTCTTGGGACAGCAGCAAGTCACAAAGCTCAGGCAGTGCCTGCTCACCAAGCTGAACTCTAGCTCAGATTTGTTTGTTTTTTGCAATTATCTTCTCAACTGCTTATAAAAGAGGTGTCAGTATTTTTAATTGCCTGTCATCCTCCAGGAATCTCTCCCTTAAACTTCTGCCCTTAAACTTGTGAGGGAAGTGCTCATGATAAACTTGTTCCTAGGCTGGCCCAGACTGCATTTGCTAATAAGCAGGAACATCTGGTTGTTGCTGTCAAAGCCACTGCTAAACACTGGAAAAATGTCAAGACTATATAATTTTGTAATTAACTTTATCAGGAAAAAAGGGTCTTGGGCACTTTTAAAGCTTCTTTAGAGGTTTAAAAAGCCCTCTGGCTAAGAGCCAACTTCAGCTTCTATATATATATTATTTTTTTTTGTCATTACAAAAATTAGTTTTTCCTTTATCCTGTCTGTTTTTTAGAAGTGTTCTCAGGAAAACAATTGGACGGAAGTATTTTTTATCTTCCTGGGAATTAATCTTGTGTGATCTGATATTTTTTTATTAAAAACAGCAGAATGCTGGAGTAAAAAGGGCTGTTTGCACAAGTCACAGACACACCTAGGCTGTCACAAATCTCCTTGTCCACTCAAATATTTCATTTTTTTCAATCTTTGAATTCTTGGATGGAGCAATGAGATTACATCAGTGGACACAAAGCAGACGTTTTACAGGTATTGGTGAGTGATGAGACATTTGGTTGAATTTCAGGTGACAGGAGGTGATCCCTTAGGGAAGAATATTTATATAAAAACTTGTGAATTTCAGCATTAAAGGAGGATTTTTGAGGTACCATATACTCCCTGCTCACTACAGGTTAAAAATGCCAACATAAGACTCCTTGTTCAACTCCTACGGTCAGGCTTGGTGCTGAAGTTGGGACAGACCTCTCCTGTGTCCTCAGCTCACAAGACAAAGATCATCCTGACATTTTTACTGCTTTTAATTTGCAGGTGGGTTTTTATTAGACTCTGACCCCCTCAGTGCTCTGTGTTGTACTGCCAGCATGGTCTGCTGCCCTTCTGGAAGGATCTTACTGAACTTGATCATTTCTCCCAGCTCTGTCCTTTTGAAACTTTGGGGCTTGTGCTGTCGGTGTGCTCTGGTCTGGGAGTCTCTCTCATTTCTGAAACAGAAGGAAAGAACCCTACCTCCAGATAAAACTGAATTTTTCAGTAGAACTGCTCCTGTTTCAAATCTGGGAAAGAAAAATATCTCTATGTAGACAAATAGGGCTCGTTTTCTTTGAAGTGTCATCACAGCAAAACCGTGTTGGCTAAACAGAGATGATGGAAAGAAATCTGAATGTTTCCTATGACATGCACAGTCAGACTGCAGTCTTGAATGATTAATATAGTATCCTGCTACATGGCAAAGACTCAAGGCTTCTCCCACCTGTGGATTCTGGCAGAAATGTTCTTTGGTGGGTGTAGGCAACAATGCCAAAACTCCGCTCCATCATTTAATCATTACTACTGCTTTATTTACACGAAGGTTCAGCATGAAAAGGATCCTCTCCCATTAAAAGACCTCTCCAGTGATGTGTTACTGTTTATGCTGAAGCTCGGATATGAAATGGACTTTTAATTCACAGTAGCAACCAAAAAATGAAGTAGAGGCTTGTATCTTATTTGCAGTGCATCTTCCTGCCAGTAAAAAAAAAAATAAACCTCCCTTTCTGAAGCATCTGTAACTCACAAAATCGGAAAATTGCTTTGAAGCATTGGCCTTGTACAGAGCTGCGCTGTGTAATTGGCTTTTTCAAGAAACCTCTGCATCATATGCTTTAAGGTATGTACTAAGTGATTTAATAGGGTATGTCATTTTTAATTACTGTGGAAGAGCATTCATAAGTATAAAAATGCAAGTCACGTCCTCTTGGCATTACTGCTTCTAAAAGCATTTTTATGTAACCTGCAGGAACCAGCACAGTAATTTCTTTATCCTCTAAGTGCATGATAGTTTTACATTTTTGTGATCTGCAGGATGAGTTCAGTGGATGATTCGAGATAAATTAGCCTTAACTGAGCTCTCAGAAAAACTGCTGCCAATTTCTGAGTTTAAATGGTCTAAAATTAGCTCATCCAGCTTTACAATACATCACTGTCTTAGAAGCATTCCAGTTTTTGCCACCCTCTCAATGCCATCTAAGGCAGTATAATCTCTACTAACAGGAGGGAAAAAGCCATGTCATTGTGATTGCCCCATCTGTGCCACAGCTGCATCTGAGTCCAGTGGCCATCTGTGGAAAATAATTGATTTTTTTCTTTTTTCTCTTGATATTGAGTTCTCAGCAAATCATTAGAATTTAAAAATGACATAAAACCTCTTTACAGGAGAAGGTGATTTGCTTTGAGAAAGTGTCATGTGCAATTTAACCTGCAGTGTATTGTAATTGATGTTGGCTGCCTTTGACAGTTATTTCATTATTTTCTCCTCTGTGCCTGTTCTCTGGCTCTGCATGCTGAAAGGAAGCTGCTGCCTGACAAAGGAGAAGCTGCTGCGCTGTTCTCGTTGCGGCCTGCAAGCACTGGAATGGTTTTGTCCATTTCTGAGTTTGTCAGAAATCCAGTCCACGAAATGCAGGTGAGAAATCCAGCAGAGCAGGGGTGCTGGCGGCTGACAGCAGGTTTGTGGATTTAGTGGGAATTGCAAAACACTGAAACACTGTGTTCCAGAAGGAAGCCTAACACAGGAGCAGCTCGGTAAAGCTCTGAAGTTTTGAGTGAGTAACAGATTTGTCAAAGAAAGGAAATGTCTGGGAAAGGTCCCAACCAACAAGGTAACCTCAGCACTTACAGGCAGAAATACATCTTCCAACAAGGCTGTAGCTGGGCGTCTCCAACTAGAGTTGGTCTTCCATCATCTGCAACATTTCTAACAATACTTGAAAGTTTCCAATACTTTCTATGTTTAAAAATGTATAAAGTGTATGCTGCCACCCATTTCATTGTGTCATTGGGGGACAACTTTTAGCATAAAGTGAAACTGTGGAAACACTCTTGGAAACAACAAGGCCTGTTCCTCAGCAGAGGACTAGTGGAATGGAAGCTCATTAGCATTGAGTTAGGTAATCCTTTTCCTTTAATGAAAATTTAGGTTTAAGTTATAATTTTCTCCTTTTATTTATTTTTTCTTTTCCATGGCTAAGATTAAAGTGCTCCCTCTGTACCCAGATAAGATGGGATAGCTCTGTCTGTGTCCTTGCTCCAGCCAGCCATGAACCTGCTGTCCAAACACCCCAGGGGAACAATTTGCCTCTGGGGGACATCAGACCCTGCACAGCAAGGTCCTGGCTCTACTTTTGCCCTTCCCCTTGCTCAAAATGCTGCTTGTCCCAACTTCTGCCCTTGGTTGCTGAGTGCTGTCCCATTTCTCTTGCTTTCTTGGCAGAGGAAAAATTACAAATACAGTTTTCTAGCTGAAATCAGATGAGATGATGGTGAGGGGGTGTGTATATATGAATAAAGATAACAAGATATATCTATATTGGTGCCTTACATATTTCAGTGGCTTCTGGTTGCAATGTCAATATTGGCTTTCTTCTTTCTGCAGGAATAAACACTAGAGAAGCCACTGAAAACAAAACAGAATGAGAAGTTCATTCAATGCATTTGCTTCACTTAAAGTAGACAGAAGTCTCAGGAAAATGATCTTGCTTGAGCTATGGTAAGCCTTGAAATGCCCCTGCTTCTGTTGTTGTTTGTATTTACAGATGTACTGTGGGAAAGAGGATGGAAAATGTTGCTAAGGAGAAAGGAGTGGGAAGTTTGAAGCCATACAAGCAGCATGTGGTGAAACTGGAGAAAGGATTGCACTGTCCTTGCTATTTGATGGTAGCCTGTAAAGTCTAGGTTAGACACACAACAACCCCTTCATCTCACCTGGGCCAGGTGAGGATAAAGATAAAGAGGGTGAATGAGTGCTTGAACAGGTAAGAGTTGTTGGTTCTCTGCTGCTATTTGCTTTTTCTGTAAGCTCTGGTTACCTGAACCTGTTTATGGCAAATGATGTGTTGAGAGTCTCAAATTAACCGAATGCTTTCACATCCCTTTTTTATGAACCTCACATTATAGAAGTTGTTATTCTGCAAAAGCTGTGACATGATTATAAAGGAAGCTGTGCTGCTGTAACCTGATGTTTCCCTTCCAAATACTACTAAAAATACCCAGACTTTTATGCATTAATATAAGCTTTCACCTTGCTAATACTGCTTATTGTTCTAGACTGAATAGGAAGCTACAAATGCTGAATTGTAACCTCACCGAAGATGAGGGAAACCGAGAAAAAAATTTTGATAGGAGTCAGAAAATTCATTTCCATTTTAATGGGATTTTAGTTGTGTTCTGAATATGCTTCAAGTTTAAATCCAGCACTTAGCTCATATTACAAATGGGTTGTATTTTCAGGGAAGGAATATGTGTGTTGTCTCCTGAAGCACCGGTGTGGTGCATGCACAGAGGATTGCGTGTGTAATTGTTTATTTACATAGGTGTCTGTGGGATTTAGAAGCATCACAGTATGTTCAGAGTCCATTTGTACGGTAGAGAATTTGTTTGGGGTTATGTGAAGGCACGTTAGATTAAGAAAACAAAAAGAACCTGTGAGGATGCTGCTAATCAGAGAGCTGAATTTACATGAGCTGTAGTCACAGCCATCCAGTGGTCTTATCTGCTGCAAATAATCAAGTAAACTTATTAGTTTTATTTCCATTTTATCTCCAGGCTATATTTATAATTTCTCCCACAATGAAGTCATAAGAAAGAAAAAGAGAGAGCTTGAGTTTTGCTAAAAAAAAAAACACAGAAAAAAGAAAAAGCAATACTTATTTCTCTTCAGCCCCCTTCAAATAATGTCTTCCCTAAGTAACAAAGAAAATACCAATTCAGATAATCACTGAATTTTAAAATGGGTAGAATCTCCAAATATACTCTGTTTTACTGTCTAATAAAATAATTCTAATCTTGCTGAATTGTTTCCTGTGTAATATAATAGTGACTCTTGGGTACTTTCATTGGCTTTGCAGTGGAGCTGATTACCAAAGGCTATTCCCAATGTGTTCCTAGGGAATCACCAAGTGACCAAGAGCAAAAATTCTATTACCTCCTGTGTATCTTAAAACAAGAAAAATACAAAAAAGGACACATTTAAGATACAGAATGTAGAGCAAATTGTTGCAACACTCACAATATGAGCCATTGTTTCTGCTGTCTCTTTCTGTCACAATATGTTCTCATGTCCCTTTCCAACAGCAAAGCTGCTGCATTCCTCTCTCCTCCTGGCCAGGAAAGTATCGCTTCTGCTGCTGTGCTCAGTGAGTTGCAAAATTTCAGTTAAAGCCTCAGCACAACAGTTAATAGGTGTCACTCATCCATAATGCCCAGGATTAACTTGGATTAGTCCTCTATTGAGCTTGTCTCTGGCGAGGGTGCCCTGGATAGCCAGGTGCAAACAGTTTAAGCAGACAGGAAGGCTGGGGATGGTGAGGTGACCTGCTCTGGTGCTTGTCCCTGCACCCGTGTGTGGGGTCTCCCCTTTTTTTACTGTAGCAGACTTACAGATCAAGAGCTGGAGCACTGAGAACGAGGCTGTCTTTCACAGACCAATTTTTATTTCACTGATCTGTTATTCTAGTCCTTTGGTGAGGCTTATTCACGAGTGTGGTGGAGCAGGCGGAAAAGAAGCTAATGTGTTATGGATTATCTGACATGTCCAGCTGCATCTTCCATTCCTAAGGAACAAAAGTCATTCCACAAGTAGAGAAACTTCTTTTAATTAACCATCAGAGGTAAAGAAGCCCCCATCTCCTGGCCAGGAGCTAAGTTGTCAAAGCAAACCAGGGCTGGTTGATCTGCTCTCTCTGGTTCTGATAGTTCTGTTCTCATGGTTCTGGTACAGATCTGTGAGTGGTGGAATCAGAGTCAAATCCCTTTTCCATTGATTTGAAGAAGAGATCGGAACCAGGAACTTGCAGAAGAAAACCTTCATCACTGCATTTCACAGTAATGTGGGGCATGGATTTCTCTGTCTCTAGGTAGAACTATTTCTCTTTTCTACTTTTCTGTTACTTCCATTTTTTACTTTATTGCAGAATACTCACATAGCTATCACACCAGAATTAATAAAACAGCTTTTAAGACATTAGTAATGAGGAAGCCTGACTCCATTCTTGGCTAGATTTATAATGTTAGTCTTTCCACTTGTATTTAAAAATAAATCTGAAAAAAACCCCAAACCCTGACAAAATGCAAGTGTATTGTCTCAGGCCAAATACCGTATTGAAGCCTGTTTAGGATGCTATCCCAAATCCTTGCTGTGTATGGGATCCTTAACTAAGGGATAAAGGCTTTAAACTGAAAGAGAGTAGGTTTAAGTTAGATGTTATGCAGAAATTCTTCCTTGTGAGGGTCATGAGGCTCTGGAACACATTTCTCAGAGGAGCCGTGGATCTCCCTTCCCTGGAAGTGTTCAAGGCCATGCTGGACAGGGCTCTGGGCAACCTGGCTTAGTGGAAGATGTCTCTGCCCATGGCAGGTGGGCTGGAACTAAATGGTCTTTAATTCCCTTCTAACCAAAACCACTCTGTGATTCTATGATAATGTCAATGAAATATAGGCAGGAGAGGGTGAGTCACATGGAGCTCTGGTGGCCTGTGTGTCCTTCACAAATTTTAGTAAGCTACTATTCTTCTGTGGTTAAGATATTAAAATCTAATGTGACTCCAGGGAAAGCTAAGGAAGAAAAAATAATGCAACTTCTCAAACAGAATAAATCCAAGGTGAAAACTGATAGCTCTGCCTTAGGAATAAAGTAAGTGAAAGCTGGTTTAGAATAACATTTTAGAGGTTGTTTCATTTCTCAAACTTCTTTGGTGAATTAACCAAGTGCTATTAACATGTGGCTCTGTTATGAAGTGCCATTAGTGAGATGTGTGTTCACGTCTCAGTAACTACTACATCTGTTAGATTTATTAATAAAAAGTCATCCACACAGTCAGGGCTTCTTAAATCTGACCAGGACAGCTCAGGGTGCATTGGGCACTAAGGGAAGATCTGGCTAGACAAAAGGGCAGTTCTCACTGCAGTTTGTATTCTGCCCTCAGTAAGAATTTGGCAACACCTGAAGTCTCAAAGGGTGTGTGCAGGTGTATCAGAGCGCAGTAGAGATCAGCTCTGCATCTGAAAGCTGCTTAAGGATTGTATTGATGGGATGTGAGAAATTACAAAACGCAAACTGGATTCTCTAGGAGCTGCAATGCTGTTTGTAAGAGAATTTTGTTAAATCATCTGTTTTCACTAAAGTGAGCGCGTAGAAATGGATTGCAAGTGCAGATATATATGATTGCTTGTCATTGCTCTTTAGCAGTGGTTTATTTCAAAATGCGCTGCCACAAGCCTCTGCCTGTGGATTTAATCTTCAGACACACCACTGATTTAAATATTTTCTCCCAGAAAATGGTGAGAGAGCTACCTATGTAGCAATAGGAAAAAAACAATCCTCCTTCCTTCTTATACACACATGCACAACCCTCATACAGCCAGAGGTGCAATAATCCCTATTTAGCTGCCAGAGCTGGTGGGAGAGTAGTGGTGGCCCCAGGCAGAGATTAAGGGGCAAGTACAGGGAATTTCTCCTTGTGTTATCTAACACAGCTTTGTGGGGGCTCTGTGGAGCCCTAAGTAATTGTTGTCTGACCCTTCCCTTTGCTGGAGCCGGCTTTAAATCCTGAATCAATAAAAGGAAGTTGCACCATGGCTTTGAATAAATAATGCAGCAATTTTGCAGCACAGTGTACCTATTGAAAGGCAGCAGTTTGTTATGATTCAGGGGAGATCAGACTCTCACGCTGCTCTCACAGGCCTGGGTACGTGCACAGCTGAAGTTCACTTAAGTTTACTATATCTTCATGACGAGCTGAATGTGGGGAAGGTTATTATTCTGCTGACTTTTCCGTGGCTCTGGATGAATGGGTGTGTCCCTGCCGGGATGTTAAAGGCACTGGGAGTCACGTTGTGTTGTGCAACCTGCGGGATCACTGCATATGGAAAAGCTTTTTACAATACTCAGTCCAAGAACACAGAGTGAACAGAGCTGATCTTTCCAGGCAGCTTTCTCGTCCTGAGCACTCCTGAGCTTTATTGCAGTTCCAATCTGAGATGTGAAGATGAAGATATGAGTTACAGTCACAGTAACAGACACTCCATTTCCTGGAAAAGTTTATGCAGAGGGAAAATCACAGCATCATGCAACACCATGGGTATGCAGGACATGAAGTGACTGCCCCAAAGTTATAGTGCTGGCAGAGCATAAAATTAAAGCACTGAGGTAGAACTAAGGAGATTTTCACTAGAGCAAGATGAACATTTTGTACTAGATTAGCAGTCAGTAAAAGATGTGTACTTGTCAAAATTTCAGTGTTTCCTAGGAGCACAACAGCTATGTTGAAATTAGTGTTAGAAAAGATCCAAAAGACCAGGATGAATTTTTTATTTCATCCTGAGCAAGAAACTGTCCTAATGGCCAAGATTTAATCTAGGAGCTGTAGAGTGCAAATTCACATTTTTGCTTTTCTCATTCAGCCAGGGTGCTTGAATCTGTGTTTCTCTCATCCCAAACAGTTGGGAATTTTGGCCTTTCACTGTTCCCAGGCACTGGCTTCATCAGCATTCCTTGTTAAATCGACATGGAAGTATCATTGAAGTCATTAGAGTTTAAAAGGGTGAAAATCCCTACTTCAAAATTTTAAATCCTATAAGCACATAAATGGATGTGTGCTGCTTTTACTAGGAGAAAAATACTTACATTTTGGTGGTTAAAAGCTACCTGTTTTAAGGATAAATAAGTCATGGCCAATTTATTAGACTTGTTTTTTTTTTTGTGAGACAATTGTCTTTTAGATTTTCTGTCCTCTCTCTGGTGTGCTGATCCTAGCATTGCTATTATATATTGTTATTAATGGCAATAATGTATAACAACACTTCACACACAGCTTGAGAAGACAGCCGTGTGAATCCAGAAAAACACATCAAGCCAAGAAGTGTGTCAGGTATTTCCCCAGCCCTTTGTTATTCTTCTGTACTTTCTTGTGTGTTGTTGTGTTTTGGTTTTGGTTTTTAAGCACTGAGTGTGCCAGGGCTTGCAGTTTGTCTGCTGACCTCATTCCTGATACAGCACCCAATAGACTGGCTGGTGATTTATGTGGGGAAAAATACCTGAGATAATGATATATCACTGAATCCCTCCATTTGCGACTTACCTTGTATCTCTGGAAATGTACAGACTGTGGCCTTCCCTAATGAGTAAGCATGAGAATCTCTTTTCCTGAGATGGTATTCAGCTATTTCACTCAAAAAAGAACCACAAAAATACACTTAGATACATGCAAAACAGAAAGCTTTAAGTTGTTAGGCAACCTCATCCTCTAGAACTGACCTAAAGGAGTCTCTGGAAGGTTTTGCTGCACATGTCCAGTTCACCAGATGATGAGCAGCCATGTATAAAGGGGGAGAAATTTCACCACCAGCTTTCTGGGGCTTTTAGCTGTCTGAAAAAATACAGAAATACTTTTGTTGCAGTAGAAGTAAATGAAAATCCAGGAATCTGAGAATACTATTTTAATAATGTTCCCATACTCACATGGGCTTGAAAAGCCAAAGTTTTCTGGGCAGCTGCCAAATGTAGGTAATGAAAGGTTGTTTAGCACTTGGGAAGTGTACAAAGAAAATGCTAAACACCGGTTACATTCAGCTGTCCAAGTCACAAGACTGCCTACAGAACTGCTGGTGATAAATGTTCACAATTATGGTCTAGAAATACCATCAGGAATTTAGGGTGGGACAAGGCAGGACCACCCTGGAGTAATTACATGGACTCAAGGAGAGGAGAAACTTCCTTGAGAGAAAACAGACACATTGACCAGAGAAATGCTGACTGTGTAGTAAGAAATACTTTCATATAAGCCTGCAGGAAGGTAAACTTACCAATTCCAGCTTGGAAAGTGTGCTGGGTCATTCACAGAGCCACTGTATCTGAGGGCCAAATGTGCTGCTTCTGACTGGAAACTAAAGCCACTTCTCACAGATATTTTTGCTCTCTGCAGTGCTTTGCTTAAGTCACTTAAGAATCTGCAAGAAGTTTAGTGGTGCATGAGATGAGGAAAGGTTCAATATGTATGAACAGGTCCAACTGTGTTTCCAAGACAGATCTTTTCCATGCACAACAGCACCAAAAGTTGGGTAACAGCCAGAATGTTACACGAAGTTCTTTTATTTGTCCTCCTTATTGCTTTGTTAGCAATTCTGGGATAATCTGTTGTTTCAGACTAATTTTACGCTCATTTTGCAGGATTAGTGATTGAACCATTGTAACAATCAGCTAAGGACGCTGAAACACTTGAGGTCTGATCTCCATTTGCACCTGGGGAGTGGATGTTCTGTGTCTGTACAGAAACTGCACAGGCTGTAGAGAAAATATAGCAACATCTGAACAGAAGGCATCCCTTATCTTCATGAGTTCCCTTAATTAGCTTGGCACAGAATTAAACTGCTTTCCCTCCGGAATAAAAGTTTCTGCTCATTTATTCTTTGTTTTCTGAATACTGCTGAGGTCTTACCATTTATATAAATGTGGAGTTTCTTTCCCTGAAGAGTCTTGAAGTGTTTAAGCTTAATGCAGGATGAGAGACAGGTCAATGAGTTAGGAGATTATTCCTGGGGAGAGGGGACAACATTTCTAGGCTGTGACAACCCAAATTCTGTAGAGTATTTTGTAAGAAAGCAGAAAAGCTGAAGAAGGAGGTGAGGGATGATTAAAGAGAGGTGTGAATGAAGGAATCACAATTAGAAGAGGAGGAGGAACAAGGAACAAGGAACATGAAGCCACAGAAACAAGGTGCAGGAGCTAAATTTGAATTGGTAAAAAGGAAGTCAGACACACAAATTTTTCTCCTTGCCAGGACAGTAAACTGGACGTTGTCATGTTGGTGCAACAGAGCAGCTCTAAATCCTCACAGGCAGGATTACACTGGAGAAGAAGTGACCAAAGCAGGGGCTGCTGCTGAGGGTGGAAAACCACAGGACCTGCAAAGGAAAAGACAGGACTTGTGTTCAAATGGTTGTATTCATGTTAGCAATTCAGTTACTCATCTCTTATGAAGTCACTTTAGAGCCACCTGTAAGTCCCTTGAATACGATTGACAATTACTGTGACTATTTGCTTTTCCTTCTTGGGGATTGTGAAATTTTAATCAAAATTACCTCAGTATAATAAGTTTGCAAAAGCTGAATTCCTAATGTTTTTTTCCCCAACATTTTACAATCTGATCAATCTTTAATAATGAGACTGAGCTGAAAAAAAACCCCAAACAATTTTCTACTCAGACAATGCAATTTCATCAGAAATGAATCATCTTGAGTGAATACATTGATTTAGATTAAATTTGATGGGAAAATATCAAAATGAATAATTTTGCCTTATTTCTTTCAGGCAATGTTGAAATATTTTATATTGGCATTTTATTCATTTAATTTCAACTTCTATGATATTTACATTATTTTGATATTCCTATCCTATTGCATATAAGAGTTTCAGTGATTCAAACTCAGTATGTTTGTTATTTGCACTGAAAATAAATGTCAAAATGTTGGAATTTCCCATGGGATCAGAATTCTACTTTCTATTTACAATAAAATGTGTAAAGAAATACAGTACTCCAGAGCAAGCCTGACCTTAGTACTTCTCAGCTCTGGAATGCCAGGCAATCTAATATATGGACCAGGATTGTGTAATAAGATTTCTGAATTATTTATGCCAATCACATTTTCATTATTTCCTCACCAATACTGGCAGTGGTAATTCTTTGTACACTGATGCATCTTTTCCATCCAGCTAGACACAACTTATTTGAATTAAACTGCCAAGAGTCTCCTTGGAGCATGGCTTCCGGCTTTAAGGATTGTTCAGGTATTTAATCTTCTTTTGCTGAATTAGGTCCAATGCTGGTAAATTTATGATTTCAATCCCCAGTATTATCACTGATACTTATTTTACAAAATGTTCTGCAGTTTTGATGAGTTTCAGTCCATGCACAGATAATGGCAACTGTTCTCCTGTGCTTGCTCATAAAATTGATCTGAAAGCAATCAATGAGATGGTGAAACTTTCTTTGAAACACCAGAATGTCACTTAAAAAGATTAAAAGGGTTTGTTTTTTTTTTTTTAAATTAAGCGCATAACCAATCTTCACGTAAAGCAAGATGGCTTCAGCTTGTGCTGAGGAGGTAATTAACCCATCAGGTGAAAGTTCACCTCTACAAATGGTGTTCCTGAAGGTAAGGGAAACTGAATACATTCTAAGTTTGTTCATCTGAAAGATACCTGTATAAAAATTGATTGATTTGATACTTTCCTGAAACAATTACAATTGCCATTTCCATGCACTGCATAAACTATTTCATCAGCTTGTCTACTGCAGAAAAACTTATACAAACCCTATGCAGAATCCATTCTGAAATTTAATATATAGGTAAACTTCTTGATTAAAAAGTTTGAATTTAGCTGTCTTAATTCAGGTCAGATTACCCTGTCCTAAAGATGTAGGTTTTGATCTCTTAATAAGCTATCTCCTCTCAAAACATTGACAAAGAGCTCAGATAATAGTATTGAGTTTTCTTCTTTGTCATTAGCCCCACTGGAGTCTCTTATCCACCTGTTCTCCTCCTTGCAGGAAATACTTGGAAACTCAGTGCAATAAATGTAAGGAGGTTTACGCAAAGGAGAGATGGTAACCAGAGTTCCTGAATAAGCTGTATTGAACTCTCTAAACCTAAAGCAGCACACAGAGTAAATTACCTTCTTATCAACCAAATCTGCTGGTGATCTGAAAACAGGATTTTTCTGTTTAGTATCTCAAATGCAAACTTAAGATGCATTTGCTGATGCCTGCTGAAAATTTCCAGAGGCCCTTGTGCATCCTATTCCACCAGAAATACTGCATGGAACCTGTTTGCAGAAACCCTGAGGGGCAAATGCTGATTAAAACCTCTGAAATTCTGTCAGAAACAATGCAAAATATCAGTATAAATTATTCCAGCATAATTTTTTTTCCTATTTCTATCATCTAATAAGTCTGGTAAATGTATCTGGTTTTCTGTAATCAGAGTATTCTTACTCTGTTTTGGTCTGCAGGGTAGCTGGTCTCCCTTCCAAGCTAGAAATACTGCTCTGGAAAAAAGTGTTTCTGGCCTCTTCTAGACTCAGATTTTGGGCTCTACTTTCTATTTATTTCAGAGTTATTCCACTGACCAGGGACACCACAGGAATTCCTTTAAATTTAACAACTGCAACAACTCTTTGAACAACCCTCTCTCCTCCTTGGTTCTTTCCTTCTGAGTTTTTGCTGGGCTGAGCTGGTTCATGGTCATGGCTAGGTAAAAGTGAGTCCATTCTGCCTTAGAGAATGGCTACCTTAGAGAATGTGAAATCCTGCTCTGAAAAATGTATTTACTGGATTATAAACACATTACCTTAGATTTTGTGCTGACACACTGATCTCATGGTAACAACACTGCAGGAATGTGGGTTAGTAAAGATTTTGTGTTGTCAGCTTTTAGTACCATCCTCAGTACTTTTTATTTATTTTTTGGAGCAAAATATGGTAATATATGTCCCTACGTTTCAGATGTAGTATTAGGGAACATTTTCGAGAAAATAAAAAAAAAAGGCGGCATCTCTCTAAAATCAACTTGCCTCTAAATTCAGGCTGTGCACTTTGTTTCAGGTGGAGCACAATTTTACAGCCTACACGAGCACATTTCCTTGTCTCTGGTTGTTTGCCAAACTAAATCATCCATTACACGTCTACAGACAATCCACATTTGACCTGGGGTTTCCAGATACCCCTTTGGGTTCTGTAAATAGGGAATCAGCCAATTGTTTCCATGTTGTTTTCTTTGTCAAGTAGAGTTTAAACCTCATTCTCTGCTGGCAACTTTCCCTCCTAATTGCAGCGAAGTGGTGCTGCCGATGTCAATGTGAAGTGGCTGATAGTAGCAGTGTTTTAAATGACAAGGCACAGAAGAAAAGCCCCTGCTTTCTGGAACCTGCTGTAGGAGCAGATAAATGTATGTTAAGTATATAATTAGTGCGGCAGATCTTGCAGAGGAATCATTCGTGGCCTTTACAAAAAGGATCTGTCGTGTAGCGCTGATTGAATAAAAGGCAAGGGGGTGGGGGATGCACTTAATAAAGGCAAAACCAGAGCTAAGGTTGGACTGGCAAGCACAAGGGGGAGAACAGATGAATTCTGAGAAATTCTGGGGCAGAGCGTGAAGATAAATGAAATAAAAGGCACATAGACACAGGCAGGGCAGAGACATAAAAGTCCGGGGTTTGTGAGGAGGGGAGAATGATGTGGGTATGATTGTTTCTGGGTAGAGAGTGAGCAGGAAAATTGCAGCTGTGGGATGAGGTTTGCTGGAGAAGTTGTGAAAAATCAAAACAGCCAAAGGACAGACAAATATTTTAGCCACAAATTTCTGAAGGAAGATCACGTACTTTAAAAACCCCCCCCACAATCGTGGTGGAGAAAAAAACAAAGGAAGTCTGTGCTAAGGGCAGTGTGGATTTGCCACAAGAATGATTCCAAAGTCCTGAGAGTGCACTGAGACAGGGAACCTCAATGACAGGATAAATGCTTTATTTTTCTCATGCAAGCTGTCAGAAATAATTATACTTAATTTATAGTTTTCATTTGAAGACAAATTCAGTAGTTCTCAAAAGACACTCTTATGTCCAAAAGCACATTCCAAAAGCTCCTACCCCTCCGGTAGAAGTAAATGTTCTCTTTTGTAACTTATAACAACATGTTTGGCCTCCTCTCATATCTGCCTTTGGTACACAAGCTTAGCAGATGCAGACATTCCCGCGCTGTTTGTTCCAGCAAGGTGAATTATGATTATAAAACCAGGGATGAGCATCTGACGTTGACAAGATTTTTCTGCAAGTCACCATGAGGTAACGAGAAGTGTCTGCTTTAATGATCTTCGCTGTTTAAATTTTGTATTCAGCTGGATTTTTTTTTATAGCCTTTGATTAAAGTTCAGGGGGAAGATGAATTTAGAAGTCTTCAGGTTTGTTAGATGTGCTACAGCTTGCCAGTCACCCTGCCAAAATTTTCCACTGTGTACTTCTTATAGTTCTGCGTGGTCTAAATTTAATTGACTGCAGATGAGAAGCATTATTACAGATCTGTCATTGCAGCCACTCTTCATATGTTTCACTAGCTGGAATCAGCAGTCACTGGGTTTGTTTCTGACCTAATTCATAATGATGTAAAGCAGCAGTGATTTCACAGAAGAGGAAACAGATTTAGCTGGTAAGAAGGGCAGAACTGGGCTCAGTGCTGCTCCAGTAGTGCTCATTTACAGGTGAGTGGAAGAGTAAAGTCCATTGTTAAAACACTAAATTTCAATTTTGTGGCAGCAGAGGTGCATTATATAAGCTGTTCAGTTGATATAACAACATAATTCATAATTTTATTTCGCTGACTCTATTAAGACAATACAAAAAAAAGACAATAATCTGGGCTTTCCAGCCTAGCTCCTCCTTAGGATACTGAATAGTATCACTAGAGGCAAAGCTCTAAAGATCAAAGAATGGACAGAGATGTATTTAACATGCCAACTTATAAGAACTGGTGATATTATTTTGGTGTAATGAAAAATTATCATTCCAGCAACCTCATTTTAGTAAGTTAACGTAAACTAATTTATATGTGGATGTCTGGATTTTTCTGCACATTGATTTATCAAGTATATTTGTTTATTAAATCCCCCTTACTGATAACAAACAATTACTCCTTCAGGTAATTGATTTAAAACATGGGGGAGACCATTGCCAGCTGATCCTGTGCCAAGAGTTATAGTACAAATTAATACAGACCAGAAGTCTATGTGCCTTGTACTTGCTCCACCAGATCAATATGTGAAGTAAGACTGTGGCCTCCACCAGGATTGTTAACAGCATCTTTAACAGGACCTTGTCTGGAATATAAGTGTCCAGCACATTGCTGGTGGGATCCTTTTTTTTTTTTTTTTTTTTTTTTTCTGCATATAATTTGTATTAATAGCTGACTTTAGGAGAACAGAAGGCACTATGATCTTAGTGGGAACTCGCAGGGAGAAGTTGAGGCTGTGATCTTGCCTTTATTAAAATTGATTGTTGCAGTAATCACGCATGGGCAATAACTCTGCACTCCTTCAGGTGCAAAGTCAAAGACAAAATCCCATTTATTGCGCAGTCCCAATTCCCTAAATACCCCCACAGAACAGGATATAACATCATGGAAACAGGAAAGATGTTCACCACAGTGTCTCCCTATCACCTGGAGCAGTACACAGACATTGCCTATTATGGTAACAGGTAAACAATACCCTATAAGGTCACAAACTACAATCTTCACTTCTCACAGGTCCAGCTTTGTCCACAAGCCACAAACCTCTCTCCGCCCATCCCCGGTGACCTGGATACAGTCCCAGGGTCATCTCCGGGCCCAGGAAAGAGGCTGTCTCTCCGGCCTTCCGGGCTTATCTCTCTGTCACCACATAGCGTAACCCAACAACTGTCATATGATGGATTTGGTCTCTCTCTAGTCTGAGACAATCTCAGAAATTTCTGAGGGTCTTCCTGCGAAATGAAAATGTGATGTTGAAATGGGAAGCCTTGTGTGCACAGGCTTTAGCAGTATTTTTAGGCATGTAAGATAGGAAGAGACAGGAGGTAAGATGGACTGAGAGACCTTAAAACAAAGCCCTCATCAGAGCAGAAATGTCCAGCTTCCTGTCAACACCAGCAGTTAAATAACTCAGAAGCTTTTCAAACAATAGCTTGGGCTGGAGACAGGAGCTGTGATATCTCTGCTGTCAATTAAAGCTCCGTGAAGTCACTGGAGAAGGACGAGAACAAACACTTGTTAACACTTGTTAACTTGAATATGAATAATCGTCCTCTGCCCTCACAAACTGAAAGTGGTGGGTAGTGATTTACTGCTGAGGAAGCGAGGCAGTCATGGCATGACATGGAATATTGCTTTTCCAAATCAGATTTTTAATATTATTGGATAAATATTATTAAATTAATTACTCAAAGTAAAGGGTCAAATCAAGGTTTGGAGTTTTCTTCCTTAATTACTTAGTTCCTTCCCTAGGTACATCAATGGCTTTTACCTGACCAAGGACAGCAAAAAGTTTAATTGTATTTATAGGGTTGTTTCACCCAGAATAGTGAAACATCTCAACTTTATCTCAGCATTTGGGCTTATTTGTATAGTCTGTACATCATATCTTCCTGCTGGGTTGTTTCTTCTACTTGGAATATTTCCATTTGATAGAGATAATCTACACTAGACTTGCAAATTGGGATTTTCAAAACTTAGTCCAAATTCGGAAGACAAGACTCAGACTTGTCTTTTGACAGAATTTTTACCTTGGGACTCTTTGGACTTTCTGAAGGACATACCAATTCTCAAACATTTCCAGCAATAAAGATTTTCAGTTTAGTTTAGATTTTTTTGGCCTTTAGAAATACGTTTTCTACCATTTCTTGTACTAATGATTTGTTGTTTTTTCACAAGAGTGCTCGCAGACAGCAAAGTTTAACTAATACACATGCAAATGTGTTCACAGGAAGGTTTGTGCCAGAAATTTTTATGGGTCGCCATTCTGCTCCTGATTGAGTAAATCATGATGGCTGCTCTAACTTTCTTCCTCTTTTCAAATTTGGTAACCAATGACAGAGCCGGAAAGGGCTGGGTGAGAGAAAGGTTGTCAGTCCAACATCTACAGCTGGAAGCATTAAGACCAAAGTCCCTCTGACTTTTCCCCAACCAGAAATCTACATAACATGAATTTTTTTTGACAATTTTAAATAGCCAATTGGAAGAAATTTGACTCATGAGTTATTAATATGCAAGTAATTTGGGATTTTTTAGAAAAATGTTGCAGTGGCAAAATAATATTTGGGAGGGGTTTTGTGCAAAGAAGTTTTTTTCAGTTCTTTTAATTGAAAGAAATTAGGGAGCAAGGTGTATAATAGTGAAGCTTTATGAAAATGTGCTTCTCCATTTCAGGCTCAGGGATCTTAGATGCTTCTCATTTCTCTCAATGGTGTCCTTCAGTTTCTTTCATTGTCTCTTTATCCTCCTCCTTCTTGCGCTACGAAAGACATAATACCTTTAAACCAGAACATTTTACATGTAAAATAGTCCCACTCACTTGTAGACTTTGAGTAATAAGAAAAAGAATTTCAAAGATGCATTCAAAGAATAAGAATTTGATTTGTGTTACTTTCCTCTGTTCACCTTCCAGTGGCAATGCTCAGCATTGATTTGAAAGGCTAAAGTCGTGGATTGTGTAAGCCAGTGCCAGCCCCAGTGTCACCTCCCCTGTCCTCAGTCACCAGCTCCCACTTCCCTTCATGCTGTGTGTCGTACGTCACCTTTGTGGGCGTTGCTTTCCGAGCCTAAATCTGGCTCATGGGCCAGGGCAAAACCCTCCCTCATTTGTCCTGCTATGAAGACTGACAGCTTAAGCTTAGTTCTTATGTTTCTGTTATGCCAGAGACAGAAATAAAGCATATTTCAGAGTTAGTCAGCTGGGAGAATATTAAGATTGGTTATTTCAATCCATGTAATATCCTCTACTACAAACACAGACTTTCCCTCCCTCAAAATAAAATGCGTATTAAAATCTGTATTGCCAAACATGAAATTATCCTGCAAAGAACTTGAATGTTAGGTCTGTGTCCCTAAATTTTTAAAGAAATTTGGGTCAAATTCAACATGACAAATCTAAATGCCATTGGGAAGATCTAGTTAGATTTTATACTTTTGTAAAACATCTTTTATTTCTGAAAAGGCACATGGCTACTATTACTTCTCTCGGCAGTTGTGTTTACAGCAAAAAAATATTCAATTTGTGTGTGATATGGAGACAATGAAGAAATCAAAATATTTAAGGTCTATTTAGACTGCAAAGCAGGCCAAATAGAAAGATATCATTGCTGTGACTGATCTACAGAGGACTTGTTGATAAAGAAAAATTGGTGTGCTAATGCTTATTCTGTCAAATGATAAAGCACAAGTGGAAAACAAAGCTGAAACCCCTTTTGGTAAATACACAGCTGAACGCCTCCCAGACCCGCCTCAAGCATCCACTTTTGCTGCCTTGTGATTTGGTAGGGCTGTCTATAGATCCAGCTTGCTCAGAGATTTTTCATTTAAGTGCCAGTTGCTGTGGTAACAGCATGAAGAGCAGATCAGATGGATGCCAGGACCAGATGGGTTTCTCTAAGAACTCCACATACATGGACAGTTGGTGGTGACCCAATTCCAAAAGGTTACCCACACAGATTTGTACTGCAGGTGACTTGGCGTTGCCTTCTCCAGGGGTCTGGACCTTGTCTCTGAACCCCAGGGATTCTCTTGAATTTGCAGCCCTGGGCTTTCATCAGAAGATCATGGACTTCCCACAGAAGAAATGCTGGTGGATTAACAGAAGTAATAGAGTTTCATACCCTGATGTTTATGCTGCCTTCTCATTGTCAAGGGCTGGGCTGAGCCCAGTGTTGAGCTCTGTCAAAATGTTGAGTAATTATTACATGATAATCACACACTGCAGTTTCTCCCAGGCTTAATCTGATTTCTGCACCGTAGTTGCTTACATCCCACCTAAATTCCACCCACGTGTAGTTTAACCAATATAACTGATTAGATTCAATTTTCCATGGTCAGAGCTGTGTTACGTACAGGGTGTATCAACAAATATTTGATCTTTGCTGAGGTCTTCTTGGTTGGTTCTTTTGTATTTAAAACTGACTTGGTTCTTATGAATAGTTCAGTTGAAATCATAGTAATGGTGTGGTGTTTACTGTTTGGTAAAACTCCAAGTTTCCCTTCCTGTTTTGGACGGTTGAAGTTTCTGTTTGTTTTTTGTTTTCCTGAGAAATGCGTGAGGGGAGTGTGCGTGTCGTGGTTTAGACACAATTACATGGGCTGGGCCAGTCAACGTTCCAGCTTTATCTGGAAAGGGGATGGAAGGCAACTCCTTAAATGCTCATTTCCCTTCCTCTCCTACCTCCAAAATATGTTCTGTCATGTTGGTTTGTTTAATCTTGATCCAATCTCAAGTATATTGAGGGTTTTTAGAGAAGTAATGCTACATCACAGATTTGGGGGCATTAAGAAATACTCCCAAAACAAGGTCCTGCCTGTTCTGTATGGATGATGCCTGTCCCCTGCCTCCCTGGCCTGGCTGTGATGGCAGATTCACAGCAGTGCAGCTGGGTAGATAAGAAGGTACGGATCTTGACTTCAAAGGTGTTAAAATCTACTTTTTAAAAATACATTTGATATTTGATAAAAATGCATTAGAAGGCATTCATAGAATTGAGAAAAGTTCTGTTTTCTGCTTAAAATTGCTGCAGATTTAGTACTTTGGGGTACTGTGTTAGGCTGTGCCGTGTAGATGCCCATTTGTCCTCTGATCTTCAAGCCTCTTGCTTCATGACCTCACCAGAAGGTGTTCAGCCCACGCAAATGGCAGGTGACTTTGGACTCCTTAGATTTTTTTGCCCCTAGCCAGCAAGCACAGTTCTAAAAATGTCTGTCAGGAGTCTGGGAGCGAGGCTTCACATCAGTTAGACGCCGCTAGCTTTGCCAGCCTCTTAAAGCAGTGAGATCTGAGAACACGCTGGCTAAATTTACATGGAGCACATTCTTTCTTCCTGCCCCTTGGTCACATGTTTGAGATGGTGCTGAAGTTGGAGATGCACCACTGGCACCAGGGAACACTCTGTCCCTCTGGCAGGGGCTCCAGGCAGTTTGTGGAGGGCAGCCTCTCAGTTTCTCTGGTCACAGCTCAGCAGATTAATCTGCCCGTGGTGCTGTAATGAACCACAGACTGCTGGTCCTCACAGGCTGTGCTCATCCACACAGAGAAGCCTCAAAGTAATTTCTGCATTTTCAGCCTGTGCTTTGAACATAGAGATGAAGAGAAACTACTTGGCAATAGAAACCCAGAGAGGAGCAGATCAAAAGAAACAGAAGAGCTCAGAAAAATCTGTGGTAGCAAATGGGGAGACTGGAGCATTTCTTGGACAAGGCCACTGAGTAAGGACGGAGAAGAATCCATTTATATACTTCTGGCTTTGGACCAGAATGCAGCAGTCTGGGAGGTGCAGGACTCTAAGTGTTAAAATGTCCGCACCTTCTGCTGGAAATGGTAAGAGTTCAGCTCAAGTTTAGCATTTCCAGAGAGCCAGAGCCCAGCCTGTCATGTCTTAGACAGGCTTGTGCTGGCTCAGGATGCCCTGCACTGTTGTGTGTCAGCAGGCTCAGCTGGCTGTGCATGTGTTTAAGTCCCCAGGGTAAAATGCTCCCTCATCTCAACTGAGATGGGCTTTGCTTTTCTAAGGTTAATTTGGTTGTTGCCTGCTGAAGTTGCTCAGTGCCTCACAAATGGAACAAAATTACCAGGTGATGGATTCTTCCTGTGGCAACATGGCAAAAAATTATTCCCCAGAGAGGAATCCACACGCAGTGTCTGCATCACTTAAAACTCCATTCATGACCTATTTTGGGGAACTGATGGGTCTCAGGTCTCCTGAGCCTCATCTAGCCTGGGTTGAGTTGTATTCACAGGCAATTACTAAACCAGCTTTAATATTGTTTCATAGATGATCTTGATTCCTTTATCTTCCAGTGCAAGCTGTTCAATAAAGCTCTAGGATATTTAGGAGAATTTGCTGTCTGAGAGCCTTCTTGATAATGCTCTAGGTGCTGTTTCCTCACTGCTTTTGAAGGTATCTTAGAAGCTTTTAAAAATGATCTATCTTGCTGTGCAGTTAATGCTTTAAGTTTCTCACGGGTGTGTACAGGTGCTTCTTGGATATTGGTAACTGCTAGAAAATGGGAATGTGTAAAAAATCCTTAACCTCATGGATCTTCCCTTTTCTTCGGCTATTTTTTTTTTGTCTGTTTCCATCACCTGCACAACACATTGCACTGTTCCATCAGAGAGTGGGACTGGATCAAATGTATCCCTTGAAGAAAATTGGGATAACCTGAATTTTAACAGGATCCAAATCTAGCTTTTTGAATCCCTTAGTTTTGGCCATTTCACAGTGTCCTGTGAATTGGAATAAGTACCTAAATAAATAAATATGCAAGGTTAATTTTGGGTAAAAGGCAGAGAAGCAGGGCTTATAATTTAGATCCGAATCTAAGCTGGAAAAAAAATCATTCTAATTCTTATATATATTTAAATGTTTTATTTGGTTTCTTCTATTTAGGAAAAAAAAGTGGTTTTACTTCTCTGAAGTGCTTGCTGTCCATACACAATAGCACTGGGCACACTAAATTTAGTGTGGAGAACCCAGAATAAATCACACTCCTTTGACTTCTGCACTGAATGAGTTGCTGAAGAAAGAAAAAACCAGCATCATTTGGAGGAAAAATAAAGCAGGAATGGGGCAGGGTTCCTAGTGGGGAACCTTGATTTGGAACTCTGCAAGCATATTCATATGTAGATAAATGAGGTTCTAAACTTAATAATGTCCAGTTTTACTATGTTCATAAAATATTACTCTTTTTATATCCTTACCACATTCATCCATCTTTGAAAACCCATCTTTAAATACCAAAAGGGAGAAAAAGCTGTTGTTCCTGGGGTCACTGCCATCAATTCCCACCTGGAAGGTTTCTTGATGAGAATGTAACATATGAACAGCCATATTGAGCCAGACCAGAGGTCCACAGAGCCCAGAAGAGAGCCCAACATAAAGGAAATTAAAAGAACAGGAAAACATCCCATGACAGCCCTCCAGTACATCTTCACAGCATCCAGTGCACTGTAGTATTGCTGCTACTTGAGCTTTAACTGGGACATCTCATGGATTTTTCTGTCTTGGGTTTGCCTGATTGATTTTTGAACCTGTAAAAAATTTAGTTGAACTTGCACTGCTGTGAAAAACGAGGAATTGAATTCTGAATGAGCTGCTGCATTCAGAAACATAAGAATCAGTTCAGAGTGAAGAAGAACTGATCCCAGCAGCTAAGCCTGCCACCATGTGCTAAATATACTTCAGAACTATCCTTTGTGACAGATCTCTGGAGGTGCGTTGTAGGGAGTGAAAGGAAGGAAGAAAGTAACCTTTTGTGAAATCCAGAGTCAGAGCACAAGTTCTGCAAGAACTGCTATTATTTCAGCCAAAACCTGGAAGATTTTCCATCCTGCTTTAGTAAAGAGTTGCTTCCAAAGCCGAGATTGCTGCCCATTGAATAAAAAGTAAACCTTTCATAATAAAAATGCACACAAAATGCTTCTATCAAATTAGATTGTGCAAATAAACTGGCTTTTGAATAGGGGGTTTCTTTATGTGATGCAGGTTGGGTTTCTAAAAAGAATTCGTTACAAAGACTAGACACAGTAGCACTTGCTTATTTCTTCCCCATTCTCCTTCCAGCCCTTTCCCTGGTACTCTGCTCCTTCTACATTCCACTCACTAAACATACAAAACTAAAGTTGTGGGATTTTTTGTGAAAGTTCTCTGCTTGTTTCTGTATTTGTCATAGGTCTGCCATTTTTAAAAAAGAATCCATATTTGAAACTGTTAATTGAAGCTTTAATTTTGATGAAGATATTGAAAAGACATTTTTGTGGAAACAAATACCTTTTGATCAATTATATCTTTGACGTTTCACTTACTTGTCACAGCCTCTGGTTTTTTTCACTAGAATTACAGGAGGAAAACCTTACATGTACTTTTATAGGACCAGATACGAATAACCAAGATCTAGCAAAATAAAAGATTCAGAATACTTTTTCAGAAGGATGCTGTGGGTGAAAGCAGTACTCAAGATGAAATATGCATCTCTCCTGGTAGGTAGGTGGCTTGAAAGCCTGGAGATTTACTTTTGCATTTTTAGTCTGAAATATTTTTTTTTCCTTGTTCTGATGTAAAAAGGCATAACACAATATAATCATTAGACTATTTAGTACATCTGATGATCTTTCTTGTGTACCATTTATGTCTCACCTAAACTTTATATTTGAATTTTACTCACTGGTGGAGAAAATATTTTTTCCAGTGAGATTTCTGCTGCCATGAACTGGTTTTTGGTAGGTACACCATAGAGGTGAAGGTGTGTGGGCTCGATTCTCATGTTTCTGGGTTTCAATGGCATTTAGAGTTTTTTTTTTAACCATCTTTCTTGAAGGAATGTTGATTTTTACGCATCCTGAAATTCCATATTGCTACTGCACAGCCTTATCAGTGCTTTGTCAGAAACCATCACCGTCATGTTCCTGGACTCAGCTCACAGCAGCAAAGTGTAAAGTCAGCTCAGGGATTATCTTTTCCTTATCCAAAGGAATGATTGTGACAGACAATTTGAATAATCACCGGGGCCAAGGGTTGCAGGTGACAGGGATTTGGAAACTCCTAAGTTTGGAATCTCCCCCTGCTCTTCCTTCGTCAAGGAGCCGCAGCCTGAGGAACAGGTTTGCATGAAACCATTGTGATGGCTGTACAGAGTGCAGCGCTGTCACCGTGTCTCTCCCAGCCCGGCACCCACTAGGGCAGAAGGCAGAAATGCTGATGAATCATGTGTGCTTTGGCAACCTCCTCCTCGGCTTCCTTCCCAAACCTCTGGTGGGAGCTGGGCGCCTTTTGACACACAGATGGGAATAACCGGGATTCTCCAGGGCTTCAGCAGACATTTCCCTGCTCCGGGTGACATCTACTGGTAGAACGATTTCTGTGTGTTTGCAGGAGGAAGCTTGAAAATATACATCAAGTTTAATATATGCACCTCAATCCAACGCAGAATTTATTAGCGTAAATGTTTCTGTATTTGTTTGGGTTATTCTGTGAGCAAAGGGAGGGAGATTTGTGGCAGGAAGGCAGGGTTCTTGGCAATATTGAAATGAGAGCAGAATAAATCACTGAAGAGGGTTTTATAGGCAGCACTTCAGCTGAGCTATGAATAAGTGGGATTATGCTGTCGCTTCCTCCAAGGCTTTTCTGTGGTTTTGTTTAGTTCTCTTATGCTGCACTCCCTACACAAAGGAGCTGTTGGTAGGAAGTGTCACACGCAGGGGATACTGAAAGCCAGGTTCACTATGGGAGTCTGAGATGGGACCTTTTTGTTTATAATCAATGCTTTCTGGCCCTGGCATGTCACAGGCTGTTGGTTTAGGAAACAAGTGTAAAGCAGGCTTTTCTTTCTGCTAGTGGCTTGTCTTATATGCTTTTTTTTTTAGGTTACTGACACTGAAAATTAATCCCCTGTTAGAGACACCTACAGAATACATCAAGCAAAGAATAAGAAGTGAAGAAAGAGCCAGAACAGGTATTTTTTTTTAAAGCCCTTTTGGCAGACAGAAAATTCCATTTGGAAAAGGCACAGAGTTCATAAAAAATTAGAAATCAGGGTTTAAAGATGACATCCCTCTCCATATTATTAAATATGTTTACTTTGGTCTAGGAATTCAGAAGCAAAATGTACTGTAACTGCAATGGTTTACTTTTGGGGACTTGAATTTTCTTCACTTTCCTGCAGCTGATTTGGTTTTAGCCAGGGTTAAGTCCTCTGCTTGTCCATTTCTCATCTTTCCCATGTAAACTTCCTCGAGGTACTGTATGGCTCAGTCAGTGTTTGTGAGATTTTTGAAGAAGGGAAAGCATTTTTCTGCTCATATCAAAGCACTTGGTTGAAGACTTTGCAACGAGCAGACATAAAAATTCAGCATAGATCTGGATTTTTGAGAATTCCCAAGATGTAAAGACCTCTTTGATTCTGCTTGGTCTCTTTTATAATAATAAGTAATTTAGATATGATTCTGTAAATGTGTACTCTAGAGCTATATTCCTGGCTGTTAAGCCGGATGTTGCTGTGCTCACAATGTCACTTCATTATACAATAAATGCTTAAATTTAATCTTTTAATTAAGGCTTAGAAGATTATTTCGGGGAAGTTTACTAAACCAGGAAGCACTGGTCCCAGAAAGACACAAGTGCCGAAACAAGTAAGAGTTTCCCTGGTGAGGCAGAGACCAGACACTCACTGCTGTAATGTAGGTGCTTTCCACAGCAGTGTTCTCTGTTTGCTCTTGTGTAGGATGCGAGAAAGCCCTTGATGCCCTCAGACTACAACTGGACAGCGAAAGAATGTTATTGCTGAAGAAAACTCATGAATTATGATGAAACAGAGAAACTCACCTTAAACTGCTCCTTTCCTAGGATGTGTCTCTTGGAATGAAGTCACACTGGAAAGGACTTTGAAAGCTTTGATTTTACAGTTCTTGAAAAAAAATAGTGTTTGTGCATGTTTTGGGAGTTTTTTGTGTGTTATGGGTATGGTTTTTTTAATGTTAAAAGCAAGTCCTACTGATTTCCTGAAATTGTCCATACCGAGAGTACAGAAAAGAGAAAATTCCTGAGAAATGTCTGCAATAAGAAGAAGGTTCCTGTGGTCCAGGTGGACGATTCTATCCTAGAATAGGTACTTTCCACAATTGTTACTCTCTCAGTATAACTCAAAGGGAATGACACATTAGGTACGGTGCTGGGACTCTAATGACCCATAGCAGGATAAATTATGCTGTGTGCTCACACAATTGTTTCCTTGAAATACGTTTATTTTTCTGTGAGTGCAGGCTGGGATCACAGAATGGTTAGAGGCATCAAGATTGTCTTGTGAGCACGTTTAGCTATTCCTGCAGGCAAGGTCAGCTGTCTTTGTCAAATTTACACACAAATTAGTAACGTTAAGAATTCATTTTCTCATTGCAATTTGTAAGAAAATTAATGAATCAAATCTTGGTAGGTGTTTTAAATGTGAACAAGGAAACTTTTGTTATTAACTCACTACAGAGCCTGTCTATACTGAAGGTCCTAAAATCTAGGAAAGTTGTAGACCTGGGAAGATGGGCACTGACTGGTGTGTGATGGGCAAGTCTGAATATTTGCTTGTGTATTACATCACTTGTGTTCCTTGTCCTCTTTCCCTGCCACAAATATTTACCTTGCCCTTCCTGCCTTTCATTTCTATGAGTAATTCCCTTCCATCTCCTTCCACTATCTGTCAGTTCCTTTGCAGAGCTCTTTCCCAATGTCACCTCATGCTGAGAGGATCAGGTACCCCACATCAGGAGAATTTGAGCTTCCTCTCCTTGTGACACTGTGTGATGACAGCGTCACACTGAGGTGCCTTGAAAACCAGCTTATAAATAAAATGCAGAAATACATAGTGCTGTAGATTTGTTAAATTTTGGAATAACAAACATTTTCCTGCAATACGGATCTTTGCAGAGGATGCTGCTGTGTGGAGATACATAGATATATAGATATAGATAGAAAGATATATATATGTATGTGTGTGTGTACGTATATTTTTATACAGATATATATTTTATATACATAATATTTAATATATATTTGTATATAAAAAGTTTATGTAAATAAACATAGTATATATACTTTTCTATTTATATGCATAAATATATATTCTCTTTAGCCACTTTTTACTTCCCCACCCAAGAAAGGTCAGTATTTTGTAAAGTCACAGCAGTTGAGACTCCGTAGCTGAGGTCCCAATTTTTCCAGAGGCTCTGGCAGCTGGATCCCCGCAGTGCTGTCCAGCAGCCGGGAGGTGGGGCACGGGCTTTGCTGGTTCCTTCTGGTGATGGTGAGAGGACCGATCCTGAACACCGATCTTAAGGTTTGTAAGGTTCAGAGGAGATAAAAAAGCAACAGATTGCAGATTAAAATTGCATAAGTGAAATAGCAGAAAGTGAGAGTTTTTAATATCATTCTCAAAACTGAAGCTGGTTGGCCATGAGGTCTCTTGGCACTGCTGAAAAGGTTGGCAAATCCAGGTGGCAGAGGTAAGGAACAGGGAAAAACAGAAGAGTAGGGAATTGAACTGAGGGAAATATCTTGCAGCTCTATTTGCCACTTTCTGAAACTGTTTGGGGCAGTAATTAACCGAGAACACTGAGTGTACAGATTTCAGCTTAAAATAGATATATCATCTATGTTCATAGCAAAGACGAGGCAAAATCCAATATAAAAGCTGGGTTTGAATATAGGGCAAAACTTGATCATTTACATTGAGGTAAATTTAGATCAAACCCACATAAGTCTTCTAGCAGAGTTGCTACGAGTTTATTCTGCTGTAATTGTGAGCAGAGACATCTCCACTCTGGACAAGCTGTGAGAAACTCAGTCTGAGCTTCATCACATACAAGAGTCACAGCAGTACTTGGCAGCTTGTAGGAGCCTTTAGTTCTAGGTTGATAAGCACATAATTGTGGTTCAGTTAAACTCAGAACAACACTGCATTGATCCCCACAAAGAGTTTTTTCCTTCCCTGAGCTGGTTCCAGCTTTGGTGCAGTCAGTGCACATCCCTGTTTAGGAGCACATAGTAAAAGGTGCATTCAGATGTTCAGAAAATTCCGTAACTGCCCAGAAACAGCTGCTCTGAGACAGCTTTGCTATTAATTTATCAAGCATATTTATCCACCTTGAATGGACTGAAAGTGCTTATTTTGTAGTTATAGAGTTGCATCCTCTGGATGTTCTCCTCAAAATACTCTGCAGTTAAAGGTGTGTGTTAACACACGTGGTTAGTACCATGGCCTAAGTAACAATGGACTTGGGCTCTTCCCCAGAGAAAGAACTCGACCCCCACCTGGCTACAACATTCTCTCAGAGAGCCGTGAAGAGCCATAACCACCTTTTCTCCAGGCTAAACAACCCCAATTCCCTCAGCTGCTCTCATCAGACTTGTGCTCCCAGCCCCTCCCCCAGTTCTGTTGTTCTCCTCTGGACACACTCCAGCCCCTCAGTGTCTTTTGTGTAGTGAGGGTCCCAAAACTGAACCCGGAATTTGAGGTGTTGTTGGGTTCCGCCCCCCCAACTGGGGTCGCTCTGACCAGGCTCACGGTGCCTGGAGAGCTATCTGAGGCGGGTTGTACCCTCAGACCCCGCTCAGTCCTCTTATCCCCGCCGGCCGGGCCGGTCACACTTAGGGAGAAGGTGGAGCGAGACACCGATGTCTGGCACTTTGAGGAGAGTCTCCCTTCTCAGGCTGCCTCCAGCGCAAGATGGAACACTCGGAGACAGAGGAGTAAAGGGTGCGGGAGGGGGTCTCCCGAGATCTCTTTATTTGGGGTTCGATGGTACGCCCGAGCTGGTAAAAACTGATCGAGACCTCTGCTAAAAGAGTCCCCGAGCACAACTGTGCACGGGGTTTTAACTGATGGGAATCTGGGAGGGGTTCAGGGGTAACAGCCAATCGGGGTACTCCAGGGGAGGGACTTGGCAGAACAGGGACAAATCGCAGGGTCCAGGGGGAGGGTACAAAACATAACAACCAATAGATAACCGAATAAATAGAACGTTCTTGAAACAGGGGTTGGCCTAGAGGGGTTGCACCACTCTCACTCCGCCCCCTGGGCGGGACACACAGCTGTTTCCGGAGTCCTCCTCCCAGGAGGAGTCATCCGAGAGGGCGGGGCTGGAGGCAGGGAGGGCCCGCATGTTTTGGGACCGCCCCTCTACAAGGTGTGGCCTCACCAGTGCTGAGTACAGGGGGACAGTCAGGCCCGGGTCCTGCTGGACACACTATTGCTGATACAGCTGGCGTGCCATTGGCCTTCTTGGCCACCTGGGCACTCCTGGCTCATGTTCAGCCACTGTCAACCAGCCAGGTCCTTCGCCACCAGGCAGCTTTCCAGCTGCTCTTTCCCAACCCTGTAGTGCTGCATGGGGTTAATATATAAATATACTGCACAACTCATAACCTGCTGGTAATTTGCACAACACTTTTGCTTGCCATATTAGGTTCTATTAAAAATTACTCATGTCCTAGAAACCGTCATTTTCCTTTACTCCTCCCATTTTTCTGGTGAAGAAGAGAATGAACATCCCATGTGCAGTTATCTGTGCCATGGCACTAGTCCTGACATTGCTGCTGGTGCTATCAAAACAGGTCAGTCTCCCTCAGCTTTGAGAGCCTAATCTCTGGGAAGACGGAGTAAAAGCACTCCTCTAAGTCAGGTAAGGTCCTTCCTTCTCAGTGCACCGATAATTATAATTGCTACCATCTTCCTTCTTTGTAGGGACTGTGAATCCAGTTGGGGATCTGGCAAGCCATCTCTGACAATATCAGATGTTCTCAGAACTCTTAATCGAAGGCAGCCCATGAAAGCACCCTGGGGAGTGCTTTATTCTCTGTGTTTAAAAGGACATGAAAGTACAATAGTTCTCTTTATACGGGTACAAAGCAGCCAATTGATCTTGTCAGTTTAATAAATAATACAATTGCTTCCATCAGACACTGTTAATAGACTCCTGTCTGGACTAATGTTGTACAGAATCGTACAAGTACAGAAATGTTATCTTCCTCGGTCTGCCTTGGATTAACCATCTCCCCCTTTATCACCTCGGGGCAAAGCTTCCAGCAGTAGTTCCTGAAGGGCATCAGGTCTCCTGATCTTCATCTCTTTCTTCATTTTAATGTGAGTTCTTGGAAGAGATGAGCTAATTTCCTGATACATCTGTTGTCTGACTGGTTCCTAACATTTGTACGGATACGAAGAAGCTTGAGAATGTAAAATATGCAGCAGGTTTAGGGGTTTTATTTTTGTTTATTTTTAAACTATCCACTGTCTATGGGGTCCCAAGATGCAAAATTTGGATCATGCTCTTCAAACACTGCAAAGGTGCAGGGAAGCTCGGATGCAGCCTCACACCTGGGGCATTACAAACACAAGGACCAGGCATGATACGAGGCTTTGGTTCAAGAAGCTCACAGCTCAGGCGTTTGGGATGTTTCTTGTTCAGTGTCAGCATAACCTGCTCATGCCCTTCTGTAGATGCCCCACTCAGCATTTTAAGCAGGCCCTGAGTTTTGCATTATCAGCACTGCTTTTTAGGTGCGCTTTAGATGGGATACACACAGCAGTGTTCACCAAGAAAGTGCTGGTAGCATCGGCAGAGGTAGCTTTAAAACTTCTCATTGTCTTTAACTTTAAATCTTTTACCCACTTATTTTTTTTCTCTGCCATGACACGAAGTGGTTCTGAGTTTTGCAGCTGAGGGATGTGATAAACAGGGAAAAAGAGAAAGTGTTTGTCAGAGAGAATAGGTTTTCAGGGGTTTTGGGAAGTTTTGCTTTGAAGATAGTTAATTTTACAGCAGTTATGGATGTTACATTTTAACATCTTTCTGCCAAATACATACCTAAATATATGTTTATATATGCATAGAAGGTTTGTAAATATAAAACTCTAAAAATATAGGTACGGTTTATATATATGTACACGTGTATATGTATGAATCTAGTGTTTGCTGTCAGAGTCCCCACAGGTGTTTTCCCCAGATGATGATGATGGTATTTTCCCCTCACGCCTCCCTTAGAGTATCAAAAGAGATATCATGGTGATTAAAACAATGGCTGATCCCTTTCTGTGTGTTTGCAAGAAAAATAGTTCTGGTTTTAATGCTGGAATCAGTTGTTCAGTTGTTAATAACATTTTGTTTCTCTATAATAACCTGAGTGAATAATGCAGTGACCAATGGGTAAAAAGAACTGCTGTTGACCAGGTATTTAAGTTCCCTCTGCCTTGGTTTTCCCTGCTGTAGAAGGTAGGTAGCAGCAGGGCCAGAACTCAAAGGGGCATTAGGAGGATAAATACATGATTTACATTGAGCTATTCAGGTATTTCAGGTGCTGGGACAATATATGAAGGCAAGGGATTTGTAGCTAAGCAGAAAGATATTCTGGTTGAGCAATGAAGTCCTACAGCATGAGGAGAAGCTAAGAGACCTGGGATTCTTATGGATCAGTAGGAAAAGTAATTTCTGGGAATTGAATGCTTCATCCCAAAAGTCTTTTTCCCTGGATCCTTGTGGGATCAAGTCTCTGCTTGCTTGCAAATCAGTATTGCTTTCGAATTGCTGCACTGCTTGCAGAGAAAACACATTGCCACCCTCCAACTTAAAGATGAATTCAAATGCTTTTTACTTTAAATTGAAAGCCTAATCAAAATTTAGATTCTTTGGCTAATTTTAGACGTAACTTCAGGAAAAAAGAAAAGCAGTTCTTCAAATAATAAAATGCTCGTGTTGAAAATCAGTTTTTTTATTCCCACATCCATTTTGAACTGAGGTTACTGTGTTTGAAGGGTGAGACCAAATAACGCTTCTAAAGTCACAATCGGTATTTGAAAGGCAGCTCTGTGCCCTCCTTTGAGTGCTATTGATGCTTTCAGCTGGGGCATGAAAGACCTAGAACTCTGATCTTTGGTTTTGGCAAGTCAAGTCATTCAATTCAATTTCAGAACTGTGCAGCTGTGAAGCTTTACAGTTTTTGATGTTTAAAAAGGTAGGGATTATTTCTGTTCTCTGTGATTTCTGAGAACTGCTGCTTCTGTTAGCAAACCCAGGAAGAAACCCGTCTGTCTGATGTGCACAGACTGTAAACTGATACCTGGCAAACACCTGAGCAGATATTACACATCTGGCTGGCATCTCTGAGATCAAAGCGCTCCCTGATGCTCTGCTGCCCTTTGAACAGCATTTAATTGGCCATGAGACCACATTTTAGGATCTGGGACTGAGCTTTGCCTCCTTGGGTCACTGGATGAATACAGTTTAGGTCTGCAGAAAACTGGTCAGTGTTCTCAGCCTCCTTTCTAGTGGAGAGAGGGCCATGTGCTCTGGGGTTCTCTCACCTGCCAAGTTTGCAGTCCCTGCTCTCCCTTGTGGGGTTTCTGCAGCTTGGCTGAAGCACATTAGCATGGACTGTTGGGTGGAGATACCCCTGGTGTCCTCTGCAGAGATTTCAGGCAGGTTTGGTTGGCCTTCCCGAGCTTACAAGGCTTGTGCCAAACCTTGAAGAACCCCATTCCCTGGGGAGCAGAGCAGAGCTTACGAGGGACAGATGCAGCAGGTCCAAGGTCAAACGATGAATCCATTGCAGGGAAGCAGCACATGGTGATGGCTCCTACTGCTCACCCTGCTCAGGCTCACCTTGCTCACGCATGGTTCCATCCCCTGATGGGGACCCCCAAACCCAGTTGTCAGAGCCCCAGGAGTCTGGTGTGGGCCTAGGGGAGGCCAGCGCTGCCCCCTCTGCCCCCCATGACCCCTTGGCCCAGCCCCACAGCCCCCATTGAAGCCAGCAACCCTCACTGACCCAGATAGTGGTATGGTGACAGTGATAATGGATGGGTGGCTGTTTCCCCAATCATGATCAACTTGTTCTGCCCCTCAGGGACCCTCTGCTGGCCCCCATTTTGGGGCATGGCCTCTGGTCCTATTCCATGCCATTTAGGGGGTCCCAGGGACTTGTGCTTGGCTGTGCCAGTGGTTGTGGCTCTTTGTCTGGGATGCTCTAAAGAGTTAAATCCTGCTTTTGTGCAGAAACTTTATTTTGTGCAATCCATGTCTTTCCTCTTTGGTAGTTGGGGAGGCAGGGAAGTGCAGGGGGAATGCCTTTCATCTGGGATAGGGCAGAGCATTGGCCCTGTTGTTTCCACTATTCCCTAGAGAAAAAGGATCTGGCACTGCAGAGAGGGGCACACCAGGTGTTCTGAGAAGGAAAAAGAGGGTGTCTGCATTCTACCCCCACGTGATGGACTTACCAGCTAACAGGAGTGTGGTGTGCACTGTGAGAGAGCAGCTCTCTGTGACTGGTGACAAGGACATTGTGCTGAGGGTATCTGTTGACTATATGGTGCAAAAAGGGTCCTTCATAGATAGATCCGGGATCCAGGTCTCTTCCATTACGATTTTCCAGCTGGAACAGATGTTGGATGGATGCATGGCAGGACGGTGGGGGTGGCCAGAGCAGCCTGAGCTGGTGGTGGGTGTCAGGATGCTGACAGCATTTCCTCACTCCACTGGTGAGCAGGTGAGGGGGAGGAGTGTGGGACATGGGCAGATATACACTGGGGAAGGGAGACATCAAAGTCATCCCGCAGGATGTGTCTTCTGAGCAGAGGACTCTCCCAGGGCTCAGTTCAGCTGTGTGCAGGACTCCTGCTGTCTGCAGACAAGTCCAAAGGCACCGAGGATACCAGTGCCTTGCAAAATTAAGCTCTTTGATTCCAATCTCTTAAGCTACAAAGCATGTTGTTTTATCTAATGCTTGTCCCTGTCTGTTTTAGGCTGTGGTGCCTGCTGAGAAAAGGTATGCATAATGAAATGATTAAATCATGCGTTTTCAAATAATCAAAGTCATGCTGTTTCAGCTATGCAGAAATCCTGTTCCTCTTATGAGACATCTAGCCAGATTCAGAATTTGTTTTGGATTTTCTATTTCTTAGAAGGACTCTGAATGAAAAAGAGTATCTGTTTAAGGCCAGTTCTGCCTTCCTGTATGCCCAGGGCCAGAGATGATGACATTCATATTCTTCTTGTGTCGCTGCAGAGAGAAAATAACTTTGCAGTCTGATTTTATGCTCTAAAGAAAATCATTCACACTGTGACAGCACTTCAAAATATTTCAATCTTTATTCTGTATATGCTGCTGGCTATGACAGTAGTGCAGAATAAAAATGCTTCACTGAATCAGTACTTGTGGGAAAGGGTAAAGTTTCCAAATCACTCCTTTCCATCTTAATTTTGTAACTAATCCCTCATCTCTGCTGTATCTCCAGTTTGAGATGTCTCCCCTGAAACTCTGCACAGCTCCCAGCTTTGGCATCTCTGACACAGTTGGTTGCTCAACACTGCTTGAATATTGTGCATGGTAAGGTCAGATGGTGCTGTGTGGGCTGCTGCACATGGAATCACCTCCTGGTTGTGGGGAATTTCCCCAGGGAAATGTGCCCTGGAGTGGGTAGTGAAGGAAGTGAATCAGAAAGACACTTATGGTCCAAGTCTGGTGCATCCTACCCATCCACCAAGATAAGGTTTTTTTTAAAAAAAGATGGTGTTCAGGGTTTTTTACCTAAAATGAAACTTTGTGTGCTTTTTTGAGTGATGATCCTATGTGTTCCCATGTTATACTGTTTGGGGTCACTTAGAGGAGCATGTGAGAAAACAGCTGAAAACAGGACAGTTGTTACCAAGGAGGACATTGACCGGCCAAGGTCATGGAAGTGACTGAACTGATGGACGTTAATAGACTTGTTTTAATGAAATGATTTTATTTACAGGGGAGGTGGCACAGCACATACAAAGCAGCTGCACTATAAGACTCACTTATAGGTTAATTTTTTCAGATCCTAAATAGAGCCTCAGGGAAAAGAGCAGTGAACAAGTCCCTCCCTCCCTCAGTGTGCCATATTTATGAAATTGAGTAACAACAGCAGTCTCTCTAACAAGGCAGAGATATTTAATCAAAAAGCAAAATATCAGATGTACATTTCAAACAGAGAAATGGTATTTTTGTGGGCCAAGGAGAAGAGTTTAATTTTGACAAAAGAAGTTATAAGAACACATCTGCTTTACCATAATGAAAACTGCCACCTCCAGTCTTGTTTTTATTACAGAAGTGTTGTTCCAAAAGACTCCAGATCCACATGTACAATTCTCCATCTGAAAATTGAAACATCTCAAACCAAATTATACTTGCAGTTTCAGAGAGCCCCAGCAAAAGAGCCAGTGAGTTATGCCTGCACTACTGGGATGCCACCCTTGCTCTTCAGCTCAGATGTTGGGGACAACATGGTGATAAGAGAGAAGGCATTACTCCAGCAGAAAGTGTTCATCAGGGACAATGGACATGCCAGAGGAGCTATATGCAGACAGCAGATGGAGATGGAAGAAAAGGATATAATCAAATTGTGCATTAAGACAGAGCTTGCTTAGATGTCTGTTTATGCCGCGCTGCTGTGCCTGGCACTGGCTTGGCTTGCGGCTTGGGGTTCGATGCCCGCAAGAAACAGCGGTGTCGGTGCAAGGTTACTGAGGTTTGCGTGCCTCAGTTCTTCTGGCCTGAAAGCCGTTTGCAGCAAGCAAGTTAATGCTGTTAAAAGGCAGTAGCGAAGGCAAGGAGGAAAGAGTCAGAATCTCTGTGGCTACAGTCCAAGTTTTATTTCTCTGCCCTGAGGGAGCAGGGAGATAGAAGCTTGAAGGAAAGCCAAGCAGAGAGACGGTTTTTCACCCTCTGATCACAGGCTTTGAAGGGTTACAGAGAGAGGGAGGTACAACAAAGGTAACCAATTAGAAAATGATGAGACTTGACAAGTAACTAATAGAAACATACTAGGGGAGAAACAAATTTAAACTAACCAATAACAGTATAGCTGGAGGGAATTTTAAAACAAGCTGACCTGTCCGAGCCCAGGAATACTGGAGGCTCCAGCACAGGGGAGGAGACAGGGTGTGAGTGGCATTCACGGGGTGTAAGCCTTATGCCACAGATTTCCCCTTGGATCCACCCTCAGGGGCAGAATCCTGGGTGGGGAAATCCACCCACTCGGTGCCACTCACACCGAAGGTGGGATGAATCACAACATGTTTACATTTGCATTCATTTTGTGAGATGAATTTGCTATTTTCCTCTAGATATAGATTTCCTCAGATGACAAAATTTAAAAAAGGGCAGCACTCCCAGCTTAGTAGCAGTGCAGAACAAACTCAGCATTTGAAAACCAAAGAGCAATTTCTTCTCCCCAAAAGAACAAAGCTGGGTGGTTACGCTGGTTCCCTTCAGCTTTAAAATGCTGCTGCAGAGCAGAGCCTGACACTTTTCTCTTTTGCTCTGCCTGTGGTGCTCTTTGGGACAGGATATGATGCTGCCATGGAGAAACCCACCTGGACAGAAGAGTTTGGCAGCTGTTCACAGACCTTCATGTGGAGCTTAAAGCTTTTCCCAACTAGGAGCTAATGTCAACAGTGTCCATATTCAACCTCTCCTTTGCAGAGTTCTGCCTCATCCTCTCAGCTGCTTTACATCCTGCTTGAACCTAAAACTTCAATCAGCCAGGAGAAGAGCTGTATGTGGGTTTTAGAGTCTCAGTGCAATCTATTTGAAAAATGTCTGTTACTAAATGGTGTAAAGCCTTTAGCAGTCAAGAGTAGAACAACTTTTTGTCAAAAATAAATTATACCAGTCCATATTGATTTTTCTTGTCTGAGCAATTCCCAGATCAAATGTGCTCTTTCTACCAGTCAAAGGGTGATATTTCTAACTGCAGTCACTCCAAACTCTGAAGAGCTAAACCCCAAGTTTTTCTTTCTGTGCTCCATCATTGCTGTAAATAAAAACTTTATGGTGAAGACTCACCTTACATTTTGTTGTTGATCCATAAAGCTTACTTTTTAAACAAGGAAAAAGCTTCCCAGCTCCATAAACTGGACATGGCTATGAAGAGCAATTGCACATAAAAGACACAGTTGTGTGCAGCTTTTATGCTCCCAAGCATCCCAAGTGCTCTGATGTATCCTGCCCCCTGCTCCTGTCTGACCTACAGGCTCAGCTCCCAGGGGACAGGAGTGCTTGGAGCCTGTACTCTTCTCACCAAGTTCCCTCTGCTTGAATACAACAGTAGCAACTTGTGCACACAACAGGGACAAGAAAGAGCAGCGTGAAGCAAGAGATGAAAACACCCAAGCTCTTGGCATCAGATGAGATTTGTACCTTCCTTCCTTGTGGTGTTTAGATTTAACTCCCCTCCTCCTCTTCCTCCTCCTCCTCCTTCTCCTTCTCCCCCTCTTTGAGGTTTGCCAAGGAGATTCTGCTTCTGCCAAGTGATCAGTGATGCTGCTGTTTGAGATCTGCTGGCAGAGCTGACAGCAGCAATATCTTCAGCTCCGCACAGAAGTGCTGGTTGAGAGCAGACCTGGAGTGAGCCCCACACAACCTGCAGTAGTGTTGCCCCAAGTAAAAGCCAAGATGATGGATTTTAGGAAGTGAATAAATCAACATTTATTCATGAGTGGACACTGGGAGAATCCTTAAAATCCATTTCACTAACAACAACAATAAAATTGGCATTTCAAAAAACAGAAAATATGTCAAATACCAAAGGGACATCCTATTGAGGGAGACGAAATCAAGTTGATTTGACTCCAGAAACAAAACCTGAATACTTTGAATATTTCTCTCTGTACAACTGATACAATGCCTTTTATTTTTCCAAACAAAAACTACACTTCCATCATTTTTTATTTTTTCAACCAAGCATCAGTCCAATATATTTGTCATAAAGGTGGAGTGAATGGTGCTGGCTTTCATTCTTGGACTCTCCTGAGGAAACAAACTTAACAACAAAGAGGTGATGGTGACCAGACCTGGACCAACACAGCTCTCATAACTTACAACACATTGTTTGAACCTGTGTCAGAGCCCAGCCCACTTTTCTGTCTGACCTTAGCCTCAAGCCCCTGTCCCAAAGTGGTGGCACAGAGCTCTGTGGTCCCCAGGCTGCCATCAACAGCAGAGTTGTAGATCAACCTCAAGTATCCAGGCCCCACAGTAGAATCATCCTGAAGCCCTTCACTGGGAATGAAACCCCTTTTGAGCAATCCCTCTGTAAAAAGTACACTTAACTGCTCTGTTGGCTTTTTTTGGTGTATGGCACATGCTTTTTTCATCCCCTCAAGGTTCCTTCCTACAGTCTTCTCCTGTTCCAGATCTCCGCCTTTCTGCATATTCACTTCTCCTTTGATCTCCTTCCTTCCCAGCAGGAACTGGCAGGGCTTGCATCCTTTTTTTCCTGATTATTGTCAGTATGAAAGATGTCCTAAATACCAGGCTAAAGCTGAATACCAGACATTTTATATCTGTAGGAGAAAGGGCACTGCAAGGTTATTTCCCATCTCCATTAAGTGTGTGGTGCCCTTTGCATTCAAACAGAGCACTTGATCTTTCTTATACAATTTATCTCTCTCATTCTTTTCTCTTATAGTCTTCCACAGCAAGGTCCCCAAAGGTATCTAATAAACATGGATCTTATGACATCCTTTCACAATAATTCTAAATATCATACAGGAAACATCGCCTAATAAATGATATAATTACTGTGAAGAAGGAAACCAGCACGCTTGAAAATACACTGTGAGTTGCTCTTTATGGTGTTGTAGAAATTATTTTTGTTTCTTTTCTTGAGTGTGTTTTTTTGTCCTGTTTTGCTTTTCAAGCTCTTCTTTTGCCTCAATGCTTGTGATCACGTGCAAGAAATGTATCTCTCCAGGCACAGAAATATAAAGTGCAGTCATTCTGAACTGGCATGGGAATGCAGGTCCACCCAGTTAATTTTTTCCCATTGTACTGGGTGGAGTGGCTCTGCAGAGCCACTCATATACACACCCTTTCTTTTTTGGATACTGTTAATTATTTTAAACGGCTCCTCAGGTTGGTAGCATTGCTTATTTCTGTGGAAAATGGGCAGTTTCTCTCCTTCTATGGTGACTTGCAAGTTATGAAAAGCTTTTTAGCTTGATTTATTCTGAATTCTGCCATGTCTTGCTCTTTTATCTATTATGCTCTAAAATAAGGCCAATTAAGCCCAGCAGTTAAACCAAAGAGAAAGACAAGCTTTTCCCTACCCAAAAGGTAGTTTTGAAACAAAAAGACAGTGCTTTAAACCAGTAAATGGTATCTTTTGCTTTGAACTAAGGACAGCACCTAGGATTATCACTGACTGTTGTCATGGGCACCTCACATTATTACTCCACTTTGCTTTGTTACCACATTCAGTCAAAGCAGCGACTCACAAAGGAGAAGGCAGCGCTGTCAAGTGCTCCAAGGATGGGATCGCTGAACGCTGTATTTTAATAATCTGACTTGTTCACATGAGCTGAGCCAGCCTCAGCCAACGCGGGAGCTGTTGTTGGCCAACCAAAACACAGCTGTTGTAGCTCATTTTGAAGTCTACCAGCCTTTCTGCTGTTCCCTTTCAGAGATTAAGCCTTATCTTCTGTATGCGAGGCTTATGTCACTTTATTCAAGAAGGGTTTCACTGACAGCCTTGGCGTTTTTTTCCTCTTTGCCTCATCTTTTCTGGTTCTGGCAAGGCAAAAGATTTAACAGAAACATACCCAGGCAAAAAGCAAACCAGTGTGAATGCCATGTGGTTCTGCCTCACAGCCAGCCCATGGCTACGCAAGGGCCCAGGGAAATGCAAGGTTTATGGGAAAAGTGTGAGCTGTATTTTGGAATGTTCTCCATACTGGGGGAAGCTGACCCTCTAGTGTGGCTTAAGCCAGTGGGCACATGCCCAAAGCAGAAGCTGTGTTTTAAGCTGAGTTTTATTTCCTTTTTTTTTTTTAAAACTTTCCCTGAAACCCAAGTGAAATTAAAGTGTGGGAGGGGAGGCAGTTGTCTAATCTGTATGGATCAAAATTTCATAAAATCCTAAGTGAGTAGCAGCAAAACAAAGCAGCTGAGCCTCCCCAGCCTGCTGGCCTCTCCCCATGGCCTCATCTGCACTGTGCAAAAGCCAAATCAGAGCCGTAAGTAACACTGCTCCACTGCCAAGGACTCATCATGTTCGTTTATCCAGAAGGGCTTCTGCACCAAAGACAGCCTCAGGCATGTGGGTTACATTTCAGGTCTGCTTTTAGAAGAGGGCTGTTCCCAGGGAAGCTGAATGTTGCTCTTCATGTCTATGATTGTTGTAAAAGCCTAGATTTGAGCTTTTTTGCTGCCTGGTGTCACAGCGCTCCTCTAATGACCACTGGTTGTTGCCACAGTTGAATAAGTTTCCTAGGTTAACCAGCAAAAAGAGAAACCCTCCACTCTTGGTTCTTTTTCATTTTATAATTATCTGCTGTTTCTCTACACTTGCTCTTTTATCCTTACGTTTTGCTCCTGCCTGGATGTGCCCAGTGCCTTGCAATTAAAACGAAGCTGCTCTATATAGTTCACAACCTAAGATCACATGCTGCCAACCCTTGCTCATTAGAGCAATCCCACCAGAGAGAATAAGGCTGTTTCACACGAGGCATGCTTGCTTGGTGAAGTTTAGTAGGTTCTCACCTTAAGTCACGTATTTTAAAACATCAGCAAAACATTCTCTGACTCACTGCTAATGGGATGAGTCTCTAAAAAATACATCCAAATATTTTTATATAATAATCAGAAAACTTTCATTCCCAAAGGGAAGGAACAGTTGCACTTTACACATCACTTGTGTTTTGACCTGGAGGTGTCCTAAATGCTGCACCAAAAAGTAATAATTAAAGGGACACAGTCAACATAAAACTAAGTTTATTGAAATTCCTAACCTGTGCTCCTTGGCAATGCAGTAGGGTGTTCAGAGTGAAGAGTTTTTTAATATAAGTTTGTTTTGCACCACTCAGGCTCTTTGTTCTTTCTGCAGTGCTCAGTTTTAAGTATAAAATCTGGTTTTTCTGGTTTCGCTTCTAGTTTGTGTTCGATCACTCAGTGTTTCTGTGTTGTATGTGTTCTGAATTTAAAAGACATCTGCTTCACTTCAGCTGGATCCCCTATTGTCAGTCTTTGCTTCCACCTGTTATGTGCATGTTAAAATATCATGGGCATGAATATGCAAGGAAACTAAATGCAAAGCCAGCACCACAAATAATTGCTGATCCTTTTAAAGTGTCCAAGCCTCTCATGAGGTCTTTGGTGCAGAGGCTGTTAAGCGAGACAGATTTTGACTGCTCTCTTTGCAAGCAACAAGAGTGAGCATCTGCAATTACTTTATGAAAGCAACCACTGGTGAAAAGTACAAATCAATACAATGCAATGTGCTTGGTGTATTTTATTTTAATGAAACCCCACTTCACACAGAGTTTGGAGTTTCTCAGCTGCCTTGTTATCCCTGGCATCCAGGCAGGGTGATAAAGGAGTGAGCCACCTTGCCCCCAGCTGGGGTCATGTGGCAGATGCTATAAGCGAACCACAAATTCTGCTGATTTATTTTTTTGGGGGGGTTTCCCCTGATTGGATGGCGTTGCAAGTAATTCACTGTAAATCAGAATTCACTTGGTTGCCAAGCGTTTGCAAGTAAAATTGCAAGAGATTCAAATGAAAAGTAAAAAAGAAATATAAAAATGCCTAAGTCTGCGTCCGCAGTGGGCGTGACCCTCTTGCCTGTGTCAGAAGCAGCTGTGCCAAGCAGACATACCCCAGCCAGATGTTGGCACCCTTCCCTGCTGAGGAAGCCTTGGAAGGAGAGTGGGGAGTCAACTGCCACCCCTGGTTTTGAGTGCAGGGGGCTCTGCCCCCCGTGCCAGGCTCGGGGCCTCGCTCATGCAGCCCCATGGCTTCTGGCCAGGACCCACCGACATCTGGCCAGCAAAAAACTGAGCCAGAGGAATTTATATCCATCTGCACTCATGGCCCGTTCCTGCTCAGGGTGCAGCTGGAGGTTAAAGATAAACCAATCTTGCTTCTAGGAACAGTGCCCTAAGCGAGGCCTGTCTGATCCAGAAGATTTGACGTTCTCAAGATGAAAAAAAAAAGAACAAGCATCTTTACTTCAAAGCCTTGCCATTCCCCCACTTACAGGGGTCAGAACAAAAAGGGTTTTACAGGGACAATCACAGCTGTTGGGGTTTTAGGAGGTC
>VZTE01002608.1:466273-592830 GCA_013397775.1 Eulacestoma nigropectus | reverse complement strand
GTGTGTGTGTGACTGTGTGTGTGAGTGTGTGTGTGTGACTTTGTGTGTGTGACTTTGTGTGTGTGTGTGTGACTGTGTGTGTGAGTGTGTGTGCGTGTGTGTGTGCGTGTGTGTGTGTGCGTGTGTGTGTGTGCGTGTGTGTAGTGGGGGAGAGCTGCTCACAGTCTAATCATGGGGGTTTTCTCTGCCCTGATTGGCTGCCAGGTGAAGCCTCTCTGGGGACAGGGCAACACAGGTTTTTTTATAGGAATTTTCTTCACCTCATTTGTAACATATGTTGAGCCATATATATATTGGTCCCTCTCAGGTCCTTTCTATGGATAGAAATAGGATAGGGCCCCAGCTCCTGCCGGGACACAGCTTCTGAATGAGCTCTCCATGGGCTTCAGCTTTCTTCAGGGCATGTCCGCCTGCTGTGCCCTCCGTGGGAGGCATTGTGGATATTTGCTGTCATGCTGTCTTCATGGGCTGTAGAGGAACAAATTGTTTCACCATGGTCTTCTCCTTAGGCTGCAGGGGAGTGCCTGCTCCTGGAGCACCCTCTCCCCCTCCTTCTTCCCTGACTTTGGCATCTGCAAGGCTGTTTCTCTTCCATGTTCTCATTCTTCTCTCCCAGCTGCTCTTGTGAAGCATTTTTTACCCTTTCTTAAATATGTTATCCCAGAGGTGTTGTCAGCATCAGTGATAGTCTCAGCTACAGCCAGTGGCAGGACTCTTTTTGAGCCCAGTGGAACTGATTCTGTCTGACATGGGGACAGCTGCTGGTGTCACCCCACAGAAGCCACCCCCGTGGCCCCTCTGTTATCATAACCTTGCCACATAAATCCAGTAAAACTTTCAAAAGACCTTTGACAAGGTCCTTGACAGGCTACTAAAGAAGTATGTAGGCATAAGATTAGATGCAAAGAATTGATACGGATCAAGAACTGACTTGGAGTCAGGAAACGAATATTAAATTACCTATTTTTATCAAAAAATAATTTGCTGCAAAATACAAAACCTCAATAGCAGAGTGTCTGGGGATTCTGTGTTATATCCACTGTTCATTATTTTTATTAATGTTCTGAGAAAGGAATTAGCAATGAGGTAAAAAATTGCAGATGGCACAAAGTTGTTTTGTTGGTCAAGATTAGAGAGGAATGCGAGGAACTTCAGTGAATTATATTCAAAGTTAGACACATGGGTAATATTTCGTCAATTAAATAGCCAAGTTGATTAAAAAACCTACAAACAATGATCACTGAGGAGGATAATACCTCTTGTGTGGTCCTAAATTACCTGTACCATTGGATGAAATAGTCTCCATAATCATAGCTCAGCTGTGATGACGTCTGTTTCATAACCAGTTACAGTCAAAACCAAATTACAATAAATAAAGGCAGCATATGGAATTGCATATAATGTATAAAAGTATTCATATCTATTAATAGTTAATAAACTATTATAAATTAATTTTACAGCTCAATAAGGTTAATAATTTCAAGTGGCTCAGAGAAGGAACAGAATAACAAATGTATTGAAAGATTTCAAACAAAAACATATGAAAAAATTTATGGTGGTAATATCTATGAAGAGCAATTGATTTTCAGGAGGTAAATGGAGAAATTCTATTCTAAAACAAAATGGATCTCAATTCAAAATTTATTTTCAAAAATCTTTACATGTTTTATAATCATGCACAATAACCTAAGAAGTTAATTGTGCATGCATGTCGTGGAAATCAAGAATATTGCAATATTCAAAAAACAAAGGGATTTTTTGCAAACAAATATAACCAAAACAATAACAGTTAAAAATGTCAAATGCTATGGAAATGAAACCTCTTCGTTCAAGGTTTAAACTTCAACCCAATTACAGGCAATTACAAAAATACCTAAGGTTATTCTTTTATTTTTAGTGAGGCTATTACACTCTTAGAGGCTGCTGCTCTTTGATGGAAGAAGAGCACATCACTAAAAAAATGCATATTTTCTCCAGCATGCCAACCCTATTTTGCCATCAATACAGCCCTAGATATGACTGAAGAAGTTTTACTTGTCTAAATTAAAGCAACACACTTCATTTCCTCCCATGTTAAGAAATCAAAATATTCCATAATAGACTAGGAAATGAGCTCAGGCTTCCTAAGCTAAGTCTTTTAAGTTAAATACATACTCGGGGAAAGAGAAGCTGAATTTTTAACAGATAATCCTGGCTGGATTTAGAGAACGGCTGAATTGGTCTAATTTTTCTGAAATTCTTCTTACTTTTTTATGTATTTATAAATGGCAATCAGATCACTCTCAGGGATGTTAGTGACAGGACTTCTGTTGGGCCTTCACTTTTAAACATTACATTACATACATAACTGTAGCAAAGGTATTTTATTGTAATTTTAATTAGATCATATACACAATGGGTATTTTACAGATTTCAGATTTTTTATTGCTATTAGTTTATGATCATTTCATTTTGAAAATTAATGATAATGAAATTGCAATTACATACTCTGCTGAAATTTTCTGATCTTGAATATAGTTCCTCAAAGATGCTGCTGTGTTTTTAGGCGAAAATATTTGGATATTGCTTCAGAGTTCACACCGAAGGCAGCAGTCTTAGAAGTCTCCATTTTCATATTAATGGCACATTACACAGTCTACACTGTCAGTAAGTCAGTCTCACTTAATGGATAGAATAGATAGTTTTGCAAGTTGAAAATTAAGTAACCATATCATAAGCCTGGTTGGGTTGATACGGTTCATATCATTTTTTTCTCAGAACAATTAAAATTGTGATGTAACCACTCAGAACAGGCCTTAAGCATTTAACACAGCAGTGAAACAGGGAGCCTTGAGGAGACAGTAATCTCTTTAATCATCTCTGGCTGGAGAAAACAGTGGAGGACAAAAAGTACATAATTTTTAGCTGAACTGATTTATTCTTCTTCAAATGGAAGGAAAAGCATTCTATCAGAAAAAGGAGATGAATGAGCATTGAAAAAAATGCTACATATCAGAGATTAGGTTAGAATTGTATTTGGTCTGATTCTTACCACCCGTTCTCACATTATATTCGCACAGGAAAACATTATTTCTTATTTGAACAGAAGAAATCAGAACAATCTTTTCCAATCCTTAATTTTATTGTTTACAAAGACCTTTACTTATGGTAGTAGCCTGCCAGGAGTGGTGTCATTTAAGCTGTAGTTTGCAGACAATAAAATTTTGGGTTCAAAGTTTGAGTTGGTATATTCTTGATGGTCTGTGAATACAAAAAAAGTTAAAACTCATTTCAACATCACCAGTGGTCTGCCTCAAAGATTGTGGTGGAGCATGACGCAAGCATTAAGCATCATAGAGACCTTATAAGCCTGATAAGCTCACAAGGCATGAGAACAGATATTCACTGCAGGTCCAGGAAGCACCATTTGACAGAGCCGACAAGACCTGACACTCAGAAAGGCCCAGTGCCATTCTAACAGCATTATATTGCTCGCTTTTCCAAGGCAATCCTGGTTACCCAGATGAGGCAACACTGCACCTCACTCTGTTGGGCGGCAGCAGCAGCAAACTTGAGAGACAGAACAGCATGAATTTTGTATCCATTTAGATCCGGTGCACTGTAACCAGCATACCATAACCTTCATGGATTCCCCCCAAATTAAGTCAAGCTCCTGCATGAGTACATGCCATTCTACTGAATTGGAAAGGATAAAGCTTAATGGACTTCTGATACCCATAAAGCAAATGGAGTTACTGCAAAAACATGCTGAATCACATAAAAAAACAAGTGTCTATAAATAGGGCAGAATGTGCTGATTAAAGGACTGTACACTTTTCTCTGGCAATGTCTTATTTGTCCCTAAATTTTTCACCCCTTTCCCAGTGTCTTTTATGTATTCATTTATTCTTTGCCTTGATAATCTTAGATGTTAAAATGTCTAATAATGAGGGCTGCACATTGAAGTCTTTCTTGGTGCTTTCTTGTTAAAACTGCTGCCATAAGACTTTTGCTTTACAGAAACAAAGATGTAAGTACAGATAATGGAAATTTTTTTTACTGTTTACATGGATTTTACCTGATTAAAAAAATATACTTTTGTATAAGTACTGATTGAAATCAGGTTTTTTGTCTGCAGGAAAGTAAGAGACGAGAAAGAAATCTCTTTTCAAAGCATGTTTTCTCCATATATTACTGTGACAGCATTTTAAATCATCATCCTCCTGCTATGGATATATATATTCTGGTCCTTATTAGCAACACTGCAAATTTGGGTTATCAAACATGTCCTTGAATAATCAGATCAGGCTTTCATACATAAAGCAAAAAAGATACAATCTAGGAGAGTCTGCCATTTCAAACCTTTTTTAAATAGCAGACAATTTCTCCCTTCCTACTCTTGTGCTTGTAAGAATTCTCACACCCATCAGCAGCTGGTTTCATTTAAGATATGGATTGCTTTGCTGGATGAAATACACACACAAGGTGGATGATTTATTCCTAATGCTTGTAGAGTTTTGTGTTAATTGCTGAAAAATAGGAAATATACGGTTGACTTCTTAGATGCCACTGCATTTTTATGTGTAATTTCAGGTAAATAGCATATATTACTATTGCCTGTATTCTACCAAAACACAGGCAGCTTCTAGGTCACTATTAGTACTTGATTCTTCTACAAAGATTCTCAGTGCTTTTGAGTATGTGGATATAAAGGGTGATGGATATTAGCACGATTAGCAGATGCATGACAATAATATTTTTTTAAATACAAGGAGAAAAATCATTATTGAGTCTGTGTGTCAATTTTTTTCTGCTTGTGCTTTAGTTATTATATTATTCTTCCTTCTCCCTGATTCAGTTTATTTTCTATAGCATGGATGTAGATAAAAAACTGCAAGTCAGCTATTTTCCAATGGAGTGTTTGGATGGCTTGTTCAAATATTCAAAGGGCAAGGATCTTAGGCTACAAAAATCATCACAGCTACTTCAGAGAGAAAAAAATTAGTAACTTATTTGCATCCTGAAACACTCCACAGAAGCAGCATCAACTAGGCACCATCTGTTTTAGAATTTTGAGAAACATTCAGTCTGGAAATAGAAAAAACCATGCATTTGAGAAACGTTTAATAAGGAACACGTAAAACTAATCGTTACAAGATATTTTGCTATTGTATGTATGTTTTGTATGAGCAAGAGATTTACAAAGGCATCAATGTGTGGAGTAAATAACTTATGCTGTAAAAGTTAAGTCTAGAATTGTATGTGATAAAGGTCATATGTGCCAAGGACAAGTGTAGACTACCTGTGTGTAGAGTACTGATTCTTTAAGCCACTGACTGGAGATAAACACTTACGCTTGCAGACTTTGATAGATTCTCCATTGTGTGGGAGTGTGAGCTAATTTACAAAGACAGATCTTCAGCCAAAATGAAATGTCACAATTCTTCTACTCTTTGGTTCTCTGAGCTGACTTTAAATGTCAGGACCCAGAGATTCAAAATGGTGTACACACAAAGATCATTCAGAATTTTTTTAAAATAAATGTAATGAGTTAGGAAGACATTTATACTCACATATTGAAATTATTTAGTGAAGAAATAATCTTTAATTCTGCTAATAATGCAATTTAATTAGTTTATTAGCAAATATATGTGTATGTGGTACTGATTTTAAAGAATCTCACCATCTGGTTGCAAATACTTTCAAAATATAATGAATTTGAGGAAACTCTAGTACATGGAAATGAATAATACAAATTTTATAGTGTTATTTATCTACATTAAGCCTATGATGCAATGTTGTTACATATTCATCACTCTAATATTAAAGAAATTATTTAAATGGCAAATTTAAATAAGTTTATTATAGGAACCACTACTCCAGAATACTTGTATTATATCTACAAAAAATTTACTCTTAAATTTTGCTAGTGGGATTTAGTAATCTATGGGGGAAATGCTGTTTTGGATGTTTACTCTTAGCTGAAAGAGATAATCTTCAGTCTCATTTTTCATGTTATGCTGTGTGACAACTTCTCCAGTGAAGGAGGTATCCCCCAAAAGAGTATAATTAAACACAAATGGAGTCATAATGTTTCTTCTCAAAAGATGAATGGAAGATCAGAAAAAAAAAAGGGCTTTTCAAGTCTAAGATAAAGAATTCAGCCATTTAGTTTTTACAAAATGCCCCTATACTGTAGTCTATTATAAGGTTTATGCAGCCAATACTTTTCCAGAACTTGACTGCAAAAAAATATACACTACAGAACAACTATTTTCATCATGGCTTTGACAAAACCTGAATCTATACTCTTACTCTTGAAACAGTTTTTCTCTGCAGAACATAAGCCAAGATTCACTTGGTTATAAAAAGAGATAACATGTCTCTGTCATGTTGATAAAATGACAGACAGAAAACCTTCAGTATTCCATTCTTACTGCAGGGATAATTGGTGTACTTTACAGAATACAGAAGACTTAATGAAATGGAAAGACTGAACAGTCAGTCCTTGACTTAGGGTTTAGAACTTAAGGAAAAAAAAAGGCTCAGACTGTAAGGCATGCTGTTCACTTACCTGGCTTCAGCAGTACAGCTGTATGCTTTCTTGTGGGCTGCTTTCACCACAGCATAGACAAACTCATGTTTTGTCATCATTTGTAACATGCTTATTGATTTTTAAGTGCCACCTAAAGTTTCCAGAGCTTTTACAAACAATCTGTTGAGGTACCACTGAATTCTGGAATTGGGATGTTGCAAAATCTAATTTTTTCTTTAGACATAATCTTTGATACTCCATTTGTGTAACATATGAGGGTACTCATTCAGCTGCTTTGGTGATGGGAAGTACAAAACTGTACAATGACTCTCCAAATGTCCGTACAAATGGACAGGTAGTAAAGAGGACAAATATGAGTGAGAAAGAAAAAAGTCACAGTATGACAGAATGGTAGGAAAAGCAGTAGGTAAGCAGTCTGCTTCCATTGCCACTTCATTCCTTAAATTAACCAGTATGTATTATGATGCTTATATATGTGCTAATTATCTCAGTCATAAAAATACTCTATTATGTAAGTCAAGTGAAAAACAGCAATGAACACAAATAGAAGAAGCAGCAATTTTTTTAATCTATCTGTTCTTTCTATGTACTTTCCCAAGAGAGTCTTTTTCATTGTAAGTTATGTTCTTCTGAAAGTGTTGCCTCTGTGTGTAGAGTATTTTGAACGTATCAAACACTGGGGATATCAAAACAGTAAGGATTAGTTTTGAAGTCACTAAAAGACCATGTTAACCTAAAGTGCTCTCACGTTCAAAAAAACAGTCATAGTGTTCTCCCTGACAGCAATCACTCTGTCATATTTGTGTATTAAGTAGGCTATATTAAATCATATATAATTATTAAACCATGCATCTTTACATTCTATGTAAATTTCAGCATTCTTGCACCATTCTAGAGAGGAAGAAACTTATTTGTTTTGAGGAAAACTTCAAAAACAACATAGTGCTTTGAATGCATATGACTCTTCATTGCACCACACTGTCATACAAAGATAAAAATATGTTTTCTTAGCTTTAGAATATAAGTAAATTAAGAGCTTCAATGAAATGCAAGAACTTAGCGAGGATTTATTGTAGAACTTGCATTAAGTAGAAATTTCTCCAGGAATTCTGTTAAGAGAGCTAAGCAAGAAACTGGTCTAAAAATACAAGATGCAAAAATGTACTTGTCGATTTGTAATTTCTGAGAAACACTGCATTTTCATTTAAGGTTTTAGGGGGGCAATGATTTTTGAATTAACTAGGTGACATCACTGTCTCTAAATGCAAATATCTGTTACTTAGTGACAGTTCTGGCATGTCTGGTAGAGCACTAATGTGCCCAGTTCTTCAGCAGAAAATTACTCACTTCCATGCTAAAATCAGCAGCATTTTGATTACTAGAATGGAAATTAATTCTTTAGAGGATTTGTTTTTTCCATTTTTTTTTTTTTTTTAATGAGAAGAGCAGTTTGGATTTTGGCATTTAACCTCTCTGAGAAGAATACTTTGTGAAATTTTTGTATGTAATTTCAAATCACCATTTTTACTGCAGCAGAACTTGGCTGTGTATGATTCCAAATCTAACAGAGACTACTAGGGTGAAAATAAATCCAGGATATTTTCTTCTAAAACTGTATAAAATAACAAGTGGGTTAAGTAAATTCTACTTCCATCTGAAGTAGATGTCAGGTCAGTGGTCAGTGATTAACATCTCAAGGTCGTTCAGTTATAGCAGCATGAATCTTACATAGCTCAGCAAGAGTGCAAACATTCTAAATGTGATTCTGAGAGATCTAAATTCATAGGAGATTCAGCTCAAGAAAGAAACCCAGGCCTAAGCATACATAGTAGGGGGCCCAGAATGTTAATATGAATCATTAGGCAAACATTTCAGATTAAATATGTTGTCCATTGATTGGACATGTTTTTATCAGTTATCATCCTGTGTCATGATAAAATAGTAATTCTTCTGTAGCCTAGACTGTGGTGTCTTACAAGCTCCTTATGTGCCCCTGCCACTGCCATTAGGAGCAAAACCTATGATGCCATTCCTAGCGAGGGAAGGAAAGGGAAAGGTTGTTAATTTTTTTTGTTTTCACCTGAAAATAAAAGAATCTGAGAATGAACTTATGTGCTGAAGAGTACATCAGGCAATCATGGAAGTAAAAGGAATGAAACAGAAGCCAAAGAACACTAAAATCCATTTCCACCTAAATTACTAAACATGTTTAGCCAGACTTATTATCAGATTTTTCATCTTGACAGGATGATTTTGGGTAAGTTACTCTTAAAAATCATGTGTGAATGATACCTAGATTTTGCAGCAGTCCTTTGTGTATCTAACAGGGACAAAAATGCTTCATTCAGAAAGAGGGTAGAGAGAGCTATGCATTAGCTAAAGGCCATAAAAAAGAAAATAAATTAATTTTCATTTTTAAAATGTGTCCTGCAATGAATGCAGCATACCTACACCTCATTGCTGCCACTAATTTTATGAAGTGTTGTGCATCCTTCTTTGCAAAATGGCTAATCAGTGTGGGAAGGTATAGGAAATTGGCAAGAATATTTGCCCATATCCCAGATTTATTACTTTTAGAGATATGCTTTTGTATACTTTAACTTGCTGTTTCTCAACTTTCTGTGTAGAGTGATGGAATATGGGTAAAGTACGGTAGTTTCTGCAAGAAAACAAAATTGGATTCTGTAGAGATGTGCCATCAGTATGGAATAAGATGGTATCTCCGAAAGACTTATCACCTAAAATTCCTAGAAGAGAATCAAAGCAGGCTGCTAAATACATGGAGACAATTTTCCAGGGACTGAAAAAAACACTGCAGATGATTTTATATTCCCAGCTACACTGGACAGCAGATGAAGAAGGAAGTTTGCGTCAGGCAAAACCCCATGCTTCCAGACTGAAAACCCCTGCCTCCCCCAACCAGTTGTATATGTTTCTTTGCTGAAGGGTCTCTTAGCTTTAAATGACCAAGATTAAAAGAGTCGAGTTTCTAAAACAATCTAAAAATATTGCTTCCCCCCACAACCAAAAAAAAAGGAATCAAAAAAATCCCCCAAATGCTTCATATTTGACCATGTTGGAAATACTGAAACAAAATTAATCTTAGAACTGTTGTAATGCTATGAAGAGAATGGTTTTAAAGATACAACAATCTCATAAGTGCAAGTGAAGAGAGGCTTATATCACAATTTAGCTTAAAAAGGAGGGTCCACGGAATTAACAGTGAAGCTATGAAAGGACTGAAAACATGTTACTTGGTCCTGATTTCCGATTTATGCAGTGTTCAGCTCAGGTAAAGGTAAAAAAATGGCAGTGACCATAATTTAGAAGGAAAAAAGATCTGGAACAAAATCCTAAGCCATCCCTCACTCCTTTTTTATCTGTGATTTATAATCCAAGTTAAATCTTGAAATAAGGCAATTCTTGTCAGTGCAAATTATTTTCTTCAGCAATTCTCTGTCATCAAATTCTAAGACATTTCTGTTATAGGGAAGAATCTCTCATTGTTTAAGCTTTTCACAGTATTATAAGTCATTTTATTGAATATGTTGCTGTCTTACTGAGCTGGGAGAAAATTGTTGGGTTCAATCTCTTAAATGTAAGAATTGACCATTTCAGTTGGACAAGTTTTGGGTGTCTACTCTACTAGTGATGGAAAAGCTCTAAAAGGACATCAGCTAACATAGGCATATTGTACATATTGTAGAGCTTTAAAAATAAGGAAAACTACTTACTTTTTGTTGTATGACCTACAATCTTACCTACAAGTATATATACATTATATATATGCATTTTATGTATATATAATACATTAAATATTCACTATATATATGTAATTATTGTATATAATTATTGTATATTGTATTGTATATAATATATAATATATAATTTATTGCATATAATATATATAATGTATGTATTTTATATATATGTTTGTATATATATGCATATATTACCTGTCTACCTCAATAGCATGTGCTGATTTTTTTTTCAGTGCAAATGGAGAGATCTACAGCAAGATGTTGATTTCTTTGTTTAAAGAGCTTTTCTTTTTCTGACTTATTTCTTTTCTGACAATAAAAGTTGTGGAAGTATAAAATGAAGTTTTAACCTTTGTGTGATGCTAGATATGTGTGATGCTAGACAGGCTTTTTCCACTTCCTGGGGAGAAGAGTCTGTGATTTTCTGATCAGCGCAGGCAAGTCCACAGCAATTAGAATTATGTTTCCCTCATCAGAATCATTAAAGAACATGCAAATCAGTATATTAATTTACACGGATTTAGCTTCAGTTGTTGCTCAAACATCCTTCTGAGATTTACTCTGAAAATTAAATTGACATAACTATTAAGCAATACATATTTATGTAGTGGCATATGTATATATATGTATATGTATAACACATCATGTCAGAGCTGCATGAATCTGACATTCAAGTAGAGATATGCTACAAAAAGAGAGTCTTTTACAACAGAAGCCTAACTTTTAAAACTTCCTTTGAATTCTTGAGGTCATTCTATTTTCTTCCCCATACTCTTCTGTGACACAGACTGTGAAAGACACAAACAATATCTGAAAGGCCTGAAATGAAATTGCATTGAGACCACTTGATGAAACAGAATTGCCACAAGTCCGTGGGGTCTGATGAGATTTACCCCAGTGTCCTGTGGGAACTGGTTGATGTTATTGCCAAGCTGCTCTCCTTCGTATTTGAGAAATCATGGTGGTCAGATTAAGTCCCTGCTGACTGGAAAAATGGAAACATTTTCCCTAATTTTAAAAAAGGGAGAAAAGACCTGGGGATCTACAGACTGGTGAGCCTCATGTCTGTGCTTGGGAAGACCAAGGAGAAGAGCCTCGTAAGGTAAGGTCAAGACACATTCAATACAAGGTGGTGATCTGAAACAGCCAGAACAGCCTCACCAAAGGCAAATTGTGCCTGATCACCCCAGTGGCCTCCTGTGACGAAGGGACTACAACAGTTGTCCAGGGAAGTCTGGCCAACATCATCTGCCTCAGCTTCTGTGAGGTCTTTGATGTGTTTCCACGTGGCACCTTTATCTCCAAATCAGAGAAAGAGGCACTGAGGAGTGAAATTTTGGTGGACGAGGAATTGTCTGGATGCACTCAGGCAACGAGTCATGGTCAACGGTTTTATGCCCAGGTGATGACTGGTGGCAAACAGTGTCCCTCATGGCTCAGGTATGGGACCAGCGGTCTTGAATATCTTCATCAACGATACAGCCAATGGGACTGAGTGCAGCCTCAGCAAGTTTACAGATGACACATAACTGAGCAATGCAGCTGACGTAACAAAAGAACAGGATACCATCCAGAGGGACCTGACAAGCTCAAGGAGTGGGCCCACGAGAACCTAGTGAGGTTCAGCAAGTTCCAGTGCAAGGTACTACACCTGGGTTATGCCAATCCCAGACATGAGTACAGACTGAGAGACCTCATTTGGAGCAGCCTTGTGGAGAAGGACTTAAAGTTTGTCATGGATGAAAAGCTGGACAGGAGCTAACAGTGTGCGACCACAGCCCCAGAAATCCAATCACATCCTGGGCTGCATCAAAACAGGCGTGACCAGCAGCTTGAGAGAGGTGATTCTCCCCCTATACTCTGTCTTCATGAGACCCCACTTAGAGTGTGGTGTCTAACTCTTGGGACCTCAGCAGAAGAAAGACATGGACCTCTTGGAGTGGGTCCAGAGGAGAGCCATGAAGATGATCAGTGTGAGGTGTTACTTGGCCTGGAGAAGAGAAGGCTCTGGGGAGACCATATGGCAGGCTTCTAGTACATAAAGGGGCTTACAAAAAATGAGAAAGAGTTACCTTTTATATGGGCATGTAGTGATAGGAAATAGGGGAATAGTTTTAAACTAAAAAATGAGTCATTTAGGTTAGATGTGAGGAAGACATTGTTTACTCAAAGGATACAGGATGTGAGGTACAGGAACAAGTTGTCCAGAGAAGTTGTGGATGCGCCATCCCTGGAAGTGTTCAAGACCAGGTTGCCCTGAGTGATAGCATAGGGTTAAAATGTTTTTAAAATCATGGTAACTACAGTAGGCCTCGGGAACAGGAGTGGACATTGTCTTTGCTAAATCATATGAACCTGCACCTGTGTATCCCCCCATATGGTAGATGATCAAGCTAAATGCGATGATTGTCTAGTAACTCATGCTCGGGTGAAATCAATAGAACAATAGTAAGTCAATGATTAACATATGATTAGGCAACAGTTATGTAAGGAAAGGGGATAAAAATGTATCCATCTCGAATCCATGTCAGAGTCAGATTTGGGTCTGTACCCCTGATTCCCAGAGCTCTTCAAATAAAAGCACCTGCATATAATCATTCCGTGATTATGTGTTTTCCGTGCTAAAATGAGCAACCTGGTGTAGTGAAAGGTGTCCCTGCCCGTGGGAGTAGGGTTGAAATTTCCAGCCTAAGCCATTCAATGATTCCATAACACACCTTCTTATCATTGGCAATATTAAAACTAGGCAAATAAATCAACTGAACTCTTTTAGACTTATAATGCTTTAATGATGTGGGAACTATTAAAATTTTAAAAACCTGGACAGGGTTGAAATAGTTAAGACCTTTCCATACTGCTGGCAAGTAGAACATTTCAAGTTTGTTATATTACACGGCATGGAAACCATGCACTGAGACCTCAAGTGGGAGAGGAATTTCCATATCACTTTTGCACTATGTGAAATCAGTGACAGTTTTGATCATATTACAGATAAATAAAACATTAAATTAACTTATTTGGCCACATAAAGAAACAGTAGAAAAACATAAAGTCATAGGTCTTCATTCCTTCTACATCTTTGCATTCATTTCCCTAGCAGTCACATTCAGAGCAATAAAGAATATTAACATTTTTGAACTGAGAAGATAAATGACTACTTGCAAAGTATAGACAGAACTGCACTACAGAAAGCAAAGTTTAATAGATAACCAATATATTCCATGATTAAATTTCATATTACAGAGGTAGTCAATCTTTCTCAGGCTAAGAAAAGAAAGCATACGCTGTGAAAGAGACACAGAGAAAATACCGAGAAAATGCAACATCTCTTACACCATTCTTCACTTCCTCTCACCTTCCCCATAATAGTCTCTGAGTCACAAGAACATATCACAAGCCTATACACTCACCACACACAGTAGCTCTTGGCTTCTGCTCAATTCAGAAGACACAGTTTAAAAAAAATAGTAAGAAAAAGGGTGAAGCATAAACATAAGACATACATCACTCTGTTGGCCATTCCTGCCACAGAAGAAATTCACTGAGTGAGAAATCAGAAACTATTTGCCCAGGAAAAAGTAAAATCACTACATGAGCAGGACGGTCTATAAATCTCATATTCAAACAACTGAAGAACTGTAAGTTATCTGTGTGACAGGAAAGCTGAAAACATTTTCATGTACTGACTTAAAACTATTCTAAGAGATCAGTGTTTTGCCAAGTATCTATGATTTGAACAGTTCTAAGTTATCATCAGTTCTCATAGCTTTTAGCCTCCCTTCTCTGCATTTTGAGGTTTAAATTGTCTTCTGTGCATTCATCTATCAGCAAGAAGTGGCATACCATGTTTACTTCCTTTTGTATAATTATAATTCATGTTATTAGGGACAAGGAAGAAGTAAGGAGGGGCATCAACAAAACTTGTACCCTTGTCTTAAAGAGGAGAGGATCAGAGTGAAGAGGACAGGATAGGACAGGATAGGAAGATAAAAGATACAAAGAAAGAAAAAAATTCAAAGAAAAAAAGAATGCAAAGGAAAAAGGAGGAAAAAAAAAAGGAAGAAAGGAAAATGAAGGACTGCAAACCACTGACAAATCTCTGTAATATAACAAAGCAGAGAAAACATAAATATTTGGCTCCCACTTCCATCAATATTTCCTTTAACATTCATTTTCTGAGCACAGGTTAAATTTACATCAAGTACTCACATTGTATTTTTTAATTTCACCAGGAGTATTACCAAGGTAGATTTTTGTTTTCTTATAAAAAAATAATCTCCTATGCTGACATAATGTTGGGATCATTTACTCTTAAAAGGAACTTGCAAAGTAAATATCACTTACAATAAATGTGGTGGGAGAAGATGACGAACAGGTAGGCAGGAGGGAAAGAATTTCTGATATTAACAAAAGAGTTGAGCATGTGATTATATAAAAATTCTTGTTTATTGATAAAAATGCTGTGTTTCTAGATTATAGTCCCAATTTCTCACCATTTAAATCTAATTTTATATTGCTCTTTACCTTGCTAATTTTAGAGACTAAGGTTAAAATATTGAAGCTGGTAGTAATATATTAAACTTTGCCAAGATGTGATCTAAGCTACCGATTGGTTTGCACTGCTCTGTTGCTTCACATTCATAACTTCATCATGAAATATTACCTTTTAATGGAAGGCAACGTTTGTAACTTACATCTGTAAGAAGAATAATGCTGTCAGAATAAAAATTTTACCCAGCCGTCCATAAAAACAAATAGTCTGTATATTAAGAGAAAATGGACAATCCAAGAAGTTTAAAGAGCTATGCTCTCTTTATCATAACCATTTTTCTGTAACTCTTACAGTGTTCATTGTCTTAAAAATTTGTTTCCTCTTGCAAAGACGTCTAAAGCTATAATTAAAAGCAGATTCTATTTCTGGTCATTTTGGAAACAGAAATCACTAATTTCAGAGAGCACTGGCTTTTTAGTATATTCTTGAAGACTCGCTTAAAAAAAATTCATTATATGTCTTTCCCCTTAGGGTAAATCCTAACTGTCATTTAATCTGAGAAATCTTTTAGAAGGTTACATTTACATTGTAATGAGTTTTCCTTTTTTTTCCTGGGGCCTGTAGGGGTGGCTTCTGTGACAAGCTGCCAGAAGTTTCCCCCATGTCTAATAGACCCAATGCCAGAGAGCTCATGGATGGACCTGCTGTTGGTCAGGGCTGAGCCCATTAGTGACAACGGTTATGCCTCTGGGATAACAGATTTGAGAAGGGGAAAAAGATACTGTGCAGGAGCAATTGCAGACAGAGACAAAAGGAGTAAAAATGCCTGAGAGAAAAAATCCTGCAAGGTCAGTGAGGAAGGAGGTGGAGAAGATGCTCCAGGTGCTCGAGCAGAGATTTCCTGCAGCCCGTGGAGATCCATGGGAAGGCAGAGATCCACCTGCAGCCCGTGTAGCAGACCCACACCAGAGCAGGTGGACATAGCCTGAAGTAGGCTGTGCAGCCATGGAAGCCCATGCTGGAGGGACTTCTGAGCAGGACTGTCAACCTGTGGAAAGAGGAGCCTGTGAGGGAACAGGTTTGCTGGCAGGACTTGTGACCCCGTGAGGCACCCACGCTGGAGCAGCCTGTTCCTGAAGGACTGGACCACAGGGGAGCGACCCACAAGGGAGCAGTTTGTGAAGAACTGTATCCTGTGGGAAGGACCCACACTGAAGAAGGTGGAGGACTGTCTCCTGTGGGAGTGATCCTGTGGTGGAGCAGAGGACGAGTGTGATCCGTCCTCCTCCTGAGGAGGAAAGAGTGGCGGAGACAACGTGTGATGAACAGACAATAGCTGACATTCTCTGTTACCCTGCACTGCTGGATGGACTGAGGAAGAGAAAATCAGAGTGAAGCTGAGCCCATGAATAAGACAGACATTGGAGAAACATACTTCAAGATTTAGGTTTTATTTCTTACCCTTGATCCGATTGGTAACAAAATTAATTCATTTTAATTTTTTGCATGTCCAGTCTATTTTGCCCATGATGATAATTACTGAATGATCTGTCCCTGTCCTTATCTCAACCTATGAGATTTTCATTGTCCTTTCTCTTCTCTTTCCCTTTCCAGTTGAGGAGTAGAGTGATAGCACAGCCTTAGTGGACAGTGGTCAGGCAACCAGGGTCAACCCAGCCCAACTTCATTAGATATCTCTACCAAATCTACTAGGTCAAGTGTTATGTTTTGAGAATTAATATACTACTTTGTTTATATCTGTCATCTTAAAAACATCTGAAGTGTCCTCTGTTTCTTCTTTGAATGATTTTGAGCACTCTTAATGTGTGACAGGTTTTGTTTCCTAAACAATATTACATGCGTCAAAAACCTGACTCCCTCTTCCAGAGACGAGTTTAGTGAGAATTACACCTCACATTGTAGCAGCGCTAATTGATCCTGTGCTCACCTACCAGCCAGTGCAGAAGAAAGCCTTCTGAGGACAGCCAAAAGGAGCAGTATCATTTGGGTCTCCTCTAGACTCTGCTTTGAAGAAGCCAGTCAAACCTGAAATGGGTAAGATGCATTTCTAATTTCAGTGTAGAAGAGTGTCCTAAAATGTTTTCTCTAACCTCCTAATTGTGAGATCTAACTTCTAAGATCAAAAGCTATTATTCTTTTCAGTCAGAGTTAGTCCTGCTCAATATAATTAAGGTGTTTAATATTTTCAGACTCTCAAAAATGTAAAATATCAAAGATTTACCAGAAATACTACTTGGTAGCAGCAGTAAGAGCAGTAAATTACAATTTACCTTCAAAGTCAATTACATCAGGACAATAATTCTTCCTTACTTTTTACTGGAAGTCTACTGGAGAATTCGCTTCGTGTAAAGATTCATTTTGAAATTCCCAAATGGCTAGTATCACAGAAGATTAAAAATTAAGGGACTGCCAATAGATTTTTCAGGATTCAAGCAACAGCCTGAGCTGGTGTAAATGCATGACAAAATCTGCATAACCTATTAATGTGGTGCAGCTTCAAAATGTAGAATGAGGCATACAGAAACATGCAGAATTGAGATAATTTGGGGCAGTGATATATTTCAGGAGGTTGTTAGAAGTGTGATATGAACTCTTAAAATTGCTTTTGTTTAAGAAATATTAAATAGGAAAATATAGTTGGATTTGAACCCATCATTCACCCTTGTCTTGTCGCTCCATACTCTTGTAAAAAGTTTCTATCTTTCTTACAGGCTTCCTTCAGGTACTGGAAGGCCTCACTTAGGTACACTGAAGCCTTCTCTTTTCCAGGCTGAACAATCCCATTTCTATCAGCCTTTTCTCTTAGGAGAGGTGTTCCATCCTTCTAATCATCTTTGTGTCCCTCCTCTGTAGTCTCTCCAACAGCTCCATGTCCTTGCTGTGCTGGGACCCCAGAGCTGAATGCAGTGTTCCATGTAGGGTCTCATCACAACAGAGCAGAGGGGCAGAATCCCCTCCCTCTCCTGCTGCCCACGCTGCTTTGGATGCAGCCCAGAACACATTTGACTTTCTGGGCTGTAAGTGTGCATGGCTGGGTCATGTCCAGCCTCTCATCCACCAGCACCCCGAAGTCCTCCCAGCAGGGCTGCTCTTGATCCCTTCATCCCCCAGCCTGGATTGGTACCGAGGGTTGTCCCAACACAGGTGAAGCATCTTGCACTTGGCCGTGTTAAAGCACATGAATTTCCCATGGACCGACTTCTGGAGCTTTTCCATATCCCTCTGGATGGCATCCTATCTTAAGGAGAGTCACTCAGCACAGCTCAGCTTGGTGTCATCTGCAAATGAGCTGAGAGTGCACTTGATCCCTTTGTCTGTGTGATTAATAAAGACGTTAAATAACACTGCTCCCCATACAGACCCCGAAAAGCACCACTTGTCACAGACGTCCGTCTGGAATCTGAGCCACTGACCACTGCCCTGGAGATGCAGGCATCCTACCAACTCCTTACCCATCTAACAATCCACCCTCCAAATTCGTCTCTCCAATTTAGGGAGAAGAATGTTGTCCATCAAAAGCTTTACAAAAATCCAGACAAATTATTTCCTTAGCTCTTCTTTCCCATGGATGGAATCACTTCTTTGCAGGAGGCCGCCAGGCTGGTCAAGCAGAACTTGCCCTTGGTGAAGCCATGATATAAGTATATACATGCAGTATGTAATAGTAGCAAGTGGAATATGAGTCAGCAGTGTGGCAGCCAGGAGGGCCAGCAGTGTCCTGGGTTGCTTCGCACACAGCACAGCTGGTAGGTCAAGGGAGGTCATTGCCACACACTGCCCTGGCCCCTTGAGTACTGTGCGCAGGTTTGGGTGCCTCAATATTGGAGGACATTGGAGCAGTGGGGGAAGCTCATGAAAAGGGAGAATGGTATCTATCTGTTAAAAGACAGGGAGTAGTAGTTAAGGAGAGTGCAAAAATCTGTATGTTGGGTATAAAAATGGTATAGGGTATGTGGTATAAGCGGGAAGTGTTGGGAAGATATTTCAGTAATGAGAATTAAATGCAATGGAACGGTTGGAAGATATGTAAATGTATTGAATTATGTGGGACTGAGCATGACACAAATTATATGGAATAAGGAATGGAAACTGTAGTGTCTGGCTGGGATGGAGTTAGCTTTCCCCATAGCATCCATCATAGTGCTGTTCTTGGTACCTAGAAAGGTGCTGATAACATATCGGTGTTTTGGCTACTGCTGAGCAGTACTCCCACATCAAGGCTGTCTCTCCCACATCCCCCTGGCCCCCAAAAGCCAGGAGGCTAGGCGTGTGGGCAAGAGACTGGGAGGGTACATAGCCAAGACAGGTGACCCAAACTGACCAAAGCAGTATTCCATATTGTATGACATCTGCTCAGTAATAAAAACTAGGAGTCAGAGGAGGAAGGAGCAGCAGAGACAAAATGTGATGAACTGATAGCAATCCCCATTCCCCATCCCCCTGCATGGTGCAACGGGAAGAGCTAAAAGATTCAGGAGTAAAGCTGAGCCTTGGAAGAAGCAAGGGATTGTGGGAAGGGGTTTGAACATTTGATTTCTTTTCTCATTACCTAACTCTGATTTGATTGGTAATAGATTAATTTCTAAACATTGAGTCTGTTTTGCCAGTGGTGGTAATTGTTGAATAATCTTCTTCCCTGGTCCAGTTGAGGAAGGAGAGTGATAGGGCAACTTGGTGGGCACCCAGTGTCCAGCCAAGGTCAACCCACAGTCTTCACGGGGAGTCGCTAAGGGAACTGGTGTCATTTAGCCTGGTGGATAGGACTCAGAGGAAAAGAGACCACTTTCTACGTCTACTTCAAAGGAAGCTGTAGAGAAGTTTCAGTCTCTTCTCCCAAGCAACAAGTGATAGGACAAGAGAAAATGGCTTCAAGTTGTGCCAGGGGAGGTTTAGATTAGATTTTAGCCAAAAAAAAATCTTCATTGAAAAGGTTATCAAGCACTAAAATAGGCTGCCCAGGCAAGTCATTGGTCACTATCCCTGGAGGCACTTAATAGGCCTTGTACCTGTGGCCCAGCCCTTGAGGACATGGTCTAGCGATGGCCTTGACAACATTAGCTGCTGGACTCCAATCCTAAAGGTCTTTTCCAAACTAAAAAAATTATATAAAACAGAGAAGTTCTGCTCTTTTATGATCTGAAATACTGATATGAGATGGCGGTACGTTTTATTTAGGAAAAACAGCACAGATGATGAACACTTTTTTTATTGCCACATCCTAAGAAAGATGGTTCGTGTCCTCATCAAGGAGAAGGTAATATGAGATGCCATATTCCAGGAAATATATTTCAACCAAAAGCAGTTGCTACATCATCAATCAAGCCAGTGGCACTGCATTTAAAAGTAACGCAGACATGGATACATTTTTGGGAGAGAGCAAAGCATTATTATTTCTTCTGTCACATTTAATTGCTCCTACAATTATAAAATATATTTTCCTTAAAAAAAAATTTTAGAGACAAAGTGAAGCAAATATGGAGTTTTCATGTTTCAACTTCAAAGAAACATTGTCTGAGGGAAACATACCACTTTCATTAAAGTAAGGGGGAGTTAATCACAGAAGAGTGAAATAAGACATTATGCAGACATAAATACACTAAGGTGGGTATCTCTTGACAGCGCCCTGGTTTAGTTCATTCTTAAATTTGAGCTACACCTGGTAATTTTCCCAGAAATGGAGTAACTTCGAACTCAGAGTACAGTGTTGTTATAGTGCTGTCTGTGTGTGTAGTTCTCACCATAAAGGCAAATCACAAGAAACATGTAATAAAAGAAATAATTCTCTGTGACAGTGTGCCAAAATTGTAGCCTTTATTTTTTGACTGTCCGCAAAGATTTCAGTTCCTCAGAAGGCTAGCAATTCAAGGGCAGTAGAATCAAGACTTCTATAAAAAAACCTGGTGTGTTAATACAATGGAAACGGGGGAGAAATAGTAGCTTCTAGTCTCAGATTTTTTCTTTTGCCTTGTTTACAACATTTTGCGTACTGCCTGTTCCATGGTGTGCAAATTTAGTAAGCTTAATTAAGAGGTTAAAAGAGAATTGATAATATAATAAATTAAGATGTGAAGAGCTGCTGGATAGAAAGTCTCCTTTTTCTCAATGAGTTTTCCTGTTCTTACTGACAAAAGACATGAGCTGAAATTCAAGTCCTTTGTGCGCTGAAAAAATGTTTATCACCTGTCCTTTAGATTTATCTCAATACTAGTTCCATACTAGTTGCTTTTTCAAAACATATGTCAATCCCAGATTAGCTCCCTAGAGGAAAAAAGTAAGTCTGTTATCTTTTCCAGTGACCCAACTTTTACAAATTACTGATATATTTTTCACTACAAAGAACATTAACTTCAAGTCCTTACTTGGTCTTCTGGCACCCTTTGGTTTGGCAACTATTTTTGCAGTGCACATTTTCAAATGTAAATTATTAAAATTTGTTTAGAATAGATGTTAACATTGCTCTCCCAAATTATTTAAATGGCCATCTCATCCATGTATTATCATTCTCACAACTTCACCTCAAGGAAATATTGCATCTGCAAGCTATTTCATATTTTGCTCTGAGGTTATTAGATAGATCCAAAATGATCCATATTTCTTCAGTGCATGACTACTAGATATATTCTCAAAAAGGATATTAAGAGATCAAGAAGCAACATGAGACAAAAAAAAGCAGGATATAGAAAAGATGTCACAAAAATAAATTGAATACTGGAAATTTTTGTTCAGAAAGAAGGCAAGTAAGAAGAGATATTATTTGACTTTAAGGAACAGCAGATTAAATGCATTTCAAGATGTCAGCATGTGGAATTAATTTGACAGATAGTGGGGGGGGGTTAATGTCTTTATTGTTCTGGCAAGTAGAAAATATTGTTAATGTTTCCCCAGGCATTTTCAAGACCCATCCTTGTTACTTATAGGTAATTGTGATGCAAATGATTTTATTTTACTGAGTGGCAATAAAGGAAAAAACTTTAATATCCTTTACAGAGGAGGACATCTAACTGTCTGGTCAGTATGTATGATAAATAGAAAAAATAGCTATACATTTTTCCTACATAAAAGCTGCAAGAAACTCCTTGTGCGTTTTTCACAAGAAGGGTTGTAGGCCTATAATTTATTATGTATAAATTGAACTAAGCCAAAACCAGAGTACAGTTGCTGCTTTTAGTGAGACATGATAAAAATTACAAAATGCACCAATATAAACAGTCATACAAGTGTTTCAAACAAAGAAGAGATATATGAAAACTTTGAAATAAAATGCAACACAGGGAGTGAAGTAAGATGCATAACATCAAGATTTACATGGGACTGTTAATCTACAGTATCTAGCTATCAACAGCTGCATAGACATTTTTATTACTTAGAAGTTTTAATTAGAGAAGTCATTAAAGAGTTAAATTACTAAATATGGCAAAGCACTAGAAAATGTACATAAGATAGAATAAGCATCATGATATTACTGCTGATACACATAGTGAACTGCCAACTGATATGATAAAAGGATAGCAGAGAATATTTAAGATAATCATGAGAAACTGATTTATAGAATATAGTCACTCTGGATAGTCATCAAAAGTCTACTGAAACTTTACTACTTATCAGGAGATGACTGAATAGTAGTCGATGTCATGAACTTTCTAACATTCTTCATAAAGAAGTCAAATTTCTATTGTAAATGTAGCAGCAATTTTTCCTGTGTAGAAAAGGGATACTATAGTTACCTTTATACTATATTTAATCTAATAAAGACTCTTTAGCTGTATATTAAAAGTTGTATTTTTAAAGCATTCCAAATTACGCAAGAAGAGAGGCCGTCACATACTGCAGGAGCTTTTGCAGTGTATAAGTAAATGCTACTGTAAATGGTCCACAGACAACTGAGAAGCACATCTGTGTTCACACTATATGGATGTGTGGAATTAGTGTAGTCAGTGGCTTAGACATCCTCTTGCAGTCAGGGCAGGTAATATTTAGGTCTTGGAGGAGGCAAACATTTCGCAATATGTGTAAGTAATAATACCAGCAGGAATAAAATGTGACTTGCAGCAACTTGTTGCTTTCAAACATAGAAGCAACCAAAGTATTTTTCATCCGAGTTTATTGTGTGATGTAGAGAGGCGGAGAAGAAAGAGGCCATGCAGGAGTAAGCCTGCATCTGGCTTTCAATCTGGCTCCCCAGGAAAAACAGTGAATTTACTGTCACCATACACTCCACAGACAAACTGTACTTCACACTTCCAGCACTCCACAAACTTGCAGATACTTTAAGTCACATTCTCTATAGCTGTTAAACCATTGGGAAAAACCTCTTATGGATGGCATATCTAAAGTCAAATTCCAAACTCTAAGCTAAGATGAACCAGAAATTAGAGCAAGCAACTTCTCAAATACATATTTCATCATCTTAGATCACACTGTGGATTCATCAAACCCAGAAAATCATTTGATCACTGGATCACTGTATAGTTTGTCACACCTTTCCTGGAAGATCCCTTTCATTTCCATAACTGTCAGATGTTAAGTGGTTGTGACAGATATAAAGTTGCTCTAAATATTTTTTTTTGACTGGACACCTGGGATACTTACTGTATCAATACAACTTTTTAATTTAATTTTGTCAAGAAGGAGATATATAAGGAAGAACATAAGAAAATTAAGCAAAATCATTTTACCTGGTTTTCATTAATACTTTAGAAGTCTGTCAAGACATACCATGAGGACTCATGGGGTGGTGGGAGGAGAGGGAGGAGGTAGTAAAGTGTAAGAGAATTCAGGCAATTGCAATGACATTATAGGAGGTATTTCCTAAAGCACTGTTAGTGAAAACCCATCTGACAGAAATACACATATAGGTGTTTAAGGAAGCTATTTACCATCCTGGGTAAGAGGACTTTTAATACATCTCAGCACGAACATGCCAGTTTCAAGGTTTTTGCTTGCACATATTTTTGGTTTTACTTTGAGAACAGAAAAAAATGCACTCAATTTCACAAAGTCAATACTAGCAACTAGTAAGAAAAGTCCTAGAGAAAAGCTCTTCTAAGTTGATTCTATTAGATTTTGCTTGATATCATAATTTAAGAAATAAATGAATGAAGTTCTGGAAGCCGTGGAAGTCCTTTGCCTGAAGGACTTGGAGCACTCAGCAGGATTTGGAAAATTCATCACAAGTGTCCTGGGATCTGTAAAGATAAGAGACAAGAACGTAAGCCTATTTGATTAAATATTTAAATCTTAACAGATGTCCACCCCTTCACACAGAAATCTTAATCCCTGATCCATGGGATATTTGCAAGTGGTATCACGCTGATTTATGTCAAATATTTAATTATCAGGACATGGAGAATGACTTTGTAGGTAGCAGCTGGGTCTGCCTTCTGTGTGGTCCTAATGAATTGGCTGTAAATTGGTACAAAACAGAAAAACACCAACATAGCAGACACAACAAGCCTGTATAAACTGTCAGATTTACCCATTTACTGTTACACTTCAAGGGCCAGTCTCATAATTGTTAACACTGCATATATATCTCAGTTTCTGCCTGGATTTTAGTATGGATCAAATAATTTATTCCCAGTCTTTCATGTGCTTCTCAAGAAATCAGATAATTCATTCTGGTTCCACTCTCTGCAGAGTGGATATGCAGAGGCAGATGGGTCTGCACCATTTTGCTCAAGGGACCACAACACTGTACCTCACAACAAAGATTACATCAGTATTTTTATTTTTGTATACTAGACTTCTCATGTGATCAGATCATTACATCAGGAGATGAAGTTGGCTTCAGATACCTTCTGACAGAGAAAATAGTTGGATATTCATTCCTTACATCTTTTTTGGTCTATTCCAAGGCAATTCCAGTATTATATGTCCAGTCACATGGACGTTCAAATACTGCCTGTTCACATACTTTTTTCCCACATAGATTTGATAAAATTTGATAAAAACAAGGAGAGCTTTTGAATAATCACAACTACTGCTTGGCTTTTAAGGTTTGTGTTTGGGTTTTGTTTTCAGAGTTGTTGGGTCTTTTTTAACCAGTAGTTGTGCAGCAGTACAAACAGTTTGCCTTTTTGCCATCTGTTATTTTCATTAACTGGTATGTTAGGTTTCATTCTACTTGTTAAATAAATAATAAGGAAAAATTTAAACTCAAAATTCAGAATTCTATCATCCAGCATTTTTAATTTTCTGTGAACTCTCTCTTAATTTGTTGTTGTTACTTTCAAATGCATTACTCCTCTAGCACCTTTTTCCAGTTAACCCAGATACAGAAAAAAAACCTAACTTTCACCACTACACCAACGTGCTTATTAATATTTTGTTGCATGCAAAGACTTAAGCTATCACAGAATCACAGAATTGTTTACATTGGATGGGAACTATGGATACCATCTCATCCAGCTACCTTGCTCAAGAAGGGTCAAACAAAGCAGGTTCCCCAGGACCATGTGCAGTCAGGTTTTGAGTAGTTCCAGAGATGGATATTTCACAGTCTCTCTGGGTGTACAGTTTTGGCTAGGAGAGAGGCTTTTTTTCTTCACAGTAACTCATACGGTTCCATGTATTTTGGCGCATGTAGAAAAATCAAAAATTCCTATTATTTATAAGGATCATACAAAAATGACCGCGTATTTGATAATTTAATCATGCGACAGGAAGAAATGGTAGTAAGATTAGAATTGTGATCATGTATATTTAAGTGAAAGAACTAAGAAATTCTCCCATTGAAACTCTTATATATGGATACTGTGTAAATTCCTGAAAGTATCAAATATAAACTGTAGCTCAGTAATTGTGCGGATACCACTAGACAAATTAAGAAGCATGTTTATCTCTGTATATCAGGTTTACCTCAAGAAATACTTCCTTCGCCAGTTTATTTACAAGATGCTGTGTTACAATTACATCCTGAATATTTACCCTGAACTATAGACATTGCCAATTTCTGATATTGTTCTATAGAACAAAATCAGTGTACTTCTGCTAGAGATGACTTTGTCTTACCAAATATGCATGCTACTTTCATAGAATCTAAGTCTTAAATAATTTAAATCTAACATTATGTCTTTAGTCTCCAGCTACTTGCAATGCTCAGACATATCTGGAACATGGCAGTTCAGCTTTCCAGGAACTAGAAGTTTGCTTTCATTCTTTACAGAGCAACTGCAACAAAGAATCTTTTGAACACCTGTAATGCCAAAACCTTCAAATGTCTGTTTACAACTCAAACCTTTTAGCTGTGGCCTTCGGAGAGCTAGAGCACCCAATCATTTGCTGAGCGTCAAAACAATTCCCAGGAGAAACCACCTTTTTCCAACTTGAGGGATATCATCAATACTCTTCCTTAGCTTAGGATCTCAGTTCAACAAGAATCTTTTCCATTTCAGAAGAAAACACCATCTAGTCCAAACTCAGCTCTACATTTACCATGGTTATGTTGCTCCTTTGTCATAACTAGCAAACAGTCGGCTTTTAGTAGCAAAAACTGAGCTTGAATTTACCTACAAAATAGTATGTAATCATATCTGATTACAGATGGACTCACTTTACCTGTCTAGAACTCAGTGAGTAGGGCACTGACCCGAAAGATACATTCATTTATGCCCTAGTTCTACTTGAAGTGAGTTTATCCCTGCAAAAATCTGACCTGGCTCCAGACTTAAAACCTGAGTTACTCTGGGTGAGCCAAGCCTGTTGACTCTGGAAGTATTATCTCATACTAAAATCTAGGTGTAGCTTTGGCTGGTCTATTGTAGAGAACACTGGAGTTTCACCTCACTCATCTTGATTTCTGAGAGAAGGAAGAATGGCATCCACACGGCAGTACAGACAGTATGAATGTGTTGATGTCATGCTCTGGAGGATTCCATCGCCCTTCTTTTTCCACTTATGGTAGACAAAACTTAATCAACCGTTTTTGTCACTTAAGCAATGTGTCTTCAGGGATGCTACTGTCTTCCTCTCCTTTTCCTCTGTAATAGCAACACTGTAGAGCAGGTGCAAATATTTTCAGGCTCTTTGCTCACTCTCCAAGCTAACTGCTCAGTTCAGGCCTTGTAGCTGGTCTAGGAGAGTGCTTAGCCTGAGCATACATACCCTGATTACTAACCTGCACATGGAGCTACACAGCGTCTGGACTGGCACTGGCTCACTCCCAGGAAGCTTGAGGGCAGTGAAAGTGACGTCTAGCTGTACATCTGTATATTTACAGAAATAGGTGGAAGTTGGCAATTACAGGTCTGCCTAATTATTAATGATATTAGCAGATTAGGGTTCTCATCCAGTCCCTTATGCAAGCCTAAGATCCACAAGCAGTGTTACTGGGTGTATTCCAGGCTGAAAGGATAAATCTTTGAGTAAAAAGAACATTAAGCAAAGACAAAAAAGTACTTCAATGGACAGCATGGGACTGGGTTTGGATATTGTGACTGACCATGAATAAGAAGACTGTCCTACTTTCCTTGAAACGGGGCAAATTTTATTTTACTTCATGCTTGCCTGGTTCAGTTGATTGTCCTTCACCGAAACAAGCCAATTTATGCTATTCCTGGCCAACAATAAGCAGCATCTAGCTTAGCTTCTTCAAACTTTTTAAGTGAGGATCACCTATCTCCAGCAAGGTTAGACCAGTATCTCTTGGAATTTAACATGTTCCTTTGATGCTGCTGGTTCACACTGTAATCCTATTAGATAACCTAATAACCTACCCTAGTAACCCCAAAATCTTCCTACTACACAGGGAATGAGATTACTTGGTCCGGGGTATTTTGGCATCTTTTTCTACTTTACAGACTGTACAAATTCACCTATTCAAGGGCAGCTGTCAGCTGGGAAACTTTAATTTATATAAGCAAATTTAGTGCTCTTTTAACAGAACAAAGCAGCAATAATTGGGTCAAAGTTCCAGCTGAGAGGCAACAAAACCAGGAAAATAAGAATGCAAGTTTTTAGTGGCGAATGTCCGCTACTACAGTAAAATTGCTTCTTGCTTTCAAGCAGGAACCAGCAATTGTCAGAGAATTAAAGCAACAAAATCAAAGATAAATGGATCCTGTGAAGAACTTGTGATCTCTTTTCTAAAGAAACAGTAGTGTGTATTGTTCAATGAAATAAACACACAAAGAAAATGACACACATTATATTCTCTTGCAGCTTCTGGTATGTATTATTTAAAAAAAAAAAAAAAGTAGAAGAAACCCATGGTGCAGTAACATCCTGAATTACAACTCAGTAACAGACATACAGGCACTATATAAATAATTGCAACTTAACTCAATATCTAAGCCTTTAGCCATAAATGGGATGCCTAAATTGGTTACTGGTCCTTATTGAGTTCAACATATAGAAAAATGTCTAGATTAACTACAAGGCTACTTGTAATTTAACTATCTACACGATTTTAAAAGCTTCTCAGATTATGTTTATACTGCAGACAGCACACACTGCATCTTATGTAGAGATTTGAGAGCTAGCTTTAAATTGGTTAGTGCATTAGTGTGTTTTGCAAAGCCAGCAGAGGAGGGTGGATGAATATTGTGTTAGTAATGCCAGCTTTCTTTATAAAATTCTGTATACTTTTGTTGTTCGAGTTTTGTCATTTACTTTCAACAAACAGATTCCCCTCAAATGAAACCCTTGTTTTCCTACCGATTTTGGTAGATAACCTTCAGATAACCTTCTGTAGCTATCAAGGAAGATGTCCCAAAATTAAACTCTTATTTTCTGACTTCCTCAGATCTTTTTCCAAAAAAGTGCGTAGGTAATCTTCTATCAATACAAAGCCGTCTTAGAGTGATCTGATACACATTAGAAGAACCTTTGCTTTGATGAATATGAGTGGAAAAATTCTAGGGTGAATTAGAAAATTCTCATCATACTAAAGTGATCAGAGTGACTTGTGTAAGTGACTTGTGTACTTGTGACTCAATAGCATCTCAGATCTTGAGTTTCCAAGAAATAATGAGACTTGCCTCCTAGCATATTTAACTGGTATTAGCCAGAGAGTAGAACAAAACAAGATTTGTGCTTACACTAATTGTATTCCCAAATAGCAGAAATGACCATTAGAAGAACATATCACAAGAAAATTTAGTTAATAATCCCAGGAATATGCAGCAACTATCCTTAGCCTGTCTTTTATGGGTTGTCATTTCTACCTGCTGTCAGACTAAAACTAAATACGTGGGAAATTAGCAACACTGGCATGTCAGGCTATTTAGGATGAAGGAGAAATGACACCCTAGAGCAGCTAGGACATGCATCTATCGCCTGTTCATCCTGTAGCAAATGTGGCAGATGAACAAAATGTTTGCAGCTCCAGGTTGGAAAAAGGTCCTACGTATGAGTGATTTGGTGTCAAGATTGGTCAATAGACTTGCTCTGTCAGGCCAAACCTGATAATTATAATGAAAAAACCATTCCAGTTAATTGTAGGGAATATTTTGCAAACAACAGTTATCCATAGCCTTAATATGGCTTGGCTGGCAATACAGATTTGTGGGAGAGAGTTCACAGGACTCCAAATAGCTGAAAGCTATTCAACAGCAGGACGTCAGCAAAATGTTCAGAGGCAGTACAAGATAGGAGACATAATAATACAAAACAAGATATTTTGCTGCTAAGCTGTGAGTTGGAGAGTTACTGTTTCATATTTTGTATTAATGTTAATTAATATTAATACCACTAAATACCACTGCTAGACATAAACCCTAGAAAATATATAGGAAATACTTTGAAACTGTATTCCTAGTTCCAGGAAATCCATAGTCCTCATTGCCTACCTGCACACAGCCTAAAATTAAATGAAATGCAGAAGAAATAGTAATTGTTAGAAACTAAATTTAGAAGCCGTGAAAGGAGACATGCATCTTTACAGTTAATGGTCCCTGATTAATGCCAGCTGGTGGCTTGCTTCCCTGCTTCAGAGTCTTGCAGTGCAATGTACCATACGCTTACATGACTCACTGCCCACAGGCAGGGCCAACCTGTTTGATGCAGAAGAGCTAGCAAGAACACTTTGGCTCTGACAAGGCAGACAGAGCTGAGAGTGTCCTGTGGACACAGCCAGAACATAGAGATGAGGTTCCTGTGTGCAGCAATGGTGAGAGAAATAGCATGGGAAGTACACTCTGTTTCTTTTGCTGCTTTTCTGGTTTTATTTACTGTGTGTTCTGGTATATAGCAATGGGTTGTTACTTGGCATGTTCTCAGCCTTCTCTGCTTGTTGCTTCTGAGTTTTTCCGTCTTTAGTTACCACTATCCCATAGCCATGGAATACTGGATCGGTGGTGGATTCCCCAAGATACAGAATTTACTGAACTGCCGGTTTTGATATATCACATTCATGTTTGTTCATTCATTTACTCAACAGAGGTCTGAAGCAGAAATGAGCAGTACACCAGAGTTCTCTATAACCTTGCCTAATGCACACACAATAGCTACAAGAATATAATGTAACACACTAGTCTTTTAATCTTTCTTTCCATCAAGTCTAGTTTGCAGGGTTTTTGTTCATTAATGTCTATAGTATTTCTGCACATAAAAAAGGCTGGGATCCACAAAATACAAGATTTCCAGGACATAGTCAAATACAATTTATAGCTGCACTTTACGTAGAGCAGTGTGGATTCTCCTCCAGAGGTAAATATTTAATATAATTAATGACATATTTTAAGTTGTTTTGTGAATCATCCTGTCTAGTTATTGTCTATAAAGTAAAATAATTTATCTGAGAATCCTAGAAAAGCTAACTTTTTGATTTTCTGAATTGAAAATGTTTCATCGTCTCCCTTTATTTTAGTAATTTCCTTAATAAAGGCATCTGCTAGTAAGGAAAAAAAAATCTCTGATTATATAATAAGCTTCAATTGTTCTTTTACCTCGAGTGTAGTAGCAAAAACAGTGTACATTGCAACTTACAGGAAAAGGCTTGTATTCCATTTATACATGTATACATTCCAAAGAAAGAAGGGCTTGCTTTCATGTTGCTGCTCCTCACAGAAGTGGGGAAACCTGGACATGGTAGTTGAAAGTTCTATAGCTGTGTTTGGAAAAATTACTGACTTTGCTAATATTATTATTATCATTGTTATCATTGTTTTGGCTGTGCCTGTTCTCTGGTGAATCACCAGGTAATCAGAGAGGCCAAATAACTTCACTATCAAGCTTTTAAAAGTCAGTAAAAATCTCTAGGAATTGCCATCCTCTCTCTGACTTCTTTTCTATCCTCAGTATCACTACACGAAGCTGCATTGTGCACCACAGATGATTAATTGAGTCAAAACAAGGTATTTTTCCCATGAATATGTTTGTTCTAAAATGTCAAGGACCATGTGTGGAAAATTAATGACATGTCTTTTCAGGGAGTCACAGTTTTTGATCATAGTAGTGCCTTTAGGTCAACTTCATCTCATGTGCACGAATCTTCCTTATATTCCCAATGCCTATTGTGAGTATGAGAGCGGGGCGGGGGGGGGGGAAGACTCAATTGTTTCTCAGTCAANGTTTTCTTATGGGTTGAGGGGGTGGGGGGGGGGGGGGGGGGGGGGGGGGAAGACTCAATTGTTTCTCAGTCAACTCCAGATGTTAGAAAAACACTAAAAACTGTCATCAGTCATTGTCTTTAGGACAGATGATACTCTTGCATGCAGTCCTTACTCCAAACATGGTTACAGACATACCTGCTATGAAAACATCAGCTTCTTTTGTTCCCTCCTTTTGAGCATAGCACAAGTCTGATTGTAACCAATCACATGAAGTACAAATCATTTGAGGGTAATTGTGAACAGCGGCAGACTTTTCAATAGTTCTGTACACCAAAATTTCATAGCTTGCTGAATTTATCCTACTATGTATAATACTAGACTTTGAGACTGAACAAAAACAGAGAAGAAAACAAAAATCCTCCTCTTCAGCATCCCTGAGAAAGCTTTGCATGTAAAGTCATTGGGAATATAAGTTACTAATTCATTCAGAATCAGCTGACAAAACAGGGGACAAAGAACAGGAATAGCTACGTGATACTGCCCCCACAGCACAAGCTAGCAAAGATAATGGGGCGTGGCATTCCTCTCATCCCTTCTCTGAAACAGTAAAGACTACATTACCCGACAGGAATGATCGGGGCAAATGACTCCATTGCTCATACAGTTGCAGTAAAGGTAAAAGTAAAAAGCTTTAAGTTGGAGGTTATATCTAGGCCTTCATGAGTCCCTGACACAGAGGGTGGTATTTTGATATATGAGTCTCAAATATGGTAGCTGCTCTGAAACAAAGTGTTCCAGAGGTTCATCCATACAGAGAAAACTGAGCAGTGATAATGGGGAGCAAAACGAGCCTTGGATATTTGAACAAGGCTCATGACACTTTATATTTACTCTCCATGTCTAAGAAGCATGGAACAGTCATTGGCTGGTTCACTGCTTGTGAGGAGCTGATTTGTAAGAAAATGCCATAATAGCTATTTGTTTTCTCTAAAACAACAGAATAGAACTGGAACATAGACAATGACACAGACTTGGTCAGACTCCTGGGTTCAAAACAGTAACTCAGTGTGAAGATTAGTTGGTCCCACTTGCTTATAATCCAGAGGATAAATAGGGTGAAAACAGGAAGCAATGAAAGCTGAAGACTATACATAACACAAAATAAACTCCTCTTCAGAGAAACAGTAGTGAAAAGAATGCTGTTGTTCTGGGCTGGTTAATAACTACTAATTGCCTTGTCATATGCTCTGGGGACAGGAAATAAGTGAGATCATCATGCTTGGATGCTTCACATATACTGTGCAGAAAATGTTAATTAACCTGAGAAAATGTATATATGTCATTTAGGAATGCAGTTAAATATTCTCAAAATAAGTAATTTCCATATGTTCACCTATGGCACAAATTCCTTTCTAAAAAAAAACCATTGCTGCATCACTGATGCATTTTGGAATTTATTTGTACCAGTGAAAAATAGCTCAAAAAATAGATTTCATACTCCTGGAGAAGAAAAATAGGCCTTTGTTGGACACAGGTCTAAATGTTAGTCAAACACTGTCTTTCGTCTATGAAATTCAATCTTTCATGTGAAAGCTACGAAACAGACAGATCCAATATATTAACTAAAGCAACTTTTACACTGCCAACTGACAGTCACCCTTTCCCAGCTTCCAGTTTTATTTTTCAGCTCTCTCAGGTTCAACATAAGAAGTTCTCCTTCTACAGTATATCCAAAGAAATCTCTGCAACACCCATTTCAGGTGCTTGTCTCCACCTCTTTGCAATCCAGCTGGCAAGTCTTACAGAAGCTTCTTAGAGAAGACAGTTTACCTATTTCTACCTCAGAGTTCAAGAATCTTCCCTCTAGTCCTCCTTTCAGCACCAATTACAGAGAGTGAAGTCTGTGCCAGCAAGCTTCATTTCACTTTCATGCTTTTCCTTCCTTGCTGCCACAGAGTTCGACAGACAAATTCATTAGAGGAGCAACCACTACTAATCCTCAGCTGGTATCCAGGCAAGCATGGTTCTTTACCTTACTTCTGTCAGTTGTTCTTAGCTCTTATTCTTCCATGAACATATTTTTCAGCTATAAAAGAACATACAGGCACATTGGCCACCTGTAAGGTATAGAAAACACAAAAATGTACAAACACGAAGTGTGTCAAGGGAATTACATGGAAATAAATTTCCAAAAGTCAGTTGTCCTGACAGAGGCACATTCCAATTATTTCCAAGATAGGTGAATAGAGTACATCAAAAGAAGGGTTGCTGAATATGAGTTTAGTCCACAATCTGTGAAAGGTGGGAGATGTCTATTTCTCTCTTAATTTCTGACAAACTTATCTGTATTCTTACATCCAAAGACACGGGTGGGGATTTTGGGTGTCCTTACAGTCACTTAGAAGTTGATACTGACCTTGCATAAGCAGCCTTGCAATAGGGGATGTGTCGTAAGTGTAACAGCTCCACTAAGCAGTCCTTTTCTGAAAAAAGTTACAGCATCTTTTGCTGTCTGCTGTTGGCACTTGGAAAAACACCAAAGCACTTACCAGTGATTCACTCAGGTGCCCTTCCAAATTGTATTAAGTTTGAGGTAATTGGCTTCCACAAATTTAAGACAAAGGAAATATATGTCTTAATTCAGACTCCATTTGTTTTAAACCAATTTGGTTCCATTTTATCAAAAGGAGTAGCACCAAGATTATAAATTTCAGTATGGTCTATTGTGTAAAACCAGGTTATAAATTCCCAGTTTTACTTATGATAATACCCTGATAGCATATTATAATACAGATGTGTTCAAAAGTCAGTGTTTTCATACTGATGTTTAAGTCACACTGTTTTAAACAACGACAGGATGTGTTTGCAGCTGTGAGGCAAATAGAGAATAATCATTAAAACCACTGTGAAACTGGTGTGATCAGAGGAGAATTCTTTGAGTGAGGCTATTTAGGTATCCTTCTATTACCTGTGTTTGGAGCAGCACTTAATCTATCTATGGCACATTTAAGCTTCCCACCCTTAAAATTACCTGAAGTCGTCAAAGTATTATGTATGTAATTTTAATATGTGCAATATCTTCTACTATGTACTACTGCAGTAAGCAAACTTTTGAATGGATAGATTTTTTGACTGAAAATTTATCTAGTCCCCTGCTTTGCTGCAAACAGTATTCAAACAGAAATCTAAAATTCCCTTAATCTCAAAATTCATGCAACTTTACTAATCTTATTTTGGAAATAAGCTTTGAAGTACAATTTGTTGAATTCTTAATCATATCAATGATGAGTAAAGCATAGACATGACAACTCGGGCATGAGCTATAAATTTTACATCAATTTCTATGTCAATTTTTTCTGCTATGTTTGATGTTGCAAAACTTTTGTTAACACGAGGCCTGTGAGTATGAATTTTAGAGATTTTCTTACATCACAGCTTTTCTTGGAGTTCTTTGAGTTTTATAGATCTTTTTTTGTGAGTTATGTAAAAGGCTGAGTGAAAAGAAAAAACCAAAAACCTTCCCACAATGAAAGACTTCTTAACACTATTTTCTCTTGAGAGATTGCCCTAATTTGTTCAGATAATGCTTTCACCTCTGTTTTACAGAGTAATTCAGCGTGATTAGTACAAATCTCCAGTTAAGACCTGAAATCCCTACTTGTATAACCAAGCATAACAAATGCTTATCTCTTGAAGGAAAATGCTTTATCACATTCTTCCTTCCTGCTAATACCTCAGAAACGCCTTTGCTTTTATTAAATTCAGTAGATTCCTTAGCTTTATGGCAACTCATATCGAACTCCAATATTTACTTAGAAGCATTGACTTGCTTACTATGGGAGTGTTTAATGTCTTCGAAACATGAAATTATATTTAGGTTGTCTTAGAAAAGAATACATGAGGGAAAAAGATTTCTTTTTTTATTATAATTACACTTTTCATTATTCACAGACTTTAAATAATCATCTGAATAAAAGATGCATAGCTGAGTTTTTTTATATATTCTAAATAATATTAGAAAAAAAAAAAATCCTCTTTTTCTACCAGGAATGAATTTTATTTCGATATTTCTGATTAAAGTAGTGCTAGTACATTAAAGCTAAAGCTTCTCCAATATAATAGCAATCTCAAGAAAAAAAAGTTCTGTGTTTCTCGAAGGCAGCTTTACTTACCATATAATAAGAAGGTTTCATTGCATGTGTGGAGATAGAAAACATTCAAAAACATTTATGGGAAATAACAGTAAACAAAAGAGGACTCCTTTACAAAATAGAAAAGAAATGACATAAAGAGAAATTGCTTAATACTTGGAGTGCAATTTTTGATTTGTCAGTAGGAGCTGAAGGCAGCAACTTCCTAAAAGGAAAGAAAATCTACGTGTGCTTATTCTCAAAATTTATCCAAAGACAACCTGACTTAGAATATTCTGCTTATTTTTTTAATTAGAAATCTAAACTTCACATGCCAAGATCTGCTGGAATTTGGGGTGACAAGGAATCGACCACCTGTGCTGAATGCTACTTCTTTGAGGACAGAAAGCGAAAACCTCAGCATCACTGCTTAGAAATATGCCTAATAGTGCACTGATCCAATTCCTGTGATGCATCCTTAATAGCCAAGTTCGTTACTCTGCACATTGTCTGAACTTGTTGTCAGAGTCAACTTATTTATTACTTACTTCTTCAGATGTAAAAACCTATATATTGAAAAGTAATCCACGATGTATGTGTACTTGATGGTGAGGTCGATGCTCCATATCACATGCATTCTAACCGAGACCACACTTCCCTTAGTGCCTGTCATACACTCTGCTTTTGGTTATACAACATTTCAAACTTACTACAAAACTCTTATTATCTTCAGTCTTATATATCTCAGGGAAGAACACAATGTAGAAGAAAACATGGTAAAATAAGATTGCTTAAAGCAAAAAGAAATCATTGCTGTAGGTACAATTTTTTTTTTCACACGTGTCAAAAAAAATGTAAATAATTTAAAATTTTAAAAAAAGCTTTAACAAGTTTTGTTTATGATATAAGAATATTGATTTCTTTTAGGAGATAGGCAATAAAGAATATAGATGCAAAACAGTTAATAACACGCAAGAATACAGAGCTGGGAGATAAAGACTTGTGTAAGATTGTCTATCCATCTCACCACACTGAGACAAAAGCTAAGGTATCCAGATAATCCTTAACAGATATTTGTCTGGTGTATTTCAAAAAAAGAAGATATTTCCTCAGACCTTTTAGATACCTCACTCTAACCTTTCATTAACCACAATACCAGAAAGGCATCCTTAACATACCACCTTTTCATGGGACTGGCCTCTTTTCTGACTCCTGTTGCTTGAAATTGTTTTCTTTTCACACTGCATAGAGCATCCAAATTCTTTAGGGTTTTTTTTTGTTTTCATGTGTTTTGTTTTTAAATTCTTAGATATTCTTTTCCCAAATAATCTTTCTCTTTATTATCTCTCCTTCTGAAAATTCAGAAAAATTCTAGGTACAATTTGCACCAATCTGTGTTGGTTTTCTTCTTTATTTCTGATATGATGGCTGTGTAGATTAAAACATCGTGGTGATACCAGAGACTAAACAAAACTACCCCAGAAGATTTTGCCAAAACCAGCTATTTTTCAAAAATCTGGTGATGGAGAAAAAAGTATTTTGTTTGGTCCTGCACAACACCTGACTGAGCACACTGTTAATGATGGCTTGGAAGGCTATATTTTCATTAGCTTAAACAGTCTGAGTTAATAAAAGCTCAGTGGTCTATTTTATTTGAGTTTTAAAAAGGTTATAATCAGACAATTCTAGGTAAAGATCCAGAATACTGACTCCAGTGGTTCCAAAGTCTTTATTGGCTTTGATGACTCCTAGGTCTCTTTATCCAGTCTAACACAACTTTGTGTTTGGGCTTCTCAGCAAGGGAAAAGGCCACAAGAGATATGCCTGGACTCAACTTACCCCATAATATCTCTTAGATGGTGCAACAAAAATCACAAACACAGACTAATAAAATGTTGTTTCTATAGGACAGGCACATCACATGATTAAATATTATTGAATTAAGTTCTGAAGTTTTATTCAGTAATGTCCAAATCTCACTGCATAATTATATAAAAGAAAAGTGCTGATTCCTCAGCTCTGTATACTGAGAGTGACTGAAATTTGATATTCAATAAGATATTCAAAAACTTTTTAATTGCATGCAGATGGCAAAGATGAATAAAGTCAGCATTTCAAATGAAAAGGTTCTGTCCACTGCCTTAGATGGTATTTTCCAGCTGACGAAAACATCTATGCTGAGACTCAGAAATGAAGAAATGAATAAATTGGAAATATGGAAGGAATGCATTTAATAAACTAAAATAGTTCCATAGAACCACACATTTATTACAGAAATAAGGGAATATAAGATTACAACTCAAGTTCACAAAAGAGGCAAGGTTGCTCCTTTACTTGATTTGGTCTACATCTAAAATCATAACAAATCCTTTCTCTTTTTTTCTAACTCGATCTTTCTTATTACTATGTCTTGGTGGAGGACAAGTTCCATGTGACAAAATGGGCATTCGTTCTACATTGTCATAAACTGGATGGAACAAGTGACTGGATAATAGACATACAACTACCATTGCTGTTAATCTCTCTGTGAGGAAAAAAAGAATTTTCTTGGGCTTATTTTTAATTTGAATATGTTTTTGTAGGTATACTTTCTGATGTGTTCTTCTAAATCTACATTTTACTTGCAGCCATAGTCAGTTTTAAGTTACACGCCATTAGGGGACATTTGTTGTACAAAATAATGGCTTTTAGGGAATGTTGCCCCTCTAACAAAACAGTTTCTTTAACATATCGTATTTCTCACATGCACACTCTTTGGATTGTTAAGATTAACAATAAGACTCTTAAGTCTTACTGAAGATAAAATAGTTTTGCTATCTCTTTACTGGATATGCTGCTGCGTGTATGGCTTTGTTGTGGTGGTGGTTGTTGTTGTAACCCTTTCTTACTCCAAAAGATTGCAATGTGTTTTTCTTGTCCTCCAAAAAACAAGCAATAAACTGCCTCTTCTGTTGAATAGAGCATTCTGCTATCCTCAGAGCAATGCTCTCCTCTGACTCCATGCACTCCAGGTTATAGGAAGGTGACACTAGAGGTGTGTCACCCCAAAGCTCTTTGGCATCTAGCATACATCAGTCTTTTTCTACCTCTTGCTCTATTCTGTTTTCACATTTATTACTAGATTCTGATGAGCAATGAACAGATGTTCTTCCTACTGTGCTGTATGATAGTTTTAAGTCACTTTTTTTAGAACAGATGTTCTCCTGCATGCACTTCATTTCCTTTAGTTTTTATGAGTTAACATCTGACAGCTAATTCTTGCTCAGATTTAAGGACAAATGTTCACCAGGGAATCCCACCCAGGCCATGGGCCATCATTTCTAGAAATTAGTTAGCTCAGGGTACACCAGCATGCCAGAATACATTGATGCATCAATAACAACAGGAAGAAGAAAAACAGTTATCTAAGGGGATAAGAAGGGAAACCATTGAATTCAAGCCACGGCAAGTCCACATTCAAAATCAATAGCCTGCAACCAGGCCAATTCACACTGGGAGTCAGATAGCACATCAGAGTTCAGAAACAAGAACCAGAGCCAGGAAAGAAGCTGAAGTAGAGCAACAAACAGACAGATGCACAGGGAATAGAAAAGACACGTAAGTTAGACTAAAAAAAAAATACCAGGTAGATCTCCATCATGCACATGGTAGAAATCTCATAAATGCTAGCTGGGCCTAACAGTCCAAAATATTTCTGGGTAAGCTGGCTCATCCACCAAGTAGTAGTCAAGGTCAAAAAGGAGCCACGGGAGATCCATAGGTAGCTGTTTGGTGGATGTTACCAAAATCTTAATCATTTCCACTAAAGGGCTTCGTGTTTTCACAGGAAAATACTTAGAACTGGTTCACTTAGGAAGCAGCTGCCTTCCAGCTTTTGAGGTTTAAGCCCACCTGGAAATTAAGCACCATGTAGCCACTCACCCAAACCTCCCCTTCCCCCACAAACCAGTGGAATGGGGAGGAGAATCAAAGTAAAACTCATGGATTGAGACAGGAACAGGGAAATAGGGAAAGCAAAATCTGTGGACAACAGCAAAGCAAAACAAAGAAATAATTCACTGCTTCCAATGCGTTCAGCCACCTCCCGGAGAGCAGGGCCCCATGAGACATGGCAGTGAATTGGGAAGACAAAAACCATTGCTCCAAATGTCCCTGCACTTTATGGGAATGATGTCACATGGTCTGGAATGTCCCTTTGGTCATTTGTTGTACACCTCTCCTGGCTGTGTCTCCTCCCAACCTGGCATGCACCCAAACTGCCAGCGTGGCAGCATGGACGGCAGAAAAGGCCTTGGCTCTGTGTAAGCCCTGCTCAGCAATAACAAAAACATCTTTGTGTTATCAACCCTGTGTTCAGCACAAATCCAAGACACAGGCCCAGACCAGCCACTGCAAAGACAGTTTACTCAACCCCAGCCAAAACCACCACACGTAATAAAATAACCCCATTTTGAGTTTCAGCATAAAAAGAAGTGACACTTCTAAGGAATAAAATGCAATCTAGCAAAGTGGGTGTCTGAACATTGGAAAAGGTGTTCAGCTGCAGATCTGTCAGCATTTTATCTGCTCCAATTTATCCATCCCTAATACATTGTGAGAATATGATTTAAAATATTGCTGGACTTCATGTGCACAGTTCCATATGTATGTGTCTAACTTATCGGTAAGAAAAAAAAAAAAACAACAAGGCAGGACAGGAAAACTGTATTATATGCCAAATTAGACATCTAAACACTGAAAAATCTCAAAACTTTCAACAAATAGGTAATTGTAAGAAGTGTTTGACCAAGCCCAAGACTTTCAGCAACAGAAATTTTTCACAAAGTCTCTTTTTTTGGAGGGGGGAAACAGGATGAGGGGACACATGTCTGAATTTATATTTTGAAGAATACCAGTTCTTCAAGGGATTCATTTGTGCAATAAACCAGCTGTTGATTGAGAGGCAAATAGAGCTTTCTATGCAAAATCTAGGATAACTCAATAGTTTTGCAATTTTTCATCACTCGTGAGTAAGCATACATATATAATAAATATGAGCTGAAAATCTCCACGTGAAACCTACCTGAATTAAAACCGAAGCTAAATTAGACCATGCTACTGAACATGGAAGAAGACTCCTCAGGATACTAAGTCCATTTGGCTTTCTACTTTATTTAGCTGAATCACAATAGAGGTCAGGATCCCTATAGAATTTTGTGAAGTTTTCAATTTTTCTGTTTTCATATTTCACATTTTTTATCACATTTTTATTTAGCTATGATTGCTAACATAAACCAGACTGACTTGCTGTGTCGACTGTCACTAACGTGTATGAGCCAGGCTACAAAAGAAACAATGTAATTTAAATCCTGCTTCTTCCCTGACTGACAATTCAAGGTCATCCAAATGTCACTGACCTATGTTTTCTTTATTGCTATGTCCGCTTTTATGTGTTTCCTACATCTTTTTACTGTAAGAAGCCTTGTGGTCCACTATGACAGAGACACTACTTACAGACTTTATTGACAAGTGCAGTTCTTACCAAAATACATACCTTACCGTATTTAACTGTGCATTTATCTACACAGATTCGTATATGAAAATGAGAGGAGGGAAATTTTTAGTTCAATTAGAGAACAAATTACGTAAAAGCTTGTGCTGATATCAAAAGGAACAAGACTTACCAATGTGTTACTATTTCCTAAAAGTAGCAAATGTCTTCTCCTTGTTAGTATTAGACTGTTGACATTTTTAAATAGCTATATTGTCTGAATATATATTTCTGAAAACAAGAGCATCCCTACTATGCATTTTTCCAATGTCTAAAACAGAAAGGCAACCCCAGTCTCGAAGCATTGGCAGCATCAGTGCAACTGACAGATGGAAAGAGCAGGTAAAATACACTGTGATGTGCATTCCCTGTGATTTCTGTCATCAGATTTTCATAGGTATTCCATCAAAGACATTTCGAAGGAAGATATTAGCAGGATATTTACAGGAAAGTCCCAATCTTAAGGAAAATCATGGGCCACAATATTGTGAAAAAGTAGAAAGTATTTTAAAATGTGATGATGATACCAGTGGTGATTGGGAGTTGGAAATAGCTGGTGGGCTAACCATGGAACATCCAACCCCCTCACCATCCTCAAGTCCCACTCACAGCTCCTTTTAAGCACAGACACAGCACAAACTACTTATGTTGTGTCATGATTTTCATCCTGGTGCAGAGAGAACAAGAGGCCATTCTCCACCATATCCTGAGACCCACAACGCCGTAAATCTTGATAGCACAGACACAATGTGCAGACCACAGGCAGCCTGATCATCTGAGAGATGTCTTTGGTCGTAATGTACACAGATAGTACTGCCACAACAAAATTCAAGGGTAATTCACAAACTTTTTTTTTTTTTTTTTACAAAAAAGATCTGTGAATCTCTCAGAGGAAAACTGCTAGGAAGTCAAACACACTTTTCCACAGTACTATGTCCTGAATGGAGGACTGTTTTGCTTTACTCCTCCTTTATATCACTTATGTCTTCTGGATTCCACTTTGAGCACTTGTTATTTTCTGCCTCACTTTTTTCTGTGTTTAATACTTCGCTTTGCACATTACTTTATATCAACTCCTACAGTCCAAAATCTTTCCCAGCTTCTTTCTAGGCTGCTTGAGAAATAACTGTTTTCTTAAGAAATGTTGTAATGTTGATTTTTTACATTATTGGACACCATAATAATGAATACAAAAAGAAAAAAGTATACAAACTTTATTTTAAAAAAAAGTTTTTAAAAATATTAAACAAAATATAAATTTATGAAAAATATCAAAACACAAAACCCACTGTTGCATCTCATTGATTTTAAAAAGCAGCATAAGGAAGATGAAAAAAGATTCTTATTCAACTCAGAGGCTTTGTACACAGAAATACTGTAAATAAATAAAATATAAGGAAGGTTTTGACAAAAGAGTAGAGATGAGAAATATCCTCAATCAAAAACATTACTTCTGAAAAAGACTGGTAACAGAAGAGAGAAAATCTCAGTTCTTCAACTCAGAGCTCAGAGCCAGAGGAAATAACACAAACAGAAAAAAAACCTTTGACGGTGAAAACACTAGATTTTCCCAAATTTCAAAAAAAATGTAAAATTCTTTTAATATAAAATTTGTTTCCCAGGGGATAAATAGATGAAGAATGTGGGGATCAGACAGTTCCTAAGAATTAAAAAGAAAAAATTCTTTTGAAAAATCCCAAGAAAAATAGGACACCTACTTCAGTTGCAGGATAAAAGAATGTGCATGGTTAGAAAGACTGCCAATGAGTGCCTCAACAGGCAGCTGCTATGAGATGATAGAATTAGTTAATACGATCTCACAATGCCAAGAGACCAGAAGGTTCTCACTGTGGCTCCAGTTATGTTGTAACACAACTCAGTGCTACACTACTATCAGACAGATGCTTTCAAAAAGACTGCAAATGACGCTAGAGCTGAAGTTACCTGACTGACTGTGGCTCTGTGCTCCAAAATGGGCTGTTCAGGCTGCAGAAGCCAACCTATTAACCGAGTGGCTTGGCACACACTTCCTGCCAGTGCCTGCTCTATTTTGATGTAAGAGCCTACAGGCTACTGTGGAACGCCACATATGCCTCTCGTTCCCTAAATGACTGTGTTTTACAAGCTTCTTACACACAGCTGTGCAAGACAAAAAAATATTTCTTTAAAAAATGGAAGCAATCTCATTCATCTTAAGGCATTTTTAAGCCAATGGAGTGCTAATTTTAATTCATAATAATGTTAACCAAAATATGTAGGGAACAGAGTCACATTCTGGTGAAATAAAGAAACAATCATGGGTCTTTTCCTACTGAGATGACAATTCAAGTGTGAAAAAAGGGACAACAGGTAGATATAGTCTGATCTGAAAGCACTAGAAGCAAGAAAATCATATATTTCAGTATAACAGATAGCAGACTCAACCACTACACCTTTCATAAGCACGGCAGCAGACCTGGACCTAACAGAAGATAATGAAGAATCATTACAGATGTTTGCAGGGAGTACCTCCCAGGAATGATAAGTTATTTGCAAAAAAGAATGGAGATGACTCTGAAAAACTAACACCTGGGGAAAAGCAGACTGTTATGAAGAAAAAGATTATGTATAGCATGAAGCTTGTCTCTAGAATGTCTGAGGAGATTAAAAGCATCTTATCTTTTATGCAGCACAGCAGAGCACAGAATACTTGCATTTGTCTTCCCCAGAGTAAAGGATCAAGAAAAAAGAAGCTGTGAACTTTGTCAAGTTTTATGTCTGGGCAAGGGAAAGAAAAGGTGCTGTTCCAGATATGGCCAACAGAATCAGAATGATTTAGCTATGTGAGGACACAGGACCTGAAAAGGGTTTTAAGCCTAAATACCACTCAATAGGCAAAGCTGATCAATGAGTGAGAGAGTAATTTTATTGTTTGTCATCATGAAAAATTATAGGGCTAGGTCTTGAAAATATTTAAAGGTTTACTTAAACTTGAGGTAGCAGCTGGATTATTTTCAATGAGTAACAGAGGAAAGAAAATGGTCACCATGTTGCAGTTCACCACTATGAGAAACTTATGATGGAATGAGCGTCAGTGGAGAAGTGTGAAGTCATAGAGGGTTCAAGGAAACTCCGTGAAAATCCCACAGGAGCTGAACAGATAAAAACTGCTTCCCACCTGGGAACTAAACATATTCCTTCTGCCTTGGAGACTTGAACATGTCTCTGTGGGGAACTTAATGGTACAGCTCCTAAACAGTGCAGCACAGACAGCAGAATACAGCAGATTTATGTGAGGTCTTTCGTCTGTCTGGTTTTGGTTCTCTTTGTACCAGAAGTTGCCACGAAAATAATAGTATATTTTAGCTGTGTGCAACTGGAGGGCTGTAATCAATGCTGGCAAGTCACAAACTTGAACCAGATGACTTGAAGAAAGAGGAATGACCAGAATGACTATGTCTCCCAATGTTAACAAAAATTAGAGGGAGATGAGGTGACATAAACAAAACAAAACAAATAAATAAAGAACAAAAAATACCCCAGAAAATATATGCCGCCTGCAAATAGATGTGTAAAATACAGGCTGCTTCTGCTGTTTCCGTATTGCAATTAATTGTCATGGTCTGATCCTAGAAGAATCGCAGATGATCAGCTCTTTCTTGTCAGTTTTTAAAAATTTCCCGATTAAGTGGCATCTAGAAAATTAAGATTTTTGTGGATCATTCTAGTTATAAAATAATGTACATCCTACATATGACAGCTGTATCAGGTTGTTTTTCCTGAGCAAAACACCCTACACTAGATGTTGCCAAATCTACTAATTCCGATTATATTCATTCATTAATAGTTCCAAGATACAGGGCACTTTGTAATTTTTTTTTTTTTTTCATTAGAAGAGGAGTAGCATTTTTGGTACCTCTTGAAGTAACTAATTGAGCTATAAATTCCTATACTCAATAAAAATATATCCAGAGAAAGTAAGTTTCCCAAGTAGCCTATTTTATCTAACAATTTATATTTTAAAAAAAAATTTACAATTCCATTTTTAAAAAATATGTTTAAATATAATAATTTTAACTGCACAAAGACAAAACTGGTGGAATTTTTAGAACTATTCTAGTCTGTGGAGTATCAATTTCTGTTAGAAATGCCTGTGGTTTAGTGGTAGAAGAAAAAAGACAAGCAAACGAAACACAGCTGTTTCACTTTATAGATACAGATTTTATTTCTGTTATAGTAGTGACTTTTTGGCAGCAGCTGCTACTCTGGGATCTCTTGGTATTACTCTCTCTATTAGCTCCAATCTCAGTGGGATTCACTTCTTCCGAGTGCTCTTCTTTAACCTCTTCCTTTGATCTTCTAACTTAGTTCATCTCTTGAAATTTCAGATACATTCCTCTTCGTGAATTGTTTTCTATGCGCTTTTCTGTGAGTACAAATACACTAATAGCATTCTTTTCAGTGTTTTGGTAACTGGGGTCAATCAAAGAAGCAGCAGAAGAGATTCTCAGCCCCTGGAGTTTAATTCCTAGCTAAAAATTGAACATATTTTTGTATCTGGTAACGTACAAGCAAGCGTGCTTCAAATTAGTTAATAAAATGACATTGCCAAGTTATTTCAAATATCCTACACCTCTCACTCAAATAAAAAGCCATCATTTTAAACCACGAGACTATATCCAAGCTTATGACCTCATAATAGTAAAGCAAGAGAAAATCCTACTGATAATGATCCAGTTTTGAACCTTTTGGCAAACCCTGAGATTCAATGACTTAGAAACTGCTGAATGAACATACAGTTCCATTTATATTAGGCAAAGTACTTTTTGTGTCACTGTAACTCTAAATATGAATGAAACATTTATTAGGAGTAGGTCCTAAAAATTCTATGACTTTAGATCCCAATCCACATGAAAGTAGATACTACAGTGTGGTTAACACAAAGTTTTGGAGACAGTACAGCTCTAAATTCAAGTGAACAAATTGTCAGCCAAATTGGATGAGCACTAAATAATGTCAAGTGCAGCAGTCTTCATGCTTAAAGATCTTATAAGTAAAGGTCAATACAGAAGCAGAAAGCCTTTGCAGATTTTCCCCAGAAATAAAGTTTTCATGCTTACATTCATGTAGGTGGTTTTGCTTGAAATATTTTTGGTTTTGTTTAGGAAACATATCTATACTACAGAAAGTTTGAAAAAATAACTGCATGGATGATAAAGATACTTTTGGAAGTTTGAAATCCTAGGAACAGGCACTTCGAAAGGCAGGAGAATAACCTTCCAAAAAATGCAAAGGCTAAAATAGTATCAACAGGTACATATTTCAGCAGCTAACACTGATAGCTGAAATGGTACTTTTACGTACTGTACATCCAACGCATCAAAAATTAGGTGGGAGATGCACATACTTTAAAATCCTGCCATCCATTTTCCAGCTCCAGAGTAGATCTAAGTATTTAATTTGCATTATAAATAAGTATTTAATTTGCATTATAAAAGGTATCTTGATTGCTGGTTAATTAAATATTGATAGTTCAAAAAATACACTGAAATTTAGCAGGAATGCAAGAGATAAGTGAAGTTGCTAAACCATTTATACAAAATTACCACTGAATTTCACATATACCTACATTCTTATTCTATAAATGAACTCTCATTCTTGTTTGAAAGGATGCTTAGCTTTTTAATTGGTAGTAATAAGGCCAGTAGAAGCTTCTTAGTTCTTAGTTAATTTAAACACTTCTGCTCTTGGATCTAAATTGCAGATCAAGGCAAACTGCAGAAGAAGAAGAAAAACGTGACTTTGGCTCTATTTCTCTTGCATTTCTGTTATGCTGAGGCCCTGCCCACCTCAATGTCTATCCCAGTAACTTAATATGCATATCTCTCTGGTAATTTCAATAAACCTCTTAGTCAAAATTATACACTCATACTTCCTGAGAAAGGCAAGCCATCTAAAGATAATGAAGCGCACCCTGTTCCTTGCTATTGTAGATCCATTTTGGTTTACTCACTAGCAAACTCAAGTTCATATTAATATGAGTAATGCAGAGTCAGAAATTACTCATCCATTGCAATGGGGTGAACAAAGGAATCTGAATTAAAATTCAGTAAATTTACAGGATATTATACTGCTGCTGTGGACATGAAATCAGTGTCTTAGGTTAGACACTGACACTATAAACACTCATCAGGAGCCAAATTTCTCAGAGAAATCAGTCTTTAACATTAATTTCTGGAGAATATTTTACTGCGCCCAGGCAGAAAATGATGGGGTATTCACTCCAAACACAAAATTTTGAAGATACAACTTCTTTTGGAAAAAAAAGTCTCTAGTAGGACATACTTAAACCCTTTCTTTTTTCATCTTCTTCTTGGATGATGAAATATATAGCAAGTAAATTGATAAATATACAGAGTCTATATATTCCTTTACTTATTTTCATATTTTTTTTACACTAAGAACATAGTAAGTTTTAAGTATCATTTTTATACACTGCTACTACAAATACACAGAAAAAAATAAAAAACATCTTCTATAACGAAATAGAAGGTGAAGTTATGGAAACAAGCTGCACTACTCTCCTCAGAGATCCTGTATTTCTAGTGTGGTTACTTGGCCTAAGATGATGGTTTGTGACAGCTGTATGTTAGATTCTTCCAAATGCGATCCAAATCATTTCCTCCAACTGAGCTGCAATGGCTAGTTCCACATGCCTCCTGTCCCTTCTCATACATTTACAGCCTTGGGGCTGCAGCCGTGCCACAAAAAGGTAAATTATCAGGATTGTAGTGGAGACAAAAATGACGTCTGGGTATCTGCTCTGATGGTTTTAGCTGCTGGACAGTAGACTTCAGAGGGTCTTTAAATGTAGGACTACTAAATCGAGAAGTTTCTATAGAGCCAGAAGATGAAATGGGAAGAAGTCAGAGTAATTAGTAACTGTTTAAGTTTTCAGAAGCTTATCCTATCAAATATGTACGTCCAATCTGCAGATGGTCTCTAACATATGGTCTTCACTTGAAGCAGTTCAATGAATAACAAGTATTTATATTTGATTCAGTTTTATTTCACACCTTCCTTCAAAAACATGTAGATACCTTTGAAATAAAGAGTTATTTTCTTTCCAGCTGTGCAGAACATGTATCGATAATGTTCAAAAATTCAGATTATAAACTGATATAAATTTATGAGGCAGCTGATGAGCCACAGACAGACAAAATGTCTGTCCATATTAGTTTGGAGGGTGGGAGGCCCAGACCATGCTGAAAAGTCCTACATGATATTGGCCATGCATGCAGAAGGCAGTCCACAGCACAGCTTTCTGCAAACATCATACTGTGTTGTAGGCTGAGACCACAAGTCACTCTGGCAAAGAAGACTGGCTTAGTTCATAGGCATGTCTGATTTAATTGCTGGGCAAGGGCCACACAGAACCAGACACTGTTCTACTCCAAGTCTAGGAACTTGTACTTTACACAGTTAAAGAAGTGGAGCAAAGGCAAAGTTTCCTAGGCATAGGCTCAATTGAAAGAGTTCAGAAACCAAACGAGTCTGAGCTAGAATCTTCACTTAAAACACAGTATTAAAGTATTTAAAGCACTATTTAAGCTTCTGGTTTCATGTCTTTTCTGCGGAAATTCACTATCTTATCTGTGGGATGAAAGTAAAGAACAAGAAGAAATATCAGGAGAGTTAAAATAAAAAAACATATAACTTAATTAAATCACAGCTGTGCTAAACATGATTAAGTAATTGAAGGGATAGAATCAAGGAGAGAGGAGATTATTTTAGGCAGTCAGAAGTGCATAATTATGAGTAATGGGCTAAATCTGAGCAAAAGGAAAACTTTAAAGATAAAGGCCAGAAACAAATTCTCACTAGTCAGTTCGACTCATGTACAAAATAGCTTTTGCTGGTGTAACCACAAATCTGGGCTGGGTAAATATATACTGGGGCATTCAGATATCACAATCAAGAGCGATATGCCAGCTCAAGAAACTTGAAGCAGGGTACCTGATGCTCAGCCTGAGAAGATGTTAAGATTACACTCCAATTCTGGCATATCTGAGGCCTTGACTCTTCAGTTTCACCATTTTCTGACATTATTCACAACAGATAATCTGTCAAGTTGGTGCTGTGGGTTTCAATTTGCTCTGATGAGAAACTGTAGCATGGCCAGACAGAGCAGAACTCAGAAGTAGGAGGCATCCCTTCTTTCTTTCTTCTAATACTCCATACTTCCAGGGGAACATTCAGTTACTGAAACTAGAAAAATCCAGGGATCAGCCAAATACAGCAATGTTCTGGTTTTAACATTTCTTCTTTGAAGTGCAGTGATTTAAAACTATTCAATGACTGCAGTGGTCCAGAGACACTGTGCCTCTTTTTGGCTATAACAGTTTACATTATCTGACTCTTTTGTCCTATCCATGTCTCTAACTGAATGCTCAATTCATATGGGTACTTCATGCAAAGTCCGTCTCTGTGAAGAGCTCTACCTGTTAAGGAAAGCATACAGCAGTTTTCTCACACTGTTCTCCAAAACGCTTGAGGGAACTCATACAGTTCATGAATTTGTAACATGACTACTTGCTGAACTCTCTCATAACATCAGAGACAGAAACTGCACTATGAAGGGCTGCCTACCAAATCTTCACAAATACCTGATTTTTCTGGTTACTTATGAGACAGGAAAGCTTTACAGAGGACAGAAAGCATATGAATGCATGGTGGAAAAGGTGCTGTGCGAGATTTTGAATGCTCACTGCATTAGTCTCTCTGGTGCATGAATCTGAATTTTGGACATTTCAAGTAGTTTTAGCACAAGATGCCCTTTAGAACCCACATACACACAGTGGCATCAAAACAAAATGTCCGAGGTCTGCTCTGGCAGTCCCACTGCCATCTCTTCCACATATTTTTATTATCTTCCTTCACCTCTGGTCACCTCAGGCCTTAGCTGAAGTAGGATTTGCCAGAAGTTCTTCATGAGGTATCCCCACAGTCTTCACAGATTTTTGACTCAATCTTTCTTTTATTTTAAGGACAAAGCATCAAAATGGTACTCTGAAAGGCTACTTCTCTTCCACACTTTTTCCGTCATGTTTAGAATGCCGTATCTCTTTCAACTACTAAGAACTAAAAAATATGGTTTGAACTGATGAAAAAATTCTCGTATTCTCTGATAACAAGCCAATAGCTCTTGTGAGAGCTTTGTGTTAACAAAATCATGCAGCCACCAAGCAAGCACACAGTAACCCATAGTTTCAGTTCTGATTATCAGATGAAGTAATTCAAGCTAGCTATTCAACAGCTTTCACTAGCAATATTGTACCAAGGGGACTGTTTAAACTGGGATTTACAGTATATCTTGTACATTTCGGTAATCACATTTTGGTTTAAACCTTGCCATGACCCCAGATTCAAGGGAATGTAATGGTCTGCACACATGATAATCTGGTGGGTTATGTAAGGAAATGATTAAGGGTTTCACTATGTCCTGTCAGCTCTGAGCACTAATTCCAAAAGCACATTCTACTTTCTTTGACAGATTTTAAGAGCGTGCATGTCCAAAAAGGCAGTTGGTCTGCATAATAATCTGAGCTATTACACTCAATACTTTTATATAACACTGCCAATAGTGGTTCTTTAAATACCATTCTTCTAAAAGTTGTGTTAAAAATGTGAACAACTCTTATTTTAATTAAAAAAAATAGTTTATTACAAAAAATAATTTGGAAAATAACAGCATCTGAATTCTTAGAACCATATAAAAAAACCACCCCGGGAGTGCAGGATTAGAGACCCTTGGAGCCAAATTGGCTATGTACCCACAGCAGAAATCTTCAGCACTGGCTTTACCTCAGGTAATCTGAGGTAAAATTCGCTTAAAATAAAAAACAAGAGAAAGAGAGAGAAAAAAAAAAAAAACAAACCACGAGGTCTCTGAACAGAGATAGGCCCCGCCCCCCCCTTACCCAGCGCCTGGGAGCTGCAGGGAGATGTTCACCAGCTTAGCCCATGGGGGAGAGAGAGAGAGAAGGGCTCTCGGATCCTACTTTTATACCCTCTTAGCTCTTCCCAGAACCCCCCACTGTCCTGCCCCACGGCACAAGATGATTGGTGAATTCCAAGGTCCATCACAAGTCCCTTTCACCAATGGATCATTTGCTGGGGAGGGACATTGGTTTACAGAGGGGGGGGTTTACAATTTAATTATCCTAACAACTTTAATAACTATTAACTTGGTTATAAGATGATTTTTATATGCAAAAGCCAATTACCTAATTTCATATATGACAGTCGTATTTTACCAGTTTGTGGCTTCATTCACAGCTTTAATGTTTGGAATTTCCTGTTTCTGCCCCCACACACCTCCATGTAGGCAAACATTCACAAGGTTACATCTTCAACTTTCAATATTTAGGAACTAAATTAGATTCTAAATTCAGAAGCTTTCCTTTGTAATATCTAGACTTACACCTGTATAAACTTAGAGGTATAATGTCTAGGTATTAACAGATATAATAAACATATATGACTCCAGAAGATCTAATCTCTGAATCCCTGTAAGGATCAAATCTTAAATCTCCTGGAAATAGGACACAAAAGCAAACACACTGTTTTAGTTGCCTCTCCTTAAGAGTTTTTCTTCCTTCAGTTACTGTCATACTTTCAAATATGTAGAATTTTCTGAATCTCGTCTTCAGCCTTTGCATATACTAAACATCTGCACGCAAAAGTGAGAATACCTACCTCTGGAATTTGTTTCCTTTTTGAACCCTCATTTTCATGCTCATAATTTTCATTTGTTTCTTTATTGTGTTTAGTTTTGAGGGGTTTTTTTGTTTGTTTTGTTGGTTAGCTGGTTGATTTTTTTCTTTTGTAAAAATATACTCAGATTACTGGATTCCACTGAATTTGCAAATGCAGGCCAACACCAAAAACTGAAGATAGAGTGTTCAAAATGTGACACTTGACAACAGTTTTTGACTTTGCCATGCACAGGCCTAAGAGACAAGTAAATACTAAGTAACTATACTAAGTACCTAAGGATTAGAGTCGTTCATTTTATGTCTGGCGAGTCTGATCCCTGTATCCTGCCCATGAATGCTCACAAGTGAAGTAGCTTTATCCATTAGTATGCTTTTAGAGCACACCCAGTTACTCGGTGTTACTCTAAATAAAGTAGGGTTGGAATCAGCATGAAACTCAACCTTAAAACATGGAATCACGCTTGGCACTTTGGGATTCCTTCATTTTCTTCTCTGTGCTACAAATGCTAATCCATGCTGTGCACTTCCACTAAAGCTTATCTGACAGCAGCTCAAAGCTAAACCTTTCAGGGGCTCTACCAATTTGAACCATGCTGAAATGTGTACTTTTCAGTCTGAAACTGAACTGGGGAACATTTTGTCACAGACTGCCATGGAAGCCAAGTTTAAAATATGGATCAGCATAAGACTAAATCAAATCACAGAGCATGGGTTTCTTCCTCATCATCAAACATAATGGTTTGGAAGCAACCATTGACTCATTGCTTGGAGCTGAGATTATATCAGTAGAATATGCGAGTGAATAACTTACTCTTTTTATTAGCTTAAGTTTTGAATACCACATCAGAAAGACATTTTTTGCAGTATTCAAATAAAATCCCACTCTTGAGGAAGAATCTTCTTTTTATCATTGAAGAGAAAATCTTCAAATGAGTTGTACACCTTGACACATTTTGCGCTGTAAAACATGCAAAATGTCTGTTTTTCATATGTCTTTCAGTTTTGAAAAGAGAACTTAAGAGTCAACAGAGAAATTTGATTTAAAATAAGCTTCTTTTCTTGCCTTGATTTTTGTATCCATCTCCCCCTCTTCTCTCCAAAAATCTGTCAATTCAATTTTGTTGAATTTACCCATTTCTCACAATGTGAAACATTTTCTAGATTTATGAGACTTGAAAGTTTCTGAAAGCCTCAGAAGAACGCAGTTTTTTGTTGTAGTTACTTCATACTGGGGATTTTTTTCTTTTTTATCAAACTGTGAACAAATTCCATTACTTATTTTTTGTGTTCATATTACTTGCTGTTTTCTCTGATGAGTAAGATAAACACACAGTCATATCTCTTTAAAGTTCTTAGATTTTGTTTTTAAAAAAAAAGATTGAAATGTTTTTAGCCCAACAGCCGTTTTCTTATAGAATTATGTGAACATATTTTTGAAGAATGGTGACATGTCTGATCTACTAAAAGTCCAATTTGGCTTATTGTTTTATTTATATGTCCCTGTTGGCATTAATATTTTCTACCTTATGTATAAATATAGCTATAATGTGACAGAAATTCCTATGAGATGCAGATGTGTCTCTTAATACCATCTGATGCTGCAACCAGCTCAGCAATAACAGGAGGTTTACACAATGTTGATATTAGCACTAAACTATTTTATTACAGAAAAGTCAGGATTAAATGGGGTTTTTTCGAAGTACTTAGTAGATTAATCTGCTTCTGCAATATTCCATTTTCATAATAAAAATAATACAGCTCCAGCACCAGATATAACAGTTCTGTAAGTCAGTCTTTCCTCAGATATAGCCACTGATAAACATTTTACTCCTATGAATATAAATTTTATTCTGCAAATAGTAAGCAAGATAAACACTACCATGTTCAATCTAGATCCACTCTGACAGTATTAATGTGTTTTTAAAAGATTTGCCTATGTACTAACAGTATTTTTAACACAAGATGGAAGCAAGAAGATGTCAAATACTGAGTTCTAGGAGAAAAAGAGTATTGATACTTACAGATGTTGATGATAAATAAAATTGAAGGCAAAGTATAGATACATTTATGTTTGAGTCCAAAGTAAAGGTATCACTCAATATCACGCCAGAAGAAGATGGAATAAATTTTTAAACAAAGATTATGTGTTGAACCGTGAATGGCAATTAAGAATACAAATAAAACCCATAGCCATTAGAGAAGAGCTTACGCAGTTTTGTAGTTTTCTTTGAAAGAATGAGATAAAGCCACCACAGCTTTTTTGTTTCTTCTATTTGGGAGTAACAGAATGTTATAACCCTACATGCTTTTCTTGATCATGTGTGGCTTGATTTCTCTGTTTATATAGAAGATATTTATGTTCAATTATTGTTGTACATAACTGCAAAGCCGTGGAAGCAGGAAGTTAACAAAAGCAATAGCAAACAAGTCTGTCAGTGAGTGTTTCAGGTTCACTCCTTCAGTTCTGCAAACGAAAGGCCTCACACAGACACTCTTATTTTAAATTATTTTTTTCTGCAGAAGTACAAATGGAGCATCTAATTTCTAACCTAAAGAAACAATAAAGACCTTCTTTGAGTATTTCTATTTTCTATTAATTGTATCTGTTATTATGGAGGTATTTACAGTCCTTATATCATATAAAGATGCTGTTACACAGATAACAGTTTGAGATGCTCTCTGGCAACTTTCTGAAAGCAGATAAGTAATACACAAAATTTTCTACAGTGTCACACTCCTAAGGTGTACCTCAGATAGTCCTTGAATTTACATCATATCATCAGCTTTCTAATCCCAAAGGAGCTGTCACAGACAGTCCAAAACCCATCAAAGTGCTGTGCACTGCTCAGTTGTGTATGCACAGTATGAATGCAGACCACAAGCTGTTCTTCCCCAATTGCCTTTGATAGCTCTTGAGGTAGTTCAGGTGTTCCATTGTAAAGTGGTGAAAAATTTATGGTCAATGAAAAAATTGTGGCTGACAGTCATCAAAGTTTTTCCCTAGACAGCTCTCAAACATACTGAATATTTTAAGCCTTCATTTTTCGAGATATCTATTCTACTGAGCAAAATGAGACTCGTAAATCATGATCTTCAAAACGATATATCACTAATACATCCATTAGGATATATTTAGTGATAAAACTTCCCTTGTATTTAATGAGTGAGAGTATAATGTCACCAAATTATTTTGGTGGTGTTTTTTTAAGAACACATCATTTGCTGTCTAAATTAATAAAAAATATTCGAGTGCCACTATATTTATACTGTTACCACAGAATAAAGTATCATGTAAACATAAAGTGGCATAGATTGCAGAAAGATAAAAAATAAAAAGCTGCAAAACCTAAAACCACTAACTACTTTACAAAGACTTCTCGTGGTCCCTTCACTTCTCTATATATGGTGTGAAATTTTGATGATCATTCCAATATATAGATGATTACTCCAACAAAATCAAGAAATCTTCAGCACAAACAGTGTGATTTCCCCCTAATTAGCCAACTCAGTCTAGCAGAGGAGGAAAGCAAGGGCTGGATTGTCAATAACCGCATAAACAGAAGTGATCAGTAATTTCTGCTGTATCTTCTTAATGGTCAAATGTTCCAACTATTCAAAATTTCACACAGGAAAACCAAAACTTGCCAACGTTTTTAGAGAATCAGTCAAGAGAAATGAAGTACTATTTTTTCCTTCGGTGAGTCAGCTCGCACCAAGACTCCTTAAAGTCTGGGGAAGAAATTTATTGTTTCATTGCACTCCATCCACTGAAATTACATTTTGTACAGGCAGATTAAAGACCTGTTATGTGGCACACAAGACTTCCTAGCAAGCTATACCAAGACTTTTAGATGAATTCTTCCAAGAAATAAAAATTAATACAGTTTTCACAGTCTTCCCTTATATAGGCACTATTTTTGTTCTGTGTACTAGTAAGCACTAGAAAAAAAAAAAATTTAATCAGATTTTACTGAAGACTCCCATTGCCTCTATAGTGCACTGACTATATTGTGTCTGCATATTATTATAATTGATGTATTATGTGACAATACCAGAAATATAAAGGCATAGAAATGGCCTTCTTCTGAAACAAAATCAAATTTGTCTCAATTTAAAATTTGCATCATACTTAGGTGTCACAGTGACTGCCAGTATAATAGCCAAGATGTCCATGCCTTCACACATTTAAGCTGAGCTCCTTTTAGATCAGGGGAAATTAGAAATGCTTGTGGATTTTCCCAGCATAGTGATTTTTTCCAACATGTTAGATTTTTTCCCAGGAATTTGAAATGTCAAAAAGCATTCTTCACCCATAAGACTAAAACAAACTGCTGAGGTCTTTTTTTGTCTGTTAGCCCAAGCTTTTTAGGCTCTCAGGGGGTAATACTAAGTTGGCAGCACTCAAGGAAGATTGCCAACAATACTTTTTCAAAAAGAAGGTGATTAGATTGGAAGAATCTTGATAAAAAGAATACATAGGCTGATAAAATCACAAATGCACTACCAATTTCTATTTTAAAATTTAAAATGCTTTTCCTGAAATGATGAAATAAATATTTAATGTTTCTAAGCCGTAACTATAGTGGAAGAATAATTTGTCAGAGGAAATTCTACATCCTGTGTCATATTTATTTCCAATTATATAAACTTGACACTTGTATTCCTCAGAAAAATATCTGTGTAAGTCATCAGCTTCCTTTACAGCTTGCTTTGCTTGGCTAAAAAATGTTACCTGGTCATCAATTAGGAAAAAAAAAAAAAAGAAAATAAGAAAGAATGGTAGAATGAAAAGCATTTAAAGCTTGAGATTCTACTTATAGCTGAACAAAGCTAAACAAAGATTTACGCACAAACCACTCAACTCCCTAGGGTCATAGAAGCAGTTAACAGAATAGCTATGAGCACCAAGACATGTCATCTGGCAATCAGGCTCAAAACAATAAAAATCCAAGAGTGTTTCACACAGAAACCATGACATTGGAAGTAAAAAATATGTATGCCAAAGTTGAGAAATTTGATAAACTCTTGGAAATAAAACTTGCATTTCATTATCAAATAGACAGAACTTACATTTACAGGAGGAATTCTACTGAGCTGATAACAGAGAAGATCTGGAATATATTGCACACACTTACTGAGCTGCATTTATGACCTCTCCTTGTGACCACTGGTGAAATCAGCTACCTTGAATAAATTAATCTCTGGTTAGGTGCAGTTTGGCTGTTTTTATGGTTTTCCATTTAGCCGCTAGGAAATAAATATTTGATTTATGCTCTTTTGGCACTATTTGTTCCATGCTTTCAATTTGGCTAGCCTTTTGCTGGGAGGAACGAGAAGAAATCAATTTTTAAAAAAATTTTACTGTACATTTGTTTACATCCTCTTCAGAGCAGGAATTGTTTAGTATAGTAAGAAATAAATTACAACAAGAATCTTGTCTTTATCAAATGCAGTGGAGTTTCTGGTATTCTCTGAAAATCAGAAATCATACCACTAACCAGATCACAATTTTAAATCTAACTTCTAGTCTAGGGAGAGGTTACATTAATTCCTTCAAATATTAACTGAAAAAAAAAGTATTTATATAAATCTGCAAATTTTTCATGTTTTGTTAAAAATTTATCGAAGAAACTAATTTCAAGGTAAATAACCATTATTTTGTAAATGTGCACCCTTTAATAATACTGAAAATGATTATGTAAGGATTTGTATGAATGATTTTTCTAGGCCAGCATACAAAACCAACAACCAGTAAAGAAAATTTATAAATTGCGGGCACAGATCACTGTACAATGTTTTCCTCAGGTCTTGCTTTATTAAAAACAAACAAACAAACAAAACAAAACAAACAAAAAACTTCCAACACAACAACTTCAAAACCAAACCAAATCAATTTAAACAGGAGTTTAGTCTATTCAAGGTCTTTGTAAACAGTCAGCTAAGAGAAAATATGTTACATCCTTCTTACGTAATATCCCACCTAATATCCCATGCTCTGCCATTCTTGCAGTTCCGCACCGCAGTCACTGTGTAAGCAGGAGCATGGCAAACCCTGAGGTGTCAGAGCACCATCATCCCTTGTCACCGTATGTAATTTGGGGGTTAGGAAAAAAAAATTAAATTTTGACTGTCAGTCTCAAAATTCTTCTTCTAGGAACTAAAATTCTGAAGAATATCCTTTTTAACTAATTCTAATGCACAGTTAACTGGTCTTGCTTAGAAGAGAATCACAATATTCCAAGTACCTCAATATAGAATTAAATATCAGTGAAGTGTTCTCCATGGAATTAGTGCTTAAAATCTTTCATCTTGATATTTGATTTTTATCTGTTGTAATCCCATAAAAAAACTGGAACATCATTTACTGTTTGCTTTAATAGTCTTCCTGAAAAACAGATAAGGAAAAAAAAGGAAAAGCTTTTTTTTTTAGTAAATTTGAACTACTTAAAGCCTTGTCAGTAATCTTGAAAAAAATCAGTGACACAAATAGAATGACTAATATTACTTGGAGGTCACATATATGAGAATAGAAAAGGGGTTTTACAGTTGCGTGCCACAGCATTGTATCAAAAAAAGTATTTTTAATTTTGTCTTTGAAGAATTAGAAGCTCAGACCTTGCCACAAAAGCAATATCAGTTGTGTGGTCTTCCAAACACATTTTTTAGTGTAATTCTGTTATTGCATGGATCATGAGATCATGAACATAAGCAACTGAAATTAATTTCTGTGGGGTATGATGTGAGTACTATTACAGAAAGGGTTTACCTTCTCAGACTTGAGACAATTTTAAGCAAGAGAACTTTGATTTTCAGGTTTTTATAAAGCAAATAATATTGGCACAATATTCTATGTTTTTCTTTCAATATATATATTTAGTTCTTAATAGAAACAAAGAAAAGACCAGTCACATTCGCCAATGTTTTCAACACTGCACAATCATTCTTTCAGGAAAAGGAGAAATAAATGCTGCCAAAGGGGTCTGATGTTTTAAAATAATTTAAAAGCAACTCTTAAGCTCAAGGGCACTGTTTTATTCATCATTGACAGGAATAGCAAGTGGTGAGTCATGACTCTTTTTTGAAATTCATTCACTCACTTTACGTGCTTCTCTTCTTAGCTGCCGAACTTGCAATACCATCTGCTTTCAGCCTTCAGTAACTTCAGTTGCCTCTAGCTGAGACCAAAGCCATGAATATTTAACACCTGCAAACAGAAGCAGTAGATCGTTGAAGACCAGCACCTAAGAGCAGCGGAAATTTGGAAACCTCCATCTCTAGACACAGTCAAGGACCCATGTGACAAATTCAGTAACATAGAAGGAGATTGTGGTGACTACTCCAGTCTCAAATCTCAGGGTAAAGGTCTGTGTTCGGCAGCACTCCTACCTTGGAATACACTTACATTTTCTGCTTGTTTTCTCCAACAATACAACCCTTTGCGGGACCCCGGAGGTCAGACAGCTTTAGGGGTAATGGAGAGGAAAAAAACTGGATAGAAAAGGAGGAAAGAAAGAAAGAAAAAAAGAAAAGGAGTATTTCCATCCCTTCAGTTTCCCAGCCTCCAATGCAGAAAGGGACTACAGACAGCAGCACCAGGGAGGGACCTGGGAGCCAGAAATCACAAGTGAGAAATAGCAATACTTTAGCCAGGGCTCTTTCACCAGACTGTTTCTCGATTCAGCTTAATCAGATACAGCATTTGAGCCCAGACTGACAGAAAAAGCCTGAAAAAGACAGGGTAGAGTGATAACACACAATTAAAAAATACTTGAACAATTCCATTCTTTGACATTTTTTGTAAAATTATAATTTCATTTATTTATTGATTGATTGATGGAGTGGTATACTAAATCTGTTAAATCTATTCACAATTAAATTATGTGAGTGTAAGTAAAATAAAAAGCCAAGGGACTGGCCAGGGATCAAATATGAGAGAGCTACATTATTCTCTCCCAAAAAATATGCCCAAAACCTGGGCTCTTTCAAAAAGATTTTTCTTTTCCCACAGCAGCTCTTGAAAAATTGCAAGGAAGAAAAAAAATGACACTGCCATATCTGCTCATTCTAAGTTCAATTTCTGACCTCTTTTCACTACTGCAAAGCAGAAATTTCTCTTCTATAAATTTAATTTTTTTTCATTTGGTTTCTATGGAGATTATGGATATTTTTTTGGGATAGTCTTGTAGAAATTATTTTAATATTTTTCTAAAGCACCAGGAACATTAACTGTGGAAAAAGAATAGGAAATAAATTCTGCAAAAGATTCTGTAATACTTGAAAGTGCGTAAATCAATTTAGCACAAGCTTCATGGTGATGCATGATGAGGCAATTCTGATGGAATAAGTTACGCAAACAACCTTTAGTGATATTTTGGAAAGTAATTTGCAAAACGTAGTCCATATACTATACTACTTCTCTTTTTCTCATTTGCTTCTGTTATTGAAGTGCAGCCAAGTGTTTTCTTACCAGTTCTTAACTGCAGCAGAGATTAACGATTAAGAAATTGTTTCTTAGACTGCTCTGGAAAGGAAGGAATTTGGGTAATACTTAAGAACAGGAAAATCAAAACCTTTTTAACTTGAAACATAGACCTCTCTTACTAAACATCAGGGCTACGAGTGCTCTTCTTTGGTGGGTTATTTAGAAAAAACTGGAAAAAGAAGTCCAGATAGTGCTCTTCAGAAACATAAGTGAAATAAAAGCCATGTATTTTAATGCTCAGCAGAATCTGGCCATCTGGAATTTTAAAAGTCTCAGTGGTTGATAATTATTTTGCTGCAACATGAAGCTTGACCTCCAAGGTTATTAGTACAAAGAGGAGGAAAAGGATCATCCCTCCACAGAAATTTTAAAATTATGGCATTTGAAATTCAGTCAACTTTGTAAAACCCCAAGATTAATGCATCCATAAGACCTGACGTACATATTGCTCTAATTGCTAATTTTTAATATTTTTTTATTTATTTACCCAAATGTGATAAGAAATTGTGTGATAGGTTAGAGTTTTTGTTAAAATATTGCTCATTTATTGCCACAACCTTTATTCTTGCTGTTTCTAATAGTTAATTTCTGTTTAACAATTTGTTAATTACTGTTTAGAAATTTGCCAGTGTTTACCATCTGGGGCTAAAATTTCCATGCTTATTTGCTGGTTCTTTATGCTGGTTTTAGTAAATGAAACGATTNCCCCACTCCTCCAGAGGTTCTATAATGATCTGGAAATAAGAAAGAAAAGAGTTTTAATTTCCTTGCTGATCCTCATATGGTTTCAGATTCCTAGGATCTGCTTTTTCCTAATCCTCATGTGCTAGGCTTTTAGTAAAGGTGGTTACTAAGGCTAAAATCACATTTGTCAGGATGAGAATAAAATTTCTTAGCACTGATAAAAATAAATAATTTACAGGCTGCTACATTACTCTACAAACTGCCACTATAAAGAATGGGGCAGGGGGAAAGAAACCTGATATTGTATGTATTTTCTGCCTTTTTTTAAATTTTGAAACCAAGCTTGTTCTCTTACTTTTCTTGTTAGAAGGGAAATTGGTTTCACTTTCTACTCGCACTGCCAAAATCCTGAGGCTCTACCATAATGTTCGTTGAGATACTTTCTTCATCAAGCACAAAGAATTACATGTTGCTTGTCCTTACTATGTATACTGAAGCATTTGCACTACTGTTTTTGAGGATACAAATTGGTCTGCTGGTTATTTTGGTCCATTACATAAAAGAGGAAAACCATTTATTTAATTTTATGTTTCCTGATTTTTTACACTTCCAGGATGTAACAGGTTCTTTATTGAAGAAATTGTGATGATACAACATGAATAGAAACTACAATGTCAGAATGGAATTGTTTGTTGAATTTCTAGATGCTGTTAATTTTAACTCAGCCTAGTCAAAATCTCTTTCAAGATTGTTTTCTGATTAGGTCTTACTGTGGAGGTTGAATTTTACAGAGATAACCCAAGACCACCCAGATCCAACTGTGGTTCCTTAGTAGTCAGTTTAGGCTGCTCCTTGCATTGGTACCTCCTAGTCAGAATGCTCTTTTCTGACAGTAGTGTATATTAATTCTCCTGTCTGATTTTTTCAACTTCAAATACTTTTGATAAGTAAAATAACTCTTTAGTCAAGGTATCTTTCCAAAGTGAGACTTTGATTTCTTTAATGTGTATTTATGACATCTCAGCATGCTCAGTCCCTGAAAAAAAAAACTTCCTTCTGACTCTATGTGCCGTTTGTATTCTTTGAGGTCTTGAAAGAGCTTCAATGTCATACTAATAAAAGGAAATTTTAGCACAGCTGTGACAGCAACAAAATCACCTGTAAGACATATATCACCAAGTGGTCTCCTACCATTACTCTCCAGGTGTCAGTGAAATTATCCAACCAGGGAATTTTGCCCAGGCTACAGCTGCCAAAGCAGTCTGTTCTTTTTTCCAGATTCCTTGTTACTTTCAGTATTCAGTTTAGAAAAAGAAACAGTCAGAAAATCTGGAAAAATTAAAAATTATCTACCAGCAACAAATGAGATCTGTTTTCAGATCACAACAAAAACACGTAAAGAGAAGAAACAGCTGCTTGCCATTTGTCTCCATTTGGGAAGTTCCATTTTCTTCTGTTGCAGCCTCCTCTAGAGTCCATCTGCATACATCAAAATACGATGCATCTGCAGACAATTTACTGCTTGGAAATACTTAGTGCATGCAACATATGCAAAAAGCACATAATATATATCCAATACACTTACCAGTTTAAAATAAACAGCAAGTTTAATGTTCTCTTTTCACTTAAGTTCAGTTATTCAGTTTAAGGTACAAAATGCTGCCTTTCTTTAAAAGTCTGACCACAATAAATGTCACAATGTTCATAACAAAATAGGGTTTTTTTGGTAGTTGTCTCATCTTGATGGAATACTAAATGTTTTTTGAGGTAAGACATAAAAAAATTACATCAGTATAAATATCTACCAACAGTCTAGGGTTCTTTATCACTATCACATATTCTGTACCTGAAGTCTTTCAAGTAAAGTTTTGCTTTTATATTATCATTCTAGCATTGTCTGGAAAAGTTTTTGTTCTATTTCCAGGCATAAATATTGTACTGATTACAGATACTTTTGAGGATACTGATTACAGATATTTTTGCTACTTGTAAAACTATGGTGTAGCTTTCAACAGCGTACACTTTTTTCACATTTCTCTTTTTGAACTATTTATGATTAAGCAATGTTCTTTTTTTATTTTTTTTTTTTTCTGGAAAAGATACTAGAAGATTATTAGAGCAAGTAAGATATGGAAAAAATAAAATAGAATACTTACTGTTGCATAGGGAATGCCTGGGTCACTGGCTTCAAAATTTACTAGTAACCTAAACCGTGCATAGGTTCTACCCTGCATAGGGTAACTATCTACATTTTTAAAAATCATAATCCATCACAAAGTACATACCTGTAGGTTATGAGAGCTATTAATGTGAAAGAGATTTTCTTTGGCTACATTGTGTTCTTTTCAGCTTACAGACCATGAACACCACCAAAGAATTTTTGCCAGAAGATCACTGCAAAAGCTATCTGTATGGAGGTGTTTACATGGAATGCTATTTACTATGTGAGCAAGTTGCTACCACAACCCTTAGATAAATTTGATGAAGTGAAGAGAACACAAGACTACACAGATGGTAAAAGTATCATAACTGACTCATACAATTGGCATTATTATTTTATATGTTTTTTGTGTTCAAGGGTCTCCAATCTCTTATCCCTTCCTGTAACTACAGTGTAAACACAGACTACTTGCAATTTGATTTTAAATTTATTGTAAGCCCCAAAAAGAGATCGTGGGTAGTAGTAATACCTGGGTATAAAAGTGATAAAATTTATCATTTTATTTCCTTCTAACCACTTCATCATCTCTGTGGCACTTCTATTATTTGCATGATGGCAAGCAGCAAAATTGTCAACATTAGTTTATATGCCAGATATTAAAAAACTGAAGTAAGAAATTACTACTTGTTGTGGTACCAGGACTCACCCTCAAAAAGCAAACAGTTAAGAAGAGAGCTTTAAATGAAATGATCCAGCATGCCAAAAGAATAATGGAGTATTTTTAAAAACTGAAGTGTAAGTAAAACATGCAGAAACCAGAGATTAAGAAGTGGCATTTGGCAATGAGACCACATTATTGTTTAGCAGCAAGTTTCATATAGATATTTTCAATATTTTCTCATAAATTGTGTGACTAAGTTACAAAAGTTGTTACCACAAAATAAATTTTATTAAAAAGCTGGTATTTACTGTTATTTTTAATTTTAATTTTATCTTACTTTATGGCTTGCAGTCATCTCTTTCATAACTCTGTATTTGTTCTAACCACAGTGCACTCATTTAACAGCACAAGTGGTTTTATATCTGCAGTAACAAGATTGCTGGGGGCTTGTGTCTGCCTGCAGGACCCAACCTGCTCCAACTGCAAGAGCACATTCATCAACTTCTGAACATCATCAATAGTGGGGAGACAGATACATTTCTGAAGGTCACCTCTGCTGGCCTTATCGCACGCTCCCTTCCAGGCAATTTATTACATTACTCAGTGGAAGACCTTTTATTTTTTCCTCTGTTTCGTGGAACATCCCATTTTCTTGGTTTGGATTAATCAGTCAGATTAATTTTCTCTTCACATCTATCCTCTGATCTTGCTTTGGTGAGTTTTCTTTAGCCCTAAGATTTTCCTGCAAATATTTCTAAAAACTTAGTAATGAAACATATTATACAGCTGTGGCCAGAAAGGTCGCAGGATCTACCTGGACAACGGACCATGATTGTTGGAGATTGTATTAATACTGAAGTATTTGTATGACTGTTTCCTAAAGATGGTAGGATTTGTACTTTAACTGTGATATGGTATGTTTGGAAGTATTTCTACACAAGAGAATTTACACCTTTTTGGTGCAGAGGAGTACATGAATATCATCTGCCAGAAGAGTACGGCATTTATAACTTAGCTCAGTCATTGCCCAGGGATTTGACAGAGACAGCTCCCATTAAAGCACCAGAAGTCCAGCAGTTATTTGGCGAGTGTTTCCTAATGCTCTCAAAACTGTGAAAACTCTGAGTGCAGTGCAGACAGCAGTGAGAAAGAACAGAGTTAACTATCAGTGACTGTATATATTATAAAAAAGAAAATCTGAATTTGCTTCAGTAGATGAACCAAGAAGTCTTGACTGGGGCATGGTGAATGGGAGATGTCAAGAATAAAATTTGAAGATTGGCTTTTGCATATGTGACTGTGAAGTGACCAAGCTGAAATTGATTAAAGAGTTAACTAAGTTGTTAATTAAAAATACCTTATAATTAAGAAGTTCTGCTTTTACCCCACTTTGAATAAAGTTCCCGGTTTTGAGTAGTGTTATAAGTTATAAGAATTATGTTTGCTGCAAAGTTAATAGTTATTATTGTACTGAAGATTAAATTTAAATGTTTATATAATAATTAAGTTATTAAGTGTTTCCTAGAGTTAAAAGAAGCTAAATTGTATGTGTTTTATTGTTAAATACTATACCTTAGTTATAGGTCCAAATAAGTGTTAAGAAAAAATGTGCCTTTATTAAGAAATTGTTTAGTTCCTTTTGATTTAGTTCCCCAGTTAAGCTGTCTTCCTAAAGGTAAAAACCCCCACATCAAAGTTACTATTTTTAGAAAGCCTGCAACTGGAATCCATGGAGACATGGAATATTAATAAGGACTTTTCCCGCCTTTTGAAGATGACATCTCCCCATTCCAGACAATGAGCCATTGGTGGAAAGGACTTACCTCATTAAAGAAACACCCAATCAACCTTCTCCATGGAGGCGGGACAGTGGGCAGGCCGGGGCGGGGACAAGAGTCTATAAAAGAAGAGAGCACTGCCAATGAAGTGCTCTTTTGCCTTGATTAGCAAGGTGGAAGCCCGGCGCGGTGGTTTCGGGCCAGAGCTCTAATCAGAGCCGCCAATAAATATAAATTGTCTCGGATTAGATGAGACAAACCATCTCGCTGCTGGTACCTGCACTGGGCTCCAGCCAAACCAGTCCTAAGAGTCTCTAATCCCTGGGTCCCGGGTTTTGTTCTTTTTCTTTAAATAATTTATTTTAGTCACTTTCTAATTAATTTTTACTTTAATAAATTACCCTTTTTCTTTTAATTAAATTGAGAGTTGATCGTTATTTTTCACAGGAGAGATGCAGGAGAAATCTAGATCTGTGACTCAGTTGGGTATATAGCATGGGATTAAAGAGATAGGAAAAAAGCTGTCAGCTATGCAACAAAACAAAATGGCCCAATATATATCAATAAATACATGCAAGATGTTCTGTTTAAGTGCATTTTCTTGTTCATGATGGATACTCTTTAATAACAAACCACTTTATTTAAAAGCTAAGACCAGGGTAACTAAAACAGAGACTCCACTCTTTCTAATTTGCTTTTTGTAGCATTGAAAAAGCCTAGCAAAGACTCTGTTTTGCAGAAGTAATTATCTGGAATAATTTCCAAACTTTGGCTATGGAGTATGGCTACAGAACTCATTGGTTACACTAAACTTACAAGTAAAATGAAGAGTGAAATGAGACATTAAACAGAATGCAGAAAAACAAAATCAATAATGGCTTACAATGGTAATTTTAAGTTACAGTTATTTTACTTTGTAATTTTACTTTTACTTTGTAAATTCCTGGGAAAAAATACCTTAGTAAATGCATAAACCCTAATTCATTGCAAGAAGGAGCAGCACAACTTATCAGATAGTTTCAATAAGACAATGAATTTAAATTTCAGTTGTTGGGGGAAAAAAGGCATAATGCAAGCCATGGAAAACAGAGATTCTGTGAATATTCCGCTTAGATGCCCCATATTATTTTAATTTGTTATTTTTCTACATATGATGCCTGCATTGAGATTATGATCTGCTACAGGAAAAAGAGAAAGCTGTGTAGAATATACCAGGTTTTATAATTGATAACTATCACTACCATTCGTCAGTCATATGAGTATGAAAGTGTTTGGAAAGACAGATCAGCTTATTTTTATTTAGGAAAAAAGCAAGATAGATGTCCATATAATATTTTTTTGCATTTGATTCTCATTCTTTGGAAAAGTATCTACAGAATTTAATCAACCACACTTCTGTGTCAAGAACTTTCATTTTTAATATTTACCTCCAAAAGGTTGCAACTGTGTCCCCATTGCATCATCTACAAAAATTTGATAAAACTATAATTGTAATTCAGTCATCAGATTTTCCAAAGGAATTATGCCCATACTGGAAATTCTCCCAACCACAATTCAAATAAGACTTTCTCATTCCCTAAAAACCATTTTCTTTATATTGCATCTCTAGGCCAAACCTTGTTTTCCCTTATCCTTTTCAAAACTACTCAAAACTAGTCTTTCTATTTATTTGTAAAGCCTCCTGTCATGTCGAAGACAGTGCCACCAGTGGAACACCTTTGATTTCTCTACAAGTTCATAAATCTAAAATTCCGTGCTCTAAACAGCACCAGCTCTTTCTTTATCATTATTTCAATGCACTTTAATATCTGCCATCTTTGTAAAACAATTTAAAGCAAGACAGTTATTATTCTTGGGTGTTTGAATCAGCAAGAATTTGCTTTTCTTTGCTTTTAGGCATCTAAATTTCCTCTGACTTCCTTTTACCTCTCCTTACAGCAGCTCCTTGGGTTTTTTTACTTTGTAAGTCTTAATTATATTAGTATTTACTTCCTTATAAGTCTAATTATGATTTACCTTCCTGCTTTTATACACATATGTATGTACCACTTCTTAAACTCATCTATGAACCTGTGTGTTTCCATTGTTGTTACTTTTGAGATTTGGTTTCAGAAAGATGTCCTGAGGCATTCACAAATGTCTCTTTATGTTTCCAATGTACCTTTAAAAAAAGAATTTGTGTTGGGTATTTGACTTAATTTTCTGCAGTACATTATTCTCCCAACAACTCTATGCTTTGACTTAATTTTTCATGAGATCCTACTCATCAGGTCATTATTCTTAAATCTTTAATCCTTATAAATCTTTAATCTTTATTCTACAGCTCTCACAACTTGTTTTCCTGGTGATAACAGAAAGGTATTAGCTGTTCAACACTGTTCATAATTTCCATTTTGAGATTTTCTGAGGTTTATTTTTCTTCTCCTTAGTAGAGAGTCTCTTCAAGAAATGTTCTCCTTCTGATAGGATTCATTCCTCATACATTTCAAAACATTAATCATCTGCTTAATTATTTTCCAGCAGATATTTGTGGAACCAAAGCACCTTCTGTTACTTCAAAGTCCTGGTTTTTGATACTTTTCTAAAAAAAGCTGCAAACCCTTGGGTTTGTTACCATATCAAATCATGGTCATGACATTATTCCTACTTTTTTCTTCCTTTCCTGGAGAAATTCAGGAAAACTGCCTCTCACCCTTCCCTGAACACACAGAGGAAAAGCAAAGTACCTACAGGCTAAACTAAGTAACAGCATCCATATTTTGAAAGTAATAACAGGTTTGTCAGTATGAACTTTGTCATAAAATTCCGTAACAGGAGTAACTTGATCCAAAAGTTGTAAAGCTACATCTCAAATTGAGAGGTTGCACTTATCAAACAGGTGTGATCAGCAGACTCCTTCACACAACATAACAATACCAAGGCCACTGAAAGCATGAAGGTCCAGGACTACACAGCATTTTTCTGCTAAATGGTGTTATCAAAACACTCTTTAACAGAAAAGCAATGTAACCTTTACAACAAATTAGAATAAATGTGCTTAGCATGTTTGTTTTAAAAAGGAAATGTTGCCACTGTGTCTAGACTTCATCCATTTCAGGTAAATTGGTTTGAAATTACTGTTATATCATCATGAAAAAATATTTTCAAGTCAAAATGCAGTAGCAGAAGTACACATCTGTCATTGCAAGATCATTTTTAATCCAGAACATTTTCATCTGCTTTACAATGTAAATTCAGAAGCAGTGGAAGTACAATGAAACAGCTTACGACTAGAGCAGCAAGGAGATCCAAATCGCTGAAATACACCCACATAGGGTGTATTTGGCTATCTTAGACCATGAACTTTTCACTGTGTTATCTCTCCCTGTCCTGTTGATGCAGGGAGAGAGATGAAGTGATGTCGTGGGCTCCTGGGGGCCGGTCAACTTCAACCCAACAAACGGAATTAAATCTTTGGTAGTTACTAACACTGATTTCCTCGGCAGGTTTTGCAAAGGTGGATTAATTTCAGGTTAAAACTCTGAAAATTCTTTTACTTTTGAGACATTCTGAAGACCAGGACCTTTCTCTCTGATCCCTTCCTGTTCGTACCTTGACTATGTTTTGTCATCATGTGAAGGAGGCAGAGAAATGTGCTCTGAGTGGGAACAACTTAATTGACAATAAAATGTTCTTGAGAGACATTCCTGTTCCTACATATCTGGTATTTAGGGCTTGTTGCAAATAGAACCACTACCTAAGTTAATAAGTCACAGTCTCACACAAGGCTGTAAGTACCACCACATTGTAAACTACTACAGTTACCATTGGTAAATATTGCTTGTATAACAGTAAAATAGTAGCTATCCATTTTATAAGACTAAGATGCTACAACACCAAAGCTACATCTATCACATTCCAAAAAGCTGCAGTCTATTAGAAAACCAACACTTCAGAAAAATGAAGAGGTCTGAATCTCAAGCAATGTACTGGGAACAGTGAAACAGCCTCTGTGGTTGCATCAAGGGGAAAGATTTATAGTGCACAGGTAAATAAAAACATGTTTTATGGGCATTTATTTTCAAATAATCCCCTTCAGAGTAATTTATCCTTCATCATCCTGATTTAAGCCTACAGAATAGATAGGGAAAATGAATGCTAGTGACAGTAGACATAATATACCACATAACGCTGACATTAGAAAAAGTTAAGTAAATCTCTTAAAGGCTGTTGAAAAACATAGGCACTAATACAGAACATAATGTGTTCTGTAATTTCTAACAATAAACATGGGTGGAAAAAAAAGCATTTAATTAGCAGTAGCAGGAAAAACTGGCACTGCTGAGGGAAAAGCAAGTGAAAACAAGTCCAAAAAGTGCTGAAACATCCTTATCAATCTTCAAAGAGTCCAAAAGAATATGATTATTCAGAATACCAAGGGTCAGTGAAAATCAAGGAGGATCAGAATTTAATTGCTAGCAATATTAAAATACACCTAGTGCTACACAGGGAAGTCATCAGAAATTACTCTGATTGAAGCAGTTTTGTAGCTGCAGCACAAAGCCCAGTTCTTAGTACTAAAAGGAAGAAAAATCTTTAGAGTCAAGTTTGCATTTTTTTCCTTTTCTGTTCAGAAATACCCCAGCAATGCAGGGGAATTTTACATGAGACAGAGGTGATCAAATACACACAAAGTCTAATTACGGTTCCTTGTTACTTGCCGTTTATTCAAAGAGAAGTTTGCTGTTCGCCACTCTCACAGCTGTCTGCTATTGATACCGCTAATGCTCACTTGAGCCTGAGAGCCCTGTAAGTTGCATTAGCATTATCAACTGCAGCTGAAATGTCCAAGACAGGCTGCCTTGAAGGAATGACAGTGTGGATCTGAGCTGCAAAACCCTGTCAGCATTTCTATGAATGCATTTATGATTAAATGAAATAAACTGTTAGTGTCATATTAAATCCTGACACACTCACACAATCCAATTTTCAGCAGCAATTCTGATTTCAGGTTCCCCCTAGACATCTTAATTCTGTCCTCTGAAGTGTGTATATTTTTGATAGGACAAGCACATGGTCTCAGGCACTGATCTGAGGCAAACACCTAAAAACTAGGGGGTTTTTTCAGACGGTATTTGATTAAACTCTAGTCTAGCAAAATGTTAGCATGTGAGTAGCCATATTGGCTTCAGACTGCCCATCTATTCAAAAGTTTTGCTGTAACAGACTCTAAAATGCAAATAGTTAGAGATGAAGGAAAATAGATTGTTGGGCAGTTTGTAAAGAACTAACCTCAACCATTTCTGTATGAAAGTGCAGTATGCATGTTGAATATTTCATCTGATGTGTACCAGGACAGAAGTAGATTTACAACTTTTTTAAGATTAGCACAATGAAAAGAAGCATATCTTAACAGAGTTAAGGCTGAGCACTTTGTTTCTGACCATGAGCTCCCATTTATATTTTCTTGTACTCACTTTCTAATATGTGTATAAATCCTAGCATCTGAAAGCTTACCGTATTAGCTAGAAAGTTCATAATGGATTGAAAGCTTTAATTTTTACTATTAGGTGATCATTACAGAATCGAGCTTACTGAACTCTAGCTATGAACTCCTTAAACATGCTGGTAAGTGTCTGAAAAATACATTGTGACTTGCAAGTGCAATAGGAACACTTGGTGTTGTTGAGTTCATTGTTGATGTTTGAGTTTTGCTGAAAACAAAATAATATTACTGTGTAAGACATATGCCAATTATGCAAGTTTATGTATCACTGTATGATAAAAACTGTTCAGAGTATTCAGACAAATGTCTGTACATAGGAACCAATGCAAAGATATTTTTTAAACATATTTGATTAATTTATATGCTTTTCGTTTGTGGCATCAGTTTATCAAATACTATACAATGAAGAAGATAAATATCGTGATGTACCCAAAGGTGAATGAGTATTAACTCTCTATGAATTTTTGTTAGTGTCAATCATGTCACTCTTGCCTTGCTTTTTTATCAGATGTTTATTTTTTATAAGATTTATGGTTAGCTAAGTGTTGATTAATTCTTTCATTGCTTTGCATTGACATGTCGAAATCGGCTTGTAAATCTGACATTTGTAAATTCACATTTCTATTGGCAAGAAATAGAAATTTTCTTCTAGAATAATTATATCACCACTAATTCTGACAAAGAAGGCAGAAGAACAACTCATTTTGAAACCTCAGTATTCCTGAATTAATGTAATGCCATCTACTTTCTGCAGGTGTTAAGAAAGATAAAGGGGTTATATTTCTTCTATATGCAGTGCTTTTATTCCCATTTATGTGTTCAGTTACAGTTGTCAGTCAATTTCACACACACATCTCTAATATCATTTCATGAAAAAAGGCTGGATAATCTGAGGAGAGATTTCTACACGCTTATCTAAATACCATTATTAAAAAAATTAAAACATTAATGTGTAAATTAAATTTTAATAGAGTGAATTCCTTAGCAAAGTCTACATCTACTCAGTTGCACTAAGCTGAATGCTTCCGATATTGACTGTCTTGGTTTCTAATGCATTTACTTTTAATAAATTAATTATATTTTAAAAACTTCCCTTCCACTAATAAAATGATTCAACATATAAAACTGTTCCTTGAATAAACACTCAATGCAAAGTAATTTGTTTATCTGAGAAGAGGAATTCAGCTATTAAATTTCTCACATTCAGCATTCTGGGTACATTTCCCAAATTACAGAAAGACATCTCCTGCTCTTCTTAAGAATAACATAATAATAGTGGCAGCCACAATACAGATTACAGGACTGTAGCTAAAAAACTGCCTCCTATTCCATTACTGTGGGACATCAATAAAAGTTGAGGGAGAAAAACAGAAAAGAAAATACACAAATGTTCACCTTCCTGGGGTGTTAAAATCTGGTGCGATGATATTGGTTGCAACACAGGTAGTGCCATGATATCACTAATTTAAATATGACATACTTCATATGCTATTCCCTATTTGTATGCACATCCAGGAAAGAAGGACATGGTTTCTCAGACTAGGTACCTTGATATTGTGTTCTGGACCTTTCTGGGATACAAGGACGATCAGCCAAGGAGAGGTGACAAAGTATGCTACTTGTATTTAAAAAGATCAAGGAGAAGAGACATGAATGGATTAAATAACATCAGGACCCAGTTACCAAAAATACTAAGATTTGGAAATAAGTAACCTGTATTCATTTCCTCCATCAACATAATTTTTTTTTGCCTTCACGCCACACCCACTCCTCTGGTATAAGCAGACAACTACAAGTTGACAAAGTCAGCATTCTTCACAGTCCCCCAGGGGGAAGGACCACAAGTAGGATCCCTGGCAAGACCAACTGGTTTCTAGGAGGAGCGATGCAGTTGAGGTCCTTCTCCTGCCATGCCGTGCAAGGTTTGGTGGCAAGGACTTGATACACTATGAGATGCTTGGGGATTCTGGAAAGAGATGGCTGGCCCTAGAACTGCATGTTGCAGTATGAATATTTTAAAGACTTTGAAGTATTTGTCCACAGAGTTATTCCTGTGAAGTAACACAGATAGAAACAAAAGTCTATGCTAAAAATTGAAATCTGGAATACACACCAGAATCACAAGATAGATTTTAAGCAGATTTTAAGCATGGTGGGTAAAAGTTAGAAAGACCTCTCAACAGCCATTGATTTGCCATCCATGTGTAAAAACCACAAAGGTTATAATAGTAAATGGCATCCCTTATTAACTAATACACGTTACAGGAATCCTGATCATACTGATTAAATTCTGCTAAAGAATGCATCAGTTGGGGTGTTTTCATTTTTGTTCAAGGTTGTGGTTTGAGACTTCATCACAGTCTCAGTCAGTCCTTTAAGTAACTTCTCTCTATTGTAAATAATTTACTCTCAAATTAGAGGTAAAACTGGGCTGATATGGGGTCAAAACCTCATCTTCAGAATTATAATTCTGCTATCCTGAGAGATTTTCTTTCTTGGTACAAACATTGCACATTAATATATAGTGGGACATTATTTTCCCCAGGCTTATTTTAGCCCATTTGCTTTTTTTCTCTCCTCCTTCTTCTATTGTGCTTCTTATTTCTGTTGCTCTCTAAACAGATGGGCACTGTAACTTTTTGTGTGTTACTGCAGGCTGAGAACAGTGAACTCACAGAAATGTGTTTAAACTCCTTTAATCTAACAGGTGTTGAACTGAATAGTTCCATTAGCCACAGCCTCTGGCTCCTTTGAAAAGTCAAAGGTCTTGCTTCCTCAACAACCTTCTTGCCTCTCTACCTGCATGGTACATGCAGCCATATTCCAGCTATAGCCTAGGTGAGTAACTCGAGGTGATAACAGCAGCCTCTCTCAGAAGCACTGCAAACAATCTGTGCTACTTTCAGCTGCTTCAGTTCTGTCAGTGCAGCTGTAACTATGTCAGGTGCTCTGGGTACTCCCCACATATCTGTGAGGGAGATGAATAGATCAAACTTCACATGGAAGCAATTTAGCAAGAGCACTTCCCTCTCACTCACAAGCACAGGTTGCTGAAGGACTACAAAAGCCTGGTACATCAGCAAGTATGACAGAAATTTACTGCTACAAAGGCACATGTAAAATACAAGTATTTGGCTCAATTTTTTCGTTTTTATTTCTCAGCTGGGGCATTTTACAGACACTTCACTGGACATTCACTGGACCACAATGAAGTTCCTTCTGTTTTCAAAGTTCTAGGCTATAGATAAAATGGATGCAGACAGGATATAGCTGTTCTTTGCAAGTATTTGACTTACTTTTTGTTCAAGAGAACAAAGAGACTGTTAAATCTTGTCAATAGTGAGAAAATAAATGGAGTTTGCACTTAGAGTGCCTTGCCTTAAGTTCAATCACCATCTTCTTTATGAGAAAATGGAAAATGCCAGCAACAAGAAATAATATTTTTCAACTAAAGAGGCTTGTTCTTTTAATAATGAATGTGGACTGGAAAGGACAAATGAACCAAAAGGAATACCCTGTTTCAACTTCTTTTTTCATTCTTTTACTAACAAAGACAAAACTTTCTGTAAGTTTTGAAAATAAATCACAGGAAGGTGTTCCATACTTCCTTCTCTCTGAAGCAAATGGCCAATTTAGCTTTCACTTAACAGTAAAATCTTTCCCAAAGGACATGTACATGACAAAACCCTTATTATCTTTACTGGGAAAACAAGAGACGTATGTTTGTTTACAATCCTTCAAGCTAGTGACAGATCAGGAACAAATTTTTTATCACCTGTTGTCTCCCACTATAAAGCCCATTATAAGGCTTTATCCATTCAAAATTATAACTTTCAGAGAGAATTTGAAATCTCTCTTGCTATGCCTCATTTTTTTTATACCTGTACTTATTCTGCAGTCAAATAAAAAGGGTGGGTATTCTACAGTTGCTTCTTGGAGACTTAATCCTACTTAATCAAATAGTTTTAATCACATCACAAAATTGTTTTTCTTGGCCCCGCCTTAGACCCTCCATTTCATATTCCAGTTACAGTTTGATTTAAGGGAAGTATATTTTGACTGTTGTCACCAAGTTACAAGATCACTTTAATATCCTACTATATACTATATCCTACTGTATATATTCCTTTATATCCTACTATATTTTCATGACTATTGAACTTTTTCTTAACTACCTATTTTTCAGAATATGTAGATATTTAGATACAAGATATGTTTCTAAAAGCTTGCATTTCTTCATATCATTTCCTTTCCTCCCTCTGCAATTTATTAGAGCTCAGAGGTTTTTTAATTAGATTAGGAGACATCTACAACAAGGATTTTCCCTTTGGTTTCTTCCAAGGCCCACTTCTCTGTACTGTCTATAAATGGCTTGCCATCCCACTTCCTTATGTATAAGGTATAGCAGTGACTAGTGAAATATCCTTCTGTACAGTTAGATGCTCTGGCATCTTCACTGGTAATTAAATAGGATTTCAATACCTACAGTATCTGGGTTATGCTATACCTTTTGATTCTGCAAACACATTACAAGGAATACCTCATACTGTGAATGGATATGGTTGAAGTTTAGGGTTTGGGTTTTCTTCTTCCCATTGAACAGTATATAATCTGTTTAACCATATGTCACAACAGACAGCTTTGCTAGAACAGACAACATCAGTCTTATCTGAAATGAATATAGTTTTCCAGTCTGTTTCTCACTATGAGTTGCAGTCAGCAGTGTGTTTAATACTTGATCCCCATGAGAACAATTCCAGGAGCAAAAGAGTCTGTAGAATATCAAGCTTTTTGTTCAAATGTCTAAGACTAGACAAATTGTACATGCACAACTTGGCTCCAAAAGCTTTGAAATATGGACATATAGATATATAAATATAGATTATATAGATACACATACATATAGATATATAGATGATAGATAGATATATATACACAATTATTTTATAATCAGAGACAAAACTTGGTAATTACAAAATTATTTTTGTACCTAAGCAGTGACTAGACACTGCTACACAAAAAAAAGTCCAGAAAAGTCTCAGCATAGGTGAAAGAGCTGTAATATTTAATGAGATTACAGCTCTGCTTATAGTCCTGACACTGTAGAAAGTTTCTGAGCAGCTCACATTCTTGCCAGATACTAATTGCTTCACCTTGGCTTAAGATCATTGAATGTTGTAAATCTAAAAGTGAAGTATATAATGTGGGATGATCAGGTAAATGACAATAAATGGAAGTAAAAACAGAAGCTCCAGCAGGAAATTAATCCCACTTGTCCTAGAGGCTCAGTTTAGGATAAATGAAATAGTTCTTTAGCGATTCTACTTTATTTTCAGTATCTACCAGGAAACTCTAAATCACAAGCTAGGGGTGAACATCTGTTTTTTTAAGGCTGATGAAGATAGGTGACATAAATCACAGCTAGCATTTGCAACATACACAGCTGGATTTAACTCCTGAGGTCTACGGTCTTTTTTTCTTAATTCTTTTAAGTCCCATTCCTGCTGAGGATCAGTAACTGTGAGAGAGATGAATTTGGTTGAAATACTCAGATATTTTGAATAGCTGGGTAATCTAGCAATTGTAACATTCTATTCTATTCTATTCTATTCTATTCTATTCTATTCTATTCTATTCTATGCTAGTCTCATCTCATCTCTTCTCTTCTCTCCTCTTCTCTCCCCATGGCGGCCCAAGAGCCGCAAAAACAAGGAGATGGAGGTCTCCTTTGGAGGTAGAAGTCCTACAACACCCCCTTGTTTAGGGAGACACAAAAGGCCTCTCCCACAAGGCTTTGTTGTGTTATTCAAATGTACTCCAATTCTGTTCCCCTGGTTGGCCCATTAGCCACCCTTTCTACCCTATATGCCTCGGTTCTAGAATGTTCCCCTTTCCCTCAACACCCATTGGCCTCATACTTAAGGCGCTCCGTCAGTGTCTCCCTATTGGACCTCACACCCTGGCCCCTCCTATGTACCGCCTTTGTACCCTCAGATCATTGGTCTCTGATGCTCTCTCCATCCCTACCGACCCAGTGCAAAACCCCTGGACCCTCCTATGTTCCCTGGGCCTCTTTGTGTGTGTGGACGATAAACCTGCAGTGGAACTCCGTACGAGGAACCCCTCCCGTTTCTTCTTTGCCAGCAGCTTTTCTTAATCCTCAAAGCTATCTAGGCATGGTTGGTAAGGGCACGACATGGTGTCATTATATCACCACTGAACGCCTCACCGTCCGGAGACGCTCTCAGGAAGGTTGCGGCTCCCTAGCACCACTGGTCTGCAACACCTCCCCTCCTCCCTCCCCTCCGACCTTCTCCTCTCCTCTACCAGCTCCTCCTCATATTATTTGTTTGAGTAATTTCCTATTTCTGATCTAAATTTTAACCTCAGTAGTGCAAAAAGGCTTCTGTGTAGTTCAACATCTTTTCTTTTGTAACTGTGTAAATTTAAACATCTAGCATTGAAAGTCCTCAAGGACAGATCTTTCTTTTTCTAGATATTTATAACAGGCACTATGATTCTTTCCTTTGAGAACAGAAAGTTATTCATATATTATACATACACAGTTAAACATGAACAGGTGTTTAAATACACACTTAAGGAAGACTAATTATTTAAGCAATTTAGTATGATAGGAATTCATAAAAAACCTAAATTCAATTAAAACTTTAATTTTAAAAATATTTTATGCATAAATATGCTTGCATAGATAGTCGACCAGGTTTTATGCTCAACAGCTAAACACAGCTGGGGATGTGTAGTGGTTTGATCACATCTATTTCACTCTGTGAGATAAGGACCAGAAGAAATGCAAAGCAGGCCTAAAACTTTAAAGAATATAAAGAAGTTTATTACTAACAGAGTTAAAAGTAACAAGAAATAATAAGAAGTTAAAGCAAACCCTCTTCCCTCCAGCACTCCCCAAGCAAAAACCTCTTTCCCCCTCCCTTTTCTCCCTCCAGCACTCCCCCCTCCTTTTACCACCTCGCACAAAGCGTAACAATTTTGGTCAGTGTTGCAGTCCTTAAAAGTCTCTTTCTTATGCTTAGGGAAAAGGGTTCCCTTCTGCTATGCCATGGAAATCCTTCACAACTCAGTAGCCCACCCGGAAACTATCTACTGAAGTGAACCATCTCTCCCATGACAATTTCACAGTATATTCATACTGCGATCATGGGCCATCACATGGGGTTAGAAGTATTTTTAAAGATGAATTCTTCCAGCCCAAACAGAAAGGTTCTCTGCTTCCAGTCTCTTTTAAACATGAATTATTCCAGCTTAAACACAAGGGCTTCTCTGCTTCTTCACAAATCTCTAAAAGCTGCTTCACAACTACATGGCCTGGCATGGGCATTTTCTTACGTCTTCACAGGCTGCATTTTCTCACAGGCATGGATTTTCATCTCCCCATACTTTAAAATGATTTAAAGAGTCCAGTCCTCCACAGCTGCTAGAAGGGGTTTTAAGATTGGCGCCGGAACGCACACACCCTTTTCTCCCGCCGCCATCTCAGCGTCGTCCCACGTGACTTACTTTCTCTTTCTCTCTGACCGTGCAGCCTCCATGTTCTTCTCCCTCACGTCTTTCCCCACGGGCTGCGCTGATGTTCAGTTCGGTGCGAGCTGTGCAGGCTGGAAAAGGAGGCTCCGCTGGTCCCGCTGGGTCTGCGTGGGCTGCAGGAGGGGGGAGGGGAGGCCCCTCCAGTTTCAAAAGCTGAGCTGGATGAATCTGGCTATGGGGCAAATAGATATACTATAGCTAGTTTAGCTGCCTGCAGCTCTGAGGGAAGGGAGAAGGGCGGGGGGGTGGCAGGAGCCTGGGTCGGACCCGGGACAGGCCCGGAGGCTCAGAGGCCCCCCACTTCTCCATCCGGAGACCGGGAACAAGAGGAACTTCCCATCCTTGCAAAGGGTTTAAATATGCAAAATTCGCAAAAGCAAGTTGGCTTAAAAATTTATCAACTCAGTTTCAACCCCTTACAGGATGTTAGTATGTAATGAGGAAAGACATCCTCACACCAAAGTGAAATTCCAGATTGAATACATATCTTTTGGCAAACAGATAATCTGATAGAAAGATCTGTGTCTGTTTTGTGATGGCTGCAACCCACCTAGGCAATCTACTACAAAGACCATGACATATGGTAGGAAATACAGCTCAGGGCATTTGAAAAACATTTTGGCAGAATAGAAACTGGCAGGTTAAAACCTACCAAGCAAAAAGAGATGTTACTCTCCTGTGAAGTTACTGCACAATTCCAATGGCATTATGGGAGGAGTTACACTTTTTGCCAGACTACACTCAATCACAAGTCCATAGCAAGGACGACAGAGAGAGAAATACTGCAGAGACAACAACTCCAGCTCTGTGCGATATCATATTTAAATCTTGTCCAACAAAAGTATAAATCTGGGGTTTAGAGTGCTGATACTCAAGCCTGAACTCATCTTTATCTTTTGAGGCCTCATTCAAAGCATATGTTCCCACTGAAGTCAGGGGAGCTGACCTGAAGCAATGGCATTGATCAGCTGTCGGGGGGCTGCCCGTAAGCACCCTCGACGCCGCTCCAGCCAAGCTCCGGGCGCTTGGCGAGCTTTCTGAGGCCAGGGATCACCTTCGGAACCTGTGGACTTCCACACCCTCGGTCTCGCACCGGGGAGTCCTCGCTGAACTCCAGAGAACCGCACTTCGGGGATGGTCTCGCAGGTCGCCGGTCTTTGGCGCGATGCAGAGGAAGGCTACCAGCTACAGGCTTACTCCAGGCGCAGAGAAGAATTAGACGGAGCCAGAGGTGAAGGGTATGGGAGGGGGTCTCTCGAGCTCTCTGTTTATTAGGGGGAACTGGGAAGGGTACGGGTAAGTCTGAGGGTCAGAGATCTCAGGGGAGAGAGCCCCCAAGCACTGGTGTGCAAGGGGTTTTAAGGGAGGACAAAATGGGAGGGGTTCCAAGGCAACAACCAATGGGGTCAACCAACAGGGTATATCAATCAGGGAATCAACCAGTAATCAGGAACATAAGGAGGAGTTATAACAGAAGAACCAATAAGGAACCGAGTAACAATGAAGTTTCTAGAACCAGGGGAGGGAACAACTGGAGGGTGCCGCCCTAGCTCTGCCTGGTGGGTGGGGCTTAAACCATCTCCTCATAGACTGGCTCCTCCCATGAGGAGGCGTCTGAGGGGGCAGGGCTTGGAGGAGGGGCGGGCGAGGACTGAGTATAAGGGGAATGCCCCTCCACAATCAGCTCCAGGTGCTGGAAGTTGCAGCAATGGTGACAGGTGAGGGAGCCATCAAGGACCCCTGCTAGCCTCACTACCTGCACAAATCTAAAAGCCTCAAGCAGGCAGCCAACCAACTGAGCATTGAGCAGCAACATCTTGAGTAGCATCATCTTCTTCCTTCCTCACCACAGTATTTTGCTGTGATCATCATCACGACTATCATCACTGTTGTCATTGTCATCATCACTGTCATCATCATCATCGTCACCTTTTTATGCAGTTTATGTTCTACATTGCTGTGAATGTGTCTAACCATAAATTTATTCTTGCCATTGTTGTGATAAAAAAATGCAATGAAACATAAAGTTTGCATGTTTTTCTCTTCTTATTCTGAACACCTTTCCACATAAATCAACCTCCCCACAAAATCTGAAAAAAGTTGATGAGCTTAGAAGTAGATTTGGAAATTGAGCCCATATCTCTGAAAAACAATGTGCCACCAGCAGCCTCAAAGAAGGCTTTCTAATAATTGGAATACATGGATAACTATGTCTTATAGAAGCTGAGTTTGGAATTCAGAGACTACTGAATCATTTGTGAAGTATTTCTGTATGTGCTATAAAGAAACACAAATTAAACCATTAGCTGCTTCACCTTCAACACATCAACACTGGCTGCCTTTGAGGAAATAACTTCCGTACAGAAGGACATCTGAAGAAAAAACACATTTTATGAGTTTATGTACATCACTTTACCAAAGAATTCATTTGGTTCTCAGCCACTTAGAAAGAAAAAGTACTCGAAAAATAGAAAAACAAAGTCCTTCCTTGAACACATAACTTCAAAAATGTCATGCATTTTATGTGGCGACTTCTGAACACCCAAGTTCGGTTACTAAAGACCCTGTTGTCAGGGTTGTTGACCTGAAGTTCTTACTGAAACCAAAAATTGATCCAAATTACATCATTTGTGAAAGTCAGAACTATATGTTAGAACATGAGCCGTCATTGAATAAGAACAATTCAAAAGAATATACCGAAATCCAGCCTGGTTCCTTCTGGCAAGCCAGTCTGAACAGCTGTAATAAAAAACAGTCCAAGAAATTTTACTGAGAAATGTTTATGTCTGAACTACACTTCACAAAAAGCAACCTATCCAAGGGTGTTACCTTCCCTGACTTTACCAAAAGTGGCTGGCTTTGAGGTCAGGGCAGTGGTATCATCACTGCATTTCTTTGGCCAAGCAGATAACAGGGATTCTACTGTGTTGTAGAGACTAATTTGTAACACTCACAACAGTGAAAATTACATGTATAAGCCTGAAGAGTGGACACTTTGGTCACATCTGCTGCTCACATCACTGCTAGCTGAGCTTCAAATTAGTCATGCTGTGTAGGTAAGTTTACTCTCTCCATAAATCTGTTAGTGCTGCTTTCCAATCTCATGCGCTGTCATTTGACAGCCTAATGTTATTCCTTGAACACCATTTAATTCAGGTGATTTTGAGAGTCAGCAATGTGGAGAGTGAAGCAGTGCCAGCAAGCTAGGAAAAACCAAATAACTCACAAGATATTTTAGTGCATTATTTAAATATGTTCAGCATCCATAAAAATGTCACATTATTCCATTAGTTATTACTATGGTAATGTGAAAGAGAAAGAGGAAAAAACCATTACTTTAACTATACATACAATTAATTAAAGTATTGTCAGGATAAACTTCAGGAAATGAGCCTGAAAAATGATGTTTTTAAAAGCACAATATGATTCCATATTTTCTTTTCATTGCCTAATATCTATGATCTTATAAAACAAGAAAAAATACTAGCAATGGAGGGAGAGGGTCATCTATTTTTCTGTAAAGTAGCATCTATACTTATAGGGAAAAAAGTACTTATCACTACATGCAATGTCAGCCAACATCTTATAGAGGTCCTCCCTAATGGGTTGTGCTGCTCTTAAAGGATGAAGCTTTCTGAGTGCACTTTATCTGCTGATAAATGGCTTATAAATATATACCATCTGAATACTTCAGCAGGAGAATACCTACTTTTGTTAACAGACTTTTTAAGTATCCATCCACTTTAAAGAAAAAGTGTGTTCTGCCATTTTTGTTCTCTTTTTGCTTCTTTGATTCCTAGCTCTAAAAATCAAGACTGACTTTTTTTTTAATGATCCAAGATCAGTAACCACAATGAAACCTTATGTTGGTAATGTTGGAATAGATGTACAGTAAGGAAGTAAACAAATGTTAAATGCATAATAAATATATATTAATTAATTAATTTATACTACTAAATGCATTTACAGACGGAACAGTTTGATCCAAGCCTTATTTATTTAACTATTTAACACTGCAAAATTCACAGGTAATTATAAAGAACTCTATCAAAACATCTCTTTAAATACCAATGCTGTTGAAATCTACATGTTCCACTGAAGTTCCTAGCCTCAGCTCCATTTCCCTTTATATGATGTCAGTTATTTGAAACACTTGATGAAAACTCTTTATCTACTTTTGAAACTAAAAAACCAACTCAAGAAAAAGCTGTTCCTCTAAGTCCTTTCCCTGAAACATATTTTGACTTCACTGTAGTTAGATAAATTAAAAGAAAAATTCTATTATTCTTATCTTTATATAGTTTACAAAGTATTTTTCTCTAGTTAAAACTTTGCTCTAAAACATTTTGCTTAACAGAAGGAATATTCATTTGGTAGAAAAAATACAGATTTAATTCAAAATTCCTCAGGATCAAGGATCTTAACTTCCATATCACGTAACAGAAGGGTTTTTTTGATTTTTAGCTTCCAGATACAGTGCATGATTTGACTTCTGACAGAAAGTCAAGAATGTTGTTAATTTTGACTTCATACTTTGAACTCGAGTTATTCTTCAAAACAGAGATGCTTTCCTGGATTAAGACAGTACTATAAGCTGGGATACTTGAACTGAAAGAAAATGGTTTAGGCATCTGGCTAGAATCTGGCTATATAAATTCAGTCTCAAAGTCAGAGAACTATGTGGCATGTTACTTTGGTTTAAATCAAAGTAATCAAATAATATTCTATCCACTTAATTCAATAGACTTAGATCAGAAAGAATATAAATGGAGAAGACATTGTATCTTTCGATATAGTCAATGTTTCTTCAAAATGACTCAAAGGCACAGAAATAGTTAATAAAAATATTTATAAAGATGGAGAGTTACTGTTTCTGTAGATGCAGCAATCGGAATCAAAACCACGACCTGAGTATTATCAGCATCCCCCCATGATTTTGCACCATAAAACCAGTTTGAGTCCAAACTCAAAATAGCCTGTCATTTTCTCTGCCGTTGTTTTACACATATAAATTCTTGTCTCCCTTAATAGTTCTTCAGTAACTTCCTCCTGTTGCATTCCTGCCTGCAGACAGTCTGCCCACAGAACGCCATCAAACCACGTTACTTTGGTATCAGTCTACCTTAGACTTGATGGAATTTCCTAATGGAGGCTGTCATCATCATCTTTCTGTGAACCCAGAATGGCTCTGGTCGTGTCATATCAGAAATAGGGAGTAGAAATTAAGGTGGCAGCTGGCATTGCAGAATAGAAGTGGGCTAGTCTATTGTTAAGTAGAATTGGCCAAGGATGACTGTATTAAAGAAAGATGCACTTGTGCATTTAGGTAGAAAATAATAGGTTTTTTTCTTTCTAAACCACAGGAACTTTTAAAATGCTTAACTTTTGAACAACTTGTTACATTTTGTAATGTTAGGGAAAAGCCAGATCCCCTTAAAATTATAGTGGGAACGTATTTTTTCCAGGGCAGGAAACTCTGACCCATTGAACAGAGTACCTGGAGTCTGTACAGAGGAGATAAAACATGATACTATGTCACCTAAGCTTTATTACATGGTGGTGAGGATCCACATTATCTTGGGAGACTATCATCTGGTAGATAACAAAATCTGTAGTCTCTTTCCAGTTTACTGCTTATTCTACTGCATTCATGGAGAATCAAGCCCTCAGTTAAATGAAAAGTGAGAGCACTTTTGCAACTGCCAATGTGTAACTGTTGGAACTCTGCATGGGCAAACTGAGTTCAACAGGAAACATGTCACCTCGTGAAAAAAGAAATCTTCTTAATGAATATGCCCCTCTGGTTCATCTTGATTTTCATATACCTGAGTTACTTGGAAGTGAGAGAAAAGATGTTTTTAAAATGCTTTAAATCTGTTATAACGTAGTGTATTTCATCGGACAAATGCTAATCTGAAATAAAAGTTCAAGCACACTAAGGAGTTGAACATCTGTCATACAGTGAGCTTTGCACCCTTAATTAGCTCATTTGCTCGAAAAGCTGAAGCTATGCTTAGCACACTAACAGTGTGGTTCTCAAATCCTATAGAACAATGTAGTACGTCTGTCCTCTTATTGAGTAAATGGTTGCTCAAAAATTCAGGAGAGAAGAAAAATCCTCTGCTCAGTGAGAAGAAACAAATTTTCTGCAAAAGACCTTTTGCAATACAGGTCCTGACATTCAAATAATGAAACTCTGGTTCTAAAGTTTATGTGACCTCTATATTTCAAAAAACTGTCTAGCCTACATAACCTCAGATGATGCTTTTCAAAAGTGTGTAATGGGACACACACCATCTTCCGACCTTAACTTATTATCAATTTGCAGATAAGATTTCCCTTTTTGTCATATCACAAAAAGGAGGAAAAACAAAGAAGGAAACAGAATACTTCTGCTACCTACATACAGGAAGTTTGTTCGTAAATATCAGGGTTGTCTGGATTCATTGCCTGTACCTTCATTTTGAACCCTGATCTTTAGAAAATGCTTATTCTTTCACAGGAACATACCTCAGCCATGAAACAACAAACAATAAAACATAGAAGCTGTGTCTAAACAGCAAGAACATTCCTCAGGAAATTCTCAGTCTTACTGAAATATTTTCCCCTTTATGTCAGTTCCTTTCAGCTTAGTGCAGGTGGCTGTCTCAGGAGATTGTATCTTGGGAAGTTTTATCTGATTATGATCTTGGGAAATACCCCACCGTTTTCCATACAATTCCCAAGTATTCCACAATTTCCTCAAACAGACGTTCTGTCTCAGAAACATTTAACAAGTATCTGTTTTCTATGAAAATCAAAACAAAAGCTTTTATAGGCAGGGAGGACTTGCAGAAATTATTTATTATGTGCCATAAGAAAGAATTATTAACATTTAAATTCACTTATCCTGATATACCTCTTCAGAGTTTTACAGTATTTCCTTGATGTTAGGAAATACTAATGCATTCATACTCTGATTAAATGCATCAGAAATCTTAATTTCCAAATGATCTGCTTACTGAATTTATTTAGCAAAAAATCTTCAGAGCAAGATTCTTACAGAAAAGTGTCTGGTCAAGATGTCACAGGAAGAACTCTTGCACTTATCTGTGAGTCAGTAAACAACATCAGTCAATAAGTAACACAGTCACAATCTTCTACCAACCAATTCACAAACTGAAAAAAAATACTAAATTCAGTAAATACATGATTGAAGACATGCTGCTCCATCCTTACAGTGTTGGCATGTTTGCTTATTTCTCTAAGCGAAAACAGTTATCATTCATGAGTGGCAAAAAATGTCAAGGAACAAACATAAAAATGGTAGATTAGACTCCCTAGATTATTTACTTCATCAAAGACAGGGAAGGTTCCTAATTTATAGGCTAGTTTCATCATGTACCAAAAATGTTCATTTGCTCAATGATTTTGCAACCATTTTCCATGGGGCAGAATATCAGCACAGGTTTTTTTTCACAAGTTGCTGTATATTAATCAAGAACGTGAAAGAACTCAGTCTAGCACCTACAGCATTTAATTTGGCAAACTTAAACATAAACTCACTGGAAAATTGGATTGATGCAAAAAAGTCTGGACATCATCTTTTATTTCAAACACAATCATACTCATTGTCTCTGTCAACAGTGTACATGTCTCTGAAGAGGACAGATGCTGTTTTGCTCTGCCTGGGAACTTTCCTCAGTCCGTCACTTCCTCCTTTCTACATCCTCCTCCTCATTTGATCTAGTAGTGAATTCTTATCAGATCTTAAGAAAGTTTGAAAGGACTGAGGTTAGCTTCCATTATATGCAGGAGAATTTAGGCTTCTTCAGCTTTTTGTGGTGAATCCTGCCTAACCCAACAAACACTGTGGTAGTCATAGGAACCGTACAGTGCAAGACTCCAGGTTGGGTGTCCGGCTCAGCCTGTGCAGGTTGAAGCCCCTGCTCAAAAAAAACCTTGCTACCTCTGTGAAATAACCTGAAGAATAGTATTTCATTATTAAGTCAGACTGTCAGGTAGCCAGAAACATAAGAATCATGAGTCCTTCTTCTAGAGGGAAGAGGAACTTTGACTACTTTTAGGAGAGAGTGGAACAGTGACTCTGGTTTCCGGTCCTATTATTTTGGGGTAATGATAGTCTATTATACCTTCTTCTGTGCTTATGTGGCTATGTATCACCATCACCACCCATTCCTTAAAGAACTTAGGAACAGACTACCTTAGACTATCTCTGTCCTTTTCAGACACCTGCACAATAGCAATCTTGTTTTGGCATAAACATAAACAGCATCTCAGTAAGCTGAGTTTTTTAACAGGCAGCTTTGGGCATGTATAAGCAGCTAAAGTGTTAGATAGGGAGACAGTCAAATTAATCTCACTCTTTTTTTGTACCTACTGGTGTATGTTGACCCATGGTTTTGACTTTGATCCCTCTTGAACCTGTTCAGAGCTTAAGCAATTATACGCTGCTGACATTTCCTGGCTCACTTCCAGCCATTACAATTTTCATGCAATGTATTTTAAACAGATCTTGTTAACTTTCCAGATTAATTCTCACCCTTCATCATTTCACTGCAGTATTGTAGTTAAGTAATGTTCTACAGCAGTTCCTGCTGTTTTAAACACCACAGTCCTTTTGATAATAAAGAATTAAGCTACTTGAAGAATGTCAAGCATTTTTATTTTCATTCAGATCTCTGTGCTTGTTAAGTACTCTATTCCTCTTGAGGTTTTGCGGAGGGTTTGGGGGGAATTTTTTGTTTGTTTGTTTGTTTTGTTTCTTTCTTTTTTGTTCCTCTGAATAAAATTTGGCCCATTCAACCTAAAATATTAAGTTGCACTATTTCTTAGTGCAATATATCTCAGAAACAAAAGAGAAATTCAAGTACTGAAGAGCATTGGAACATACTTTTTGCTTAATCTTTTTTTGTTACAACTAAACTGACTGATTTTGTACTTTGAAAAATATGCGCCTTTTTTTGATGAAAGCAAAGTGTCAGAAACTTATTCAAAATCTCATGTTGGAATCAGATTACAGACCTAGTAATATATAACCTCTATGGTCTGTGAAGGGACAAAGGGAGAGACAAATATTATTTAGACAATCAATAATCATCTAGGATTCTTTGGTAATGATGACAGAATAGTAAGTAAAAAATGAAAACAAACCCAAAATACAAACCCTATTGGGATTATTAATCACAGATGTGCTTTAAAATAAACTAAAAAAGATACAGTTTTAAACCTTGGGTTTGATCCTTTTTGTGCACTGCTGAGAAAAAATATGTGATTAATTCTATTTGCAGCAAATTTCTTACATCTGAAAAAAAAATCAAGTTTGAGTGTGATTTTTGTTGACTTTTTAGTAAGAACCTCAATACAGTTCACAAGAATGAAGTTCTTAGATGTTCACCATATTGTAGTTCTAAATCACTATTTCCATTAAAATAGGACTAAAGGCAACCTGACTTCTAATTTACTGAAATAACAGATGTAGAGTCTAGCTAGGATTTTCTACCATTATTATTTTTTAAACTTAAAAGTATCAGAGACAAAGGCATTTAAGAATAGACATGTAATTTTTTTTTTTTTTAATGTGGCCTGAAGAAAACAGTAGAATTAGGTAAGGAGAATCACAGGGGTAAGACAATTAACCTATTAGTCTTCAAAAAACATTTTCATACATACTACCCTAATGTCAGAAATTGTGCAAGGCAAATTAGAAAATACTTCTGTTTTCTGAAGAAAAGAGGAAGACATTGACAAGAGAGGCACTGGGAAATTTTTTTAACTTCCACTGAATCATTGCTGCCTTCAATCACTGTGGTTGGTCCTTATTTTCCACCTTGCACAGAAAAGCAAATGTCTTAACTTCATGTCATTCGAAATGGACTTTCCCTTATAAGTCAGCTATTGATTGTTTGCAGCAGTATTCATGTTGTTAAATGATGCCTCTGAAGACACTCTATGCAAAGTAGTTAAATATACTTCTTTGTATCTATGAGAAACATCACCAGTGAAATTCTCAACACTCCCAGGAATAAGTGAATAGGTGCACAGTAAGACTGTGGAGTTCTGTGGGGAGAGATTTTTCCTGGGTTTGTTCAGGCTTTTCTAGTTTTGTACAACATACTGGAGCTAGGAAATATCACTGGAAGTTGGACCAAACAAGCTCTGAGAGTTTTGTACTTTTCTTTGGTAGCAAGACCTCTTCTAACTTGTCCTACTTCGTTAGAGTGGTCATCCTACTTCCCTTCTCTTTTGTCTTATCCCGGGGCTTAATCACTTTAATTTGTTCAATGACTATACAACTCTCTTTGTCAAAAGCTGGAGCAGCATCAGTTGGTAACACCTTGTGTTTGTACATTTATAGCACCAGATGGTTAAAAACTTTTGAAAGACCTCAGCCAAATCACTGTCATACTGAAACCAGAAGGAGACTAAGGAAAAACACTTGTGAAATCTGGTTTGAAAACCAAACGACCTATTAGCTGTTGGGAAGATGACACCTCTTCATTTGGAAGAAATCTGGGACCTTCGACTGAAATTTCCTCTAAGGAAGAGAATGTTTGTACACAGATAATTTTATGGAGATATCTTCTTTCAGTCAGTCTCACGTGGCTATTTATCATCTGCATTAAAATTCACAGACACAGCAAGGGAGTTTTTCATAGGTGAATGCAGAAGCGTTCTTACAAAATTTTGATCTTCCTTCACCCAGAAATTGCTGCCTTAGATCTGATGAAAAGCTTTTCTGTGCTAGAAACCCAAATTAAAATTTTGTTGACAACATTTACTTGAGAAAACTAAAATGCTATTTGATATAAAACTGTTTAGCACAGCATGGAAATGAAAGTTCAGAAACTAGGAGATTCATATTTAACTCACGTATTTTGTGTGGCTATTTGCTAGACTTCTTCCACTACACGAGATTTAAAGTGTTGCTATCCTTTAAAAACATTGATAGAAATACTATAAAAAGCAAAAGGAAGAGTTCTGTGAACTGTATCTCATTGAAATCTAATCCCACACTCTTGGTGTCGCTGCTTAGACACTTCATGATATTCAAAATAAGTTGGCTACTACAAGTGAAATTAATCCCTTTCACCTCCACACAATTCCATTCTCCTGATAAGGAAATGGTGTGCGTGGCGGGGGATTTAGCAGACTAGGAGGTTACTCAGAGGCCACGCACCATCTGTTTAATCAAATGCACTCATACCATCACTCTTTTAAAGCTCGCTATTTTTAATGTTTCTGGGGCTTTTGTTTGGTTGGTTTTGGGAGGGTGGTTAGTAGCAAAAGCACTTACGTGGATCATTTTGTTTAAATCTTCATCTTTGCAAAGAGTACTAGGCAGGAAAAGATCCAAATATGTTTTGATTGGAAAAATAAATAATGAAGTAGAAACCTACAAAAGAATCTGCAAAAACATATTTCTTTGAATATCAACTTTTGTAAATTATGAATCGTATTGCAAGATACTGAGGGGAATTAATCCTTCCAATGGCCAATGTAATATAAGCTCAAATCTTGTTCAATCTATTCTCCCATTGTACCAAGGAGGAACTTTCAGGTCATATTATTGGTGATGTTATTAGACAAAAGAAAACAGAAGAAAACCAAATCAAACCAAACCAAAACCAAACAACAACAAACCCCCCAGCCCCTCCAAAAATGCACACAAAAAAACCAAGACAAACCAAAATTAAATTAAACAGAACAAATCAAAACAAAACAATCTCAAAGAANCAAAAAGGCCAATAGCAACAACAAAAAAACTAGTGTTTTGAAGTAGTTGTAAGACTGCAGAGGCTATCCAGAACTTTGTTCCGCTTTGTATTTCAACCTCCAAAGAAAATTGGTTTGGAACGAAAACCTTATACTGTAACTTCAGCCTTAGTGAGAAAGTGAGAAGTAGTGTCAAAGAAATATAGCAATATAGACTTTTAGTAAGAGAAGACTTGGAGAAAATATCATATGGTGAGAACAGATGACACGGCTGGGCATGAGGGGAATTTCGCTGGTACGGTCTTCAAAGGATATCTAACATGCTTTACAATCAGCATGTCAAAATTTCTGTTTAAGAAACAAAACAGAAAGATGTTTCAGTGACACTGAGAAAGTGGGTCCCACTCTGGAATAAGGCTTTTCTCAGTACTTGATTTTTTAAAAGTCAATGCCGTTTTTTCTAGAGTCTGACAGTTCCTACAAGATGTAATAAAATAAAAATTAGTATATTCTTTTTTTAACTGCAAATTACGCACATTAAAGTATTGACAGCAGACCCTCATGATGTACTAAGTACATCAGCAGACTGATGTAGTTAGGCAATATGTGGGATATGTGGGGTCAAAGGTGTTACTTGGATGTAAAAACAGTAAAAATGAGAGAGGAATCAGGTGAATATGTGAAGCTAGGAGATTTAATATCATTTCTGATTGTAAAAAGAAGAAGTTCTCTACGAGCTTGTATCTTATGCTTCAAGTTTATAATGTTTCCCTCTCGTTTGAATTTAATAAAAACAGCGGTGCTACTGCAGATTTCCTCTCAGAATGGGTACCTACAAAATCTCCATTCTGCCTGGCTGTGTAATTTCATAGAATATGCAGAGACTCCATAAGACTCAGAGGGTCAAACTGTTGGGTCTGTTTGGGTCAAAATAATCTTACACAAGGAGAGGAAAGGAATTCTGTGCTGTACAACAGCCTAGGCTTCCGCTTTCTATATTTATTTGTGCTTTCCTGGCAAATTTGTTTGCCTTTTGCTAGATTTTCACCTTGGCTGATCTTACTGTTCTGTAGTAATACTCCACAGGGGGCAATCTGAAACTCAGTTCAGAAACAAGCCCTAATTCCTCCTAAATTGTACAATGTAATTGACTAGGAAAGCTTTCAACAGCTTTTAATAATCTCAAATGCTGTGCAAAAGGCACTTTTCTTATCACTAGATTCTGCCTCTTACTTCTCTCCAGAGAGCTTTCAAATTGTGATTGAAACACTGATTTATAAAAAGAAAAAAATATTGCAAGATAAGCTTCACCTTAGAATGCTTCTATTTAATAGGCTGGTCTGTGTATGCATGACTCAAATGGGACAAAGTGCTTGTGATTATTTTGACCTATGTGTCTGCTCACAAAGCTAAAAGAAAATCTAGTTTTAACTGTTCATTGATTATGCCCATTTATGTTCACTGAAGAGACCTGAAATTTTGGAGCAGTCTGTGTTTTTCATGCTAAAGATTCATGATTATTACTCAGGAATATGGGACTCAGGAATTTGTAGCTGAGGTGCCATGGCAATATGATAAACTACAGCATCCATAGTAACAGAAAAAAAACCCCAATTCATCAGGCGTAGGAAAATGGTACATTCATTGCTTGTTGTTGAGTTTCATAACTGAAACGTGATAATAGTTTTGGTGTCCAGAAACTCTCAATGAACTTTAAATATTAATCACTACTTTTACACTTGACCTTTGGTCTGTATTCCAATTTGCCATTTGCACTGGGAAATAACTTAAAGAAAAATACTCATTTGTTTAGGTTGCACATTTCAGCCAAAACTATGGTGTGGCAATCACTGAGGTGTATTGGTATAAGTTCGCGTGTGTGAACAGTTTAAACTGGTCTCTATCTTTCTTTTGCATGTGATTTTAGGTGATATTGAATACACCATATTTCAACTGATGAAAGTCCAAACAGATCTGTTCCTTTCTTTATCACTTTGGTCATTGTTTTCAATGGAAGATGTGCTCAAATTTTTGTGAACTAATCTTCCAATTGGACTCCTTTCCTGGTTCAAACAACAAAATAAATGACAGTTAGATGACCTCTAAGTCTCAAAGTGTTTTCTAGGCGTCTGTTTTAACTCCCTAATTTATCATTCGCAGATTTGCTACTCTTTAAACAGAAGATGTGCTTTCAAGATGTTGACTTAGGTCAAGAAAACAAAACTGAGACTTAGAATTAGTCTGGAATGTCACTAAGGAATTCATCATCCAATTAAGATAGATTCAAATTTTTTGTTCATGTAACTGAGAGAAAGACGTGAAAGATTACTGCATCCAATTCTGATTCTTGATTTTGAGGTGGTTAAATGGTCACAGGGAAAAGAGGTAATGGATTTATACATGGAATTTATGGTGACGTTCAATACAGAAACTGTTTGAACTGCATCAGAATACATGATCTCAGTACATGGATTAAAAAGGTGCCTGCAGACTTGTAAGTGAACCACAGTAGTGATAATTACTGTAGTGTGATTGTGATGTAGTACTTTTTGCGAGTAACTGATCACTGCAAATGTACTTTCTGAAGCAGCAGAAAATTTAAAATTTTAAATGGAAGAATACTATCAGTAAAGGAAAATGTCTCTAAATGTTGAAGATCAAAGCATTTCCTGATGACTGAGAGTGCCCAAAATTAAAAGATTCCAAACAAAATCAATTTTTTTACATCCTGTCAAAGAGTTTCAACACTTATGACATGACTCACTCAACTAATTCGAAGGAACCTCTTTTTCCCTTTTTTCTGTTCCAGGGCCCCTCCTTTAAATTTGCCATGTGTTTATGTTTAAACACAGGCAGTACTTGTGACATTCAGAACCTAAGTATATCTGAAACGCTATGCAAATCAAACACGATAACCACTTCTTTTATGTTATAGCACTATTTTAAAAAAATAATCTAAAAAAAATCCTAATAGTTGCTAAAACAATACTAGCGCTGGAGGATAAGCACATGTTCTTCAGAAGCAAGTGATACTGCAAAAATCCTGCAAATTATGAGTACAGCATTATTTTTCTAGCCCCATGCTCTAACCAACTGAAGGTCTGAATCCCTAATAAAAATAAACTCTTTTTTTTGTTGTTTCAGCAGTATAAAAAAAGTTTCAGGTGCTCTAATTAAAGGTCAAAATCATTGGCAAATCAGAAAAACACACCTGTACTTCAGCTAGATCCTGCCCAAATCCAGGATTTGTCTTGAAGATGTATTCGCTCGGTTGTGACTCTGATGTTCGTCTTCAACTATAGCTGCACATAAATCAGTTTTCCCTGTTTTAAGTTTACACACTGATCACTTAACTGCTGGATGACTCACTATGTGCCTTTGAATGCAAGTACCCACTTTTTTCCAAAAATAAAGTATCTTCATGAATGAAAGTAGTACGTTAAGTACATGAAAGCAAGAACTGCCTTTTGAATGCTTCTCCATGAGCAGATGACAGTAAATTTAAAAGAACCTGATGTTCTTTCTGCATATATTCATCACACACCATTTTCTTCTCTGGTAAATGGGCATTTCTCTAAACAGGATAAGAACTAAGAGCACAAAAGAATATGCATCCACAAGTGGCCAAATAGTAACAAAAAATCAAGGACATGGAAGCCCCAGTTTGAATTTATTTTATTAAAAACAATTTCTAACAGTGCAGAGTTTTACTTGCTCCTACTATTAACGATCTGTTGTCCGCGAAATATTTTTGTATTGACTTTAGGAGGCTAATGAAGGTAACCTTTCCTCAGAAGAAAAGTTTTCCGTAATACATGAAAAAAAGTAAGTAGAAAGAATTTTAGTCTTTTTACATGAGGCTCATGGCAATATATTTATGAAATACATGTTGTCAAAAACAGTTAAAAGGTTTCCTGGTGAAAGTAAACAAAAGGTATAGAAATCATTCTGAAAAACTTATTAGCGTAGTCACACTTCAACATGTCATCCAAACTGTACAAAATTATGCAAAGGCACACAGCATCACATAAAATCTATTACATTTTGCACATATTCAGCTATTTCAGCACACAGCTTTAATACAGGATTCACCTGTATAAACAGAACATAAAATATGTTTTAAGTAAGTAATGAAATAATAGGAAAAACAGATCTAATGTACGTCTACATCTTTGAAGTCTTCATTTAAAAATGAGGCTGCTACTTCTATTTCAGCCCATCTTGGCAAACGTAATGGTCTTGCAAAGTAAATAATTTCAGTAAAATACATACTGATACCAGCACTGTGGTATTTTGCATCATTTGGGTTGGTAAGAACCACAGCAGACAACAAAATTTCCAACAAAGACAAAAATTCCATCTGGATCCCAGAAGGCGCGCTCCTTAACAAAATGAATTCTAATACCTAACAAAATAAACTCGAATCTTGATGAGGCAAGGTTGTAGAATCATTGAATTATTAAGATTGGAAAAGACCTCCAAGATGATAAAATCCAACTTTTTCACCAAAGAAGATAGAAATTATCCATCTCTTCTTTTTTTAATTATGTGTATGTGATTTTTTCAGTGTAATGGGTTATCAGCTATGGGAAGGATTTAAAACAAGGCTGCAGCTTTATAGGATCTGTTACAGCCCTCCCACTCTCACATCCCGAGGGCAGAGTGAAGGTTTGAGTGGTGAATTGAGGCTGGAGCTCCGTGGCTTCACCTTGCAGTGCCCTGCATGACTCCAATCATGGACTTCTGAACCTTGCTCAACATGGAACAGAAATGGAAGCAGGGCACATGAGGGGCATTTCAAGGAGAGACCTCCAATCTCAGCCTCCCATCTCCAGCGAAGCCACAACACATGCAATCTTTCATAGTTGGAGCTTCCTGCTTTCGGCCTCCTGATGGGCCATTGGCACTGACAGCACTGTTATGCTATTCAGGAGTCTTTTCCTGGAGATAAGCCTTAACAAGGGAAAATTAAAAATTTAGTCTTGGTCTCATCGAGGCATTTTTTTAAAAAAGCTTTTTGTACGGCTGGATAAATTTTCAAGATTTTTAGTAATATTTCAAGAACTGTAAAATTAGGAAAGAGGCTCTTTTAAAATCTACTAACCTTATGTTAGCGCACTCTTTACTCTTCTGATTTACATCTCAGTTCTGAATAAAGTGGGAGTTTATGTTCTCATTTCATTCCATAATGCAGGTGGCTCTAGATTATATAATATGTGTTTGCTGACTTCACCTCACAGTTTTATGATCACTGAGTAGATTTATTTAATTATATTGTTTTCATCCCTGAATCATGCTGGAACTGATGATCAAGCAGCCAGTTACCTTGGTTTTCATGTCACATTTTACCAGTTTAACTTTATGGTCAGTACTAGTCATAAACTGGGGCAGTTAGGGTCAGATGTAACTCTGTACACCACAAGCAGGCTACTACAGATTACCGTTTCGTAAAGCTAAATCCTATTTTTTATGTAATCCATCAAATAGTACCGGTGCAACAATTCATACCAAAAAAAAAGCCAATTTTTCTTCCCGATGTATTTTCCAGATCACTGAGCTGGCTGAAAAGGCGTGAACGAGAAGCACATAATTTCACAAAGAGTTTAGGGCTTGTTGCTGCCAAGCGAAAGAATTTTTTTGATTTTTAAAGTGAAAATATTTAGTATAAAACTTATTGACCAAGAATAAATTGAAAACATAAATTCATAAAATTAATAGAAACAAGTGACAAACATTCCTTACTGAGAGCAAATCTATTTTTAGTGAAAGCTAAAAATGAAAGCTAATCTATTGAGTATAGCTCAAAAGAATTAGTACTCTCATTAAAAGTTTGTAATTTTGTTTAGCATTCTTAATAGTATAGGAAATTATCCCAGCCAAAAAATGTTGTTTTATGTAAGAAGCACTGCTCTGACTGGTCAATGTAGTAGAGATTATGACATTTATTTTGCTCAATGCAATAAAGATCTATAAGGAAAAAAAAAAAAAAACCAAAAAAACAACAACCCTCCAGGCTTAATGTTTATTGTAGAAATAAAATTTTATAACACATCTTTACAATAATCCCCAAATCTGTAAAATAATCCCCATTTAGATTTAACAACACTGCCAAAACAGGTAAAAAGGTTAGGAGCAGCCCAAACCTACATATGCAGTAGTCAAAACCCACAGCATTATTAAAGTTCAAGAGAAATGACAGCTTGCTTTGTCAAACTGCACTATATACCTCAGATTATCTAAGATCAGAGTGGCAATTTTTCATTCACAAACTCAGCAGCTGGAGAACACCAAGGAGTGCACAGCTTGAGCAGGACACCAATGAGGCCCAAGTTCAGTGTTGGAAAATACTGAGATCATGGCACATCAATATATCCTTTCAGCGGGATTAAAGGTAACTACTATGGAATACAGCTTTTTTATTTTCCAGACAGTTCTTCTTAATTCCTGTAATCACTGAGCACCAGGGCTTTAGTAAAATGTCAAAAGCCCTCTCCCTCATTTGGGACCAGTTAGCTGACCTCTGCCAAGAAGGTACTACTCAGTAAAAAATTGTTGTGCAGAAGTTGAAGAAATGCTGATTAATAAGCAACCAAAGGCTGGAAATGGCAGTGAAGTTCATCATGTGGTATTTAAGGACTTTTCCTTAAAAATCAGGTGCATTTAATATATGATAGTTATTTCACGCCCTTCACTGCACCAAACAGCCTTCCTTAAAGACCCCCTACTGTCTGCACTGGTATCTTCCTTCAGTATCCATTTTTACTCCTTTCTATACAGTATCTGTAGAGGAAGAGAGATATCTCAAACTGGTCACTCTTTCACAGGTTACTCCATAATCTATTGCAGACAATGTCATGATATAAGGGGCATTTTCTTTATTTAGTACTGATCTTCCAAAGATTTATACACATGAATTTGCTTTAGTATGCGTGGGTCGATACCATTCCTCTCAGCCACACTGCAGAGTGATGCTGCTTGGGCACTTCTACAGGGTAAGAAGGGAATGGTAACAGGAACAAATGAGAAACTGCTTATTCCACAATTGCTATGAAACGGAACGCCCACTAAGTGATTGTATAGCAAAATCTGGGCTTTTAAAAAAGTATCTGAAAACAACTGACAGTAGAACCAAATCACGTAAAAACTCGAACATTGGCAGTGGATAACAGAAGGGTAAGCAGTTGGCAATGACCTGAGCTGTTTATAAAAAATACAGGTACGGACACACAGCCATGCAAAAATTTCTCCTTGGGAATGGGTGGAGGAATTTTGTGAGTCTCAGTAAACAAATAAACTATTTTTTTACCAAAGAAATTATTCCAATACAAACCAGAAAATGCAAATACAAAACCTTGTAGAACAGCTACAGTGGAGAAAAGATTCTCCTGCTGCAAAGAACATAAACCCTGCTGAATTTTCAGTAATTTAGGCATGTAGAGACTAAGATGGAGTTATGGAGGACACTCAGTGGTGCCAAGTGGTAATGTACTAATTTCCCATTAAAATCAAATTACAATACAGCCTGTCTTAAAATATTACTTGTAGTTATTATCTGCATCTATAGGATTAAGAGGATTAAGAGGAAATCATGAAATCAGAGAGAAAGAGCAACATGTCTTATATTTATATAAAATAAAAACTACCTTTTAGAAACAAGCTATAAGGAGCTGGTTTTTCACAGATACAGACTCCATCAATAGTAGAAAACAACACAATCATGACTACAGCACCACAATAAACAGTATGCTGACTAGACTACATGAAGAATCTCAGGAAAGTGACCGGTTTTTTCTTTCTCTTGTACTTTTCACTTCAGTGTTAGGTTCATGCACTTGCCCAATTTGGAAGTGCTCTTGAGAATAAGATGACCAATTGGAAACACATCAATACCATCTGCCATGGGATTCATCCTTTATTTTCCTGAAAAATCTGATATTAGATATGAATCATATCTGAAATCTGATATAATTCGTATATCATTTACAGCCTCCTGTTTGTAATAGCAGAGCTACTCATATAAAAATTTTAAATGGTCTTTGGCTCTTGGCTAACTGTACAAAACCAAGACTGTGCCTTCCACACAGTATTTTAAAATCAGAGCCAACCCATAATGTAAATGGGGTTACACGGATGACTATGGTAGACACAATCAGGTGTAACCATTTAGTAAAACTAACCTTGAGAGGAACAGGATACATACCAGGCAGATGCTGTCTTGCAAGAATTTCAATAGTCCTGAGCTCCTGAGGGATCCTGATACATTAAAATACTGGATGGTCTTGAATAAACTGTTCTGTATTGATTAATAGCAGGCAGAGAGAAAGATAATGGATTTTCTCAAATACCATGGAGCTCTGAATAGCAAGATTATTGGAGCAAAAGTCAAAGTGATATAAAATCAAACCAGGCCTAATGAAGTGATGCGTATCTCCAAATGTTTATAAAGCAAAAATCTGCCTCTTAAGAAGTATAAGTGATGTAGGAAATGCAGAATTTTTTTTAAATTGTAAGGCAAATTAACAACCGAAATCTAAGAGTAACAAAACGTCCACGTGCTGTAAACACTGGGACATCAGACTGTCCCTGAGGGTTTAAGGAACAAACCTGGGCACAGATTCTGCTTTGTGTCCCTGAGGTTCCTGGTAGCAGCCTGGGTCAAAACTTCAAGTTAAATATCCACACCATGTACAAGATAGTGTATCCACTTCATGAGTCATTAGAAGGTTTCTCCTCCTTTTGAATTGAGAATTGGATTGAGCATGTATGTGTGTGCTCCATAATACGCACAGTAATCTTGCAAATGTCTGTCATGTACATGATAGTACAGGCAATATGTTCTGACAAAAAAGCCAGTATTGAATGCAAATTTTGCTCTGTTTCATTAACTGTTGTAGTTTGGTTTTTCGCTTTGGTTTAATCAGCTTTGACTGTGTTATGCAAGTGTAAAGAATGGCTTTGTGATGTTCTGTTTGTTGTTGCAAATCACCTTTCAGTACCACCACTCTAAAAGTGTACAACACAATGCTATTCAATACTACATACAATTTCTTTCTCCAACTTTCTTGAAGTGATTAAAACACTCCACCACACCACACTTAGAACCAATATTAGGCCTTTTTGCCACTGAGAATTTTTAGGAAATATTTATGCATAAGGAAGACATAATTGGGACTAGCAGTACTTGAGAAAAAGTTAAAATTTGGTGCCATAATCATTAGTGTCTTTTATGACAGATTAATTTACAGTAATTAAAACAACATGCTGATCTTTCAATTGCTTTGACAAAAGACCAAATCTGCTTCACTGGTTTTAATTGTACTTTTCCCCATTCTATATTAAAAGAAAGAAGAAAAAGAAAGAACAGGAAAAAAAATTGTGTTGCTTTAGGAGTTTTGGGGTTTTTTCTATCTATATATTCACTGACTATCTCCATCAGGTACGAGTTCCAAGTCCAGGATCCTGCAAAAAATTAGCTGCAATGCTTGCCAGTCACAAGGCAGTTGATGGTCAGCTCCTTCCAAACTCAAGTGGCACAATTAGTCCATGTTGATTTCTAAACATCTGGTCCTTGGTTACTGGACTCTGATGAACGTTTATTCTGAGTTTCTTAACTCTTCATCTTTGTATGAAATCCTTTCCTGCCCAACCCCCCACAAACTATTTGAACTTCACAGATTTCATGCAGCACGGCTTGACACTCACCCAAATACAACTACAATTTACAATGAAGGGACAATTTTGCATCAAGGAGGAAAAAAGAAACCATAGACAAGAATAGGCAGATTTGGGGGATTTTATATAGAGAATCATTTACTGAAGTATTTCCAATTTAATTTTTTTTCTACATATAAAGCAAGATTTGGAAGACTACTGAGGGTGGTAACTGGACATATTTGTCCCTTTCAAGTGCTTCAATTCAACACAGTTTCCACTGTCTTTAATGTAGAAAATAATGGAATATGTGTTTCCTGATAAAATCTTGTGCGTGGATCCAGGTTGGAGTGGGCTTTGAGCAACCCATTCTAATACGCAGTGTTCCTGCCCGTAGCAGGGGGGTTGAAACCTGACAGTCTTTTAACCCTAATGATTCAAGGATTCTATAAACATTTGTGTTGCATTGAGTGACTTCATTTAGCATCTTAGTAGAATTTCAAATGTGTGAAATATTTACCTTTCCTTTGTGAACATTTTTTTTTCCTTCATTTTAACCAAGATATTGTTTTCATCTCTCAATAATTCAGTAGCATGATTGTCTGAATACAGGCTTCCACTATTAAGATTTCATGGAGAAAAAAACATTTAATTTTAAGCCTATAATAGCAAATTAAACAACGTCAAGTACTGTACTGTAATTTTCTTTAGCAGTGTTTGAGCAGTCCCTGGTAAAACTTTGGTTGTGACAATCACAAAATCATCACTAAATTTCTCATGTGCTGTACAAGATTTGACGTGATAGAGTAGTACCACCATGTTTATAATCAAGAAACTTTAATTTCCCCTTATCTTAACAAGCAGTAGATGAACAAGATGAATAATTCTTCTTTTAAGGTAGGAAAGTTGTTTCCCTATCTAAAACTTGGCCTATTGCATTCCTTCCACATGGAAGGAAAGTTTACTTTCTTCCATTCTAAGTTTTCTGGAAAGGCTTTCTTGAGCTTTGTAAGTGAACAACCAGCAAAAAAATTGCTATGGTTCTTACGAATAGGTTGAAAAACACATCCTATTCCGCTGTATTTTGTACATATGTGATTTCACACCGAGTTGAAGCTACCTGGCATTCTTTGGTGCTTAAGGGGTATCATATAATTTAGAAACTAGTTATAATTGAGTTGTGCTCGGGGAAAGACAACACACTGGGAGAAGTGGCTTAAATTGTTATTGTCATTTTATCAATAACTGTGTATTATGGTTTTATCAGTAATTACAATTCTATCAATAAGATTTTTTTAACTGCTAAAGCAGTTCCTTTTTTCCCTTTTTTTAAACAAGGTAATATAAAGTACAGTTTGTGGGCTTTTTTTCTTTACATTAAAGTATTAACTGCCTTCATGAGCTTTCATGGATGTTCCTCCCAGTTATTTTTTAATGTCCAATGAAGTTTCTGACAGCTGTAAGAGGTAGCTGGGCAGACTGGTAACAAGACAAAATTCCATACATTTGGAGATGTGAAAACTTTTCAGGTTTTTTAGCTTATTTTTTTCTGAAAAGGAGATCTTAAGCATTGAGATAATGGATTGAGACTGTCAAAACAGCCTCTGAAGATTTAGACTGAGTTACATCCCATGGTCCACATGTAACATCAGACAGCAGAAACTGTAAATTTCTTTGTACCTCCACTCTATTTCCGCCGTAGAAAGACTGGTTGATACCTCATGGCAGAAAGTAAAATCTTTTCAAGATGTAAAATCTTAATGCATTGTGTAGATCAGTACACCATAAGGAACAGGTTTAGCTGTCTTTCTAGCATGAATATTATTTTATATTTATTAATACTAACTACATGTATTAATATTAATACATGTAATTTGGCTGAAAGAAATTTTTACTGATTTCTGCCTAAAGAAAATACCAGACAGGGCAAAAATGAACGCCACTGCATCTGTAAGCAAGATTTAATATTGCTCCCAAGTGCAGCAGGGATGATTCTTACAGCAAGTGAAGGGGAATGTTCTTGTAAAAATAAATCAGATAGACTGTACATCTTTTATTGTAAAGTTTTATTTGGTTCATGTCATGCCAAAAATCAAATCAAGAAAGACAGAGAGAAAAGAAAAAATACAGGGTATTAGTGATAATTGTTTTATTGCACAATTAAGATTTAATAGCAGGCTAGAGAAGCAACAAAATTTTCATTAGGATAGACTGTGAGGGTGAAATACTCATGTCTTTTGCTGATTTATGTGACTGTATGATAAATAAATAAATTACATAAGGTTACAGCTTGTCTTTGTCAACTGACTCCGAAATCCCTGCTCTCAAAAATAGCTTCTTGTACACCTCAAAAATTATTCACTTAATTCCAAAGATAAAAACACTTAAAAGGAACTTATAAACAAGATACAGGAAAAGATATAGAAGCATGAAATATCCCATCAAATATAGTTTTACAGACAGAATCTGTGGGGTAGTTATTACCTCTCGTCTTCACTTACAGTGTATAGATTTTTTCCATAGATTAAATATTCATAGACTTTCATTACATATGCAAGTATAAATATTTACCTTTGTCTGTTCCTTTCTTTTTTTTCCATTTATTTTTCTTCTCTGCAACCTGTTTCAGAAAGACAAAATCAATGCTTTAATTAAAATAAGCAAAAAGCATTATGGGTCATGCAGCTCATACACATCAAATCAGAAAAACTCCTCTTTGCCCAAAACCAGCCAGATACTAGAGGCAACCTCCAGGATAAAAGACACTCTAAAGACAACTTTTTATCATTTAAACTATCTAAGGATAATTTTCATTATTTTTAATTAAATGCATTGCCCAAAGTATTTTCTACACTTTGTGTGAGAGAAAAATATTTTGAATCATAGCAGCTTACAGTTGCACAGAACCAAAACCAGAGCTAAAGACAGTTTTGGAATTATCATCCTTTCAACAAGCAGGCTGATAAAAGCAAATATCTGTTAGGATTTAAAATTTCAAAAATATCAATCATTAATTAGGTGAGGAAGAGAGAGCATTATTCCAAAGCATGATGGTTACAGTATTGTCTGGGAGTCCCAGCTGCAGTCCCAGCTCCAATAAATAGCCATGATCTCAGAGCAGGTAGAACCAAGTTAAGAAAAGAAAGTGGCAGAACACACCACCATTCCTTATGTACAGATTTCCTCAGGTGGTAGGAGACTTTGGCTTACAGCCCGAGAGAAGACAGCTGAATTCAGGGTACCAGCATACCAATGGATGTAACAGTAACCACAGTATACACAGCAAAAGCCATATCATGAGTTTGTCTCTTGAGGAAATCTATTCTCTTTGATAGAAAATGCCTGAATAATTTGGGGGAACATTACTCAATTAAACAATCAAATATCACAAAAAACAAAAAAAAGGAATCCTTATTTATTCACACAAGCCTATAGCTTATATAAGCAATTCACATATGAATTTTGTTTATATGTGTGTTTATATTTTGCATTTATATATAAATAATACAATGAAATAATAAAAAAAAAAGTCCCAGGATGAGCAAACAAACAATGAGTAGTGAAAAACAAAGGATGAAAATAAAACAGAATAAAACAGTTCTGGGCAAAAGAGATTGTTTGGAATAGAGAACATAATTCTTTTTGAGCATATTCAGCACTGGCTTCAATCTCCTGTACAACATTTAGCTTCACAGAGTTGTATACAGCCCTAAATGAAAACATACCAAGAAAAACAGTATTTCTCTTCTTGGCAACAAAGTGCTTTAACAAGGCAAGTCAGAGTCCCACCAAAGGTTGAGAAACTAATGCCCACAGGAAACATAGAGCTTGACTCGAAAATGCACAGAAAGAAAAAAACACCTGTTTATGTTTTCATAAAGGACTTATTTAATCAACTTTTTGATTGAGAGAAAAGGGAAGTGGTCTGCAATATGTTCACCAGTACCTGACAAAATGAATTTAATTACTACAATATGATATATAAATTTGTAATTGCTACTAGAAAGAGAAAGATGGGTTGTCTACAGATACTAGACACCTATCTACATGAACATGCAGAAAGGAGAAGACCACTTAGCCACAATGCTTTCTGAATTGCTAAAAATGAATGGTTTTTAAACTGCCATATGCAGAACAGACTTACCATTACCCAAAGCATGAATACTTATGACATTATTGCTTTCCCTGACTTCTTTTACTTTTTATTTTTTGTCTAATATTTTGCCAAACTCTGCAACTTACTGTTGCAGATGTATGTTTAACTTACATTGCAAAGAGCTTAATAAACACAGAACCTGCCAGATGAACACAAGAATTTTTTTCAAACACTCTATACTAACACTGTTTTAATTCAAACATGATGACTGTCATGTCTTGGCATCTTTTCCTTTGTTCTCTGGGCTGGTTATATTTTACAGAGGCATGGTAAGCTGTGGAAGCAGTGCTGGTAAGAGAAACTGGTTGCAAGAGCTGCTGGTGGGGACATACTCATCAGCACAGTCAGGACCTCACTGCTTTGAGTTGGTGGCAATAGGCTGTGGGAGACGAGGCCAAGAGAAGGAAATTATGGTAACTTTACAGCAAACCTTGTACAGGAAGCAGAACAGCTAGGTTTCCCCCTTTCCTAAGCCTAATACCTAACATTTTGACTCTTTTGGTTGGGAGTATGCTCTGCCTCTTCTCTGGCAGATGTTCTCGTTTGCTTTAGCAAATCTCACACTGAGGGGCTGGACAAGGCTGCAAATATCTCGCTATTCATTTCAAGCAGGTAATATTCTCCTAATTGTTTCTCACCAGTAGCTTTACCTACATAAATATAAACTGTTTGTAGACTATCTGCTGTAAATAGAAGAGCTTTTTTGTATCTTTTGATCAGCAATACATCAATATATTCTGTATCTCCACCTAAAAGCTCTCCACATGCTTGTCTAGTCTGTGACAGTTGCTGGCAAAAGAGAATGTTTAGGATATACTCGTGGTACCATGGTGTTGAGTGTATAACAAGCAGTCACAGAAAAACAGACAGACAGTTATCTAGACAGTCAAAAAGAGGAAGCTGTCAGAACCACAACAGAACTCCAAAAAATGAACTCAAGTGATGGAAAGAAGGATTACGTAAAAATGCATTGCTGCATCAAGACCATACAAACTCACAAACTGTCTTCATGCAAACCATTTTTTTCTGAAGTGATAAAGCTAAAAGTCCAATCCCACTTAAAGTGATAAAATAGAATGCAAATTTTTCACCTGAAGATGTCAGAGATTTTTTCCATGTCATTAACTGTTTCAGTTCTCTGTGAACCAAATCCAAATGAACAAGAAAAGACGAAAAGCAAGACATGTTTTAGCAACAGGTTTCTTGGCACCATTTCAGATTCTTTTTCTCTTGACTAGTATGGAAGAAAAAAATTTTTAAAAATTCTAAAATCCAAACTGTCAGGAAAAAAAAATCAGTGCAAAAAATGAAGAGGTTTTTTTATTGTTCTGTGAGAGTACTTTCCTGTCCCATGCTGTATTAATTTAATATATTATAGAGAGGATAAAGGTTTAAAAACTTATTTATAATACAATGCACCAATATATTTATAATACGATGCACCAATAATAAATACAGAAAAAATATGTTGGGTTGAAAGCTGTATCAAACTTGAAAAAAGTTGACCAATAAATTAAAAAATAGTGTTTTCATCCTTTGGATATCTTCTCACGCTTATTTGAATAAAACTATGATTATTTTCCTGCGTTCATCTTTTGTTCATTTCTTTTCTGGTTTTTTGTTTGCTTATTTTTTTAGTGGGTTTTGGTTTTTTCTTACCAAGAACATGCATATGAAAATTAGGAAGAAGTTTTAGAAAAATTATTGGCGGTTCTTACTGACACCCAAATTAGAATTAGAAGAGCATCCAGTCCTTAGGTTTAATAACCAGACAAAATTTTTGATACATCAAATGTACAAAAGAGACCAACTTTCGTCATGTAATGTGGTTTAACTCACTGAACTGCCAAACTACATTTTCTGAGATGAACTGCTTTTAAGCAAGCCAAGAACAAAAAAATCAGACTGTTCTTTCTAACAGCACTTTCTGGCTACAATTCAGAGCAGTACTACAACACACACAAGAAAAACATTTAAACAACAGTAGAGAACTTTGTAAGAAAACTTGAGTTTCATTTCACTGGAAAACTCAAACTGCCTAATACATTACCAGAATACATTAGCTTGGACTCTGATTCTTTCCAGATGACAGCCCACACTGGATGCCTCTCTCCTGCCAACATTTTGTGTAAAGGAAGACCTAAATGATAATTCTTTCCCAAAAGAAAACTACTGCTCAAAAATCATGAGTAGGTTGTGCCAATGAAGTGAGAAGATTCCCCACAGGTCAGTTTCAAAGAGGAGCTATGGATAGTGTTTGACCAGAACTCCCAAAAAACTGGGTCATACATTACAGTGGGAGGCCAGCCCAATACCTTACACAGTAGGGAACAGGATCAGATGGTATGATTAAAGGCAATTTAGAAAAAGGAGGACACATCTGTTTCTGCAGGCAGTGTTTAGATATGCAGACTCCCAAAGTGCACCTGCAGCCTTTGGCCATTTTGTCCCACAAAAATTTGGAGAGTCACATTGTGGTGCCAGCCTAAATTCTTTCTGAAAATGCAACACACAGAAGTGCTCTATAACTTTGTGATCAAACACTTTCCATTAAAAGGTTCTATGTCATAACCCCCCTCCAAAAAAAATTTTAATTGCTAAGTATCAACACACATGTAAATATGCATGGGCACATATGCATTCTATACATACATCAAAATTTTTTTAGCCTTAAAATTGGCTTGGAGTTCAATTGCCTAGGTTATCCTCTTTCCACAGTCTTTCTGCCAGACTCTGTAAGGTAAAAAGTAATGAAAAAATGTCTGTAAGGCTACTGTGTGTTAAGGAATCACCTCAGTTTAGAACTCATTTCTTTTGCCAAGTTTCCAGCTAAGGCTCACATTTTTGCAAAAGTTCTGTGCTTCCTCAGTTAAACCTGAATCAGGTGCCACATCCAGAGGCAGCCAGAGGGCCGCTGGAGAACAGACACACCATGAAAGAACTTGAGAACGGCCTGTCATGAATTTGTCAGTCCAGCACCACAATTAATTAATAGCTAACTAGAACTGAACTTAGAGAAGGTACTATTGTTAACCTGGGAATCAAACAATGACTTGTATTTATATTCCTTCCTCTCATCCCTGTTCCCAACACATGCATGCATCGAAGCAAGGAGCTCACTATCCTGGAGGCAGATACCAATTTCTGACATGCAAGATTCTGTTTCCCTATCAGCTGCTAGCAGAAGACTAGGGGAAGGTAGCCCTTAGAGAAACAGGAAAACAGCAGCGCAGAGCTACTGAGACTTAATGCCTTTCCTCCTTCCATGGTAACATGATGCCCAACAGACAGCTGCAACTACTTCAGGGAAGCCTGTAATCACAAGACATTGCAGTGTAGCAGGAATATTTACAAGTAGCCCTCAGATTTCTTAAATAAATGAACTTCAGCTGGGTTAAAATATGCCAAATGTCTTCCCTGCTTTCACACACAAGAAAAGAAGGAAAACGTACAACGAATTTCAGGATTACTCTAAGCTACCACAACAGTCTTTGCAAATATGTGGCAAATGCCACCCAAACACCAGTTTTTTCCATGTGTTGTTTGCCCAACTGTGCAAGTCATTTCTCCCTACTTTGAGTTTTATGACATGACACACACGGAAACAGATCTCAGAGAGCAGAACAGATGGTTACATTAAGAGCACGAACTATGGAAGGAAAATATGTGTTTAGGGATGTAAAGGTAACAGGTCTTCAGGGAGAAACAGCAAAAAAAGAACTAAAAACGTATAATTTTATTTTCTTTGAGTAGTATGAAAGAATTTTAAAAAGCAAAATCTAGCAAGAAACTCTACTTAAGAATTGTTACCTTTCTGCCTTGTGATGGCATTATTTGAGATAGTTCTTTGAATACAGAGAGTCACATTTCATTAGCGTATGTAAAGACTAGGGAATATAGAGCTCTCAATGTCTGAAATACAAGGCAGATGCCATGCAATCTATCCCTCCAATTCTCTGGTTAAGATGCACGAGAATTTCACCAACATAGATTGTTCATTACTCAGTGTTGACCTTATCACGCAAGAGACATGCAAAAATCATTAAAAATAATAGCAGAAATTTAAAATTCTAATAGAGTGCATCTCCAGATCTACATTAATGAAAATGTTATGGTTTATCATGCTATGTCTTTGATCATACAAGTGCAACAGTTAAAAAACTCACTAAATAAAATCTCAGACATCTTAAGAAAAAGCCATGGTAAGATTTTTTTGGTGATATTATATAGAAACAAGAACGGTGTTGGAGCCCTTTTTCCATCACTTTTGTGTCATTTATTTCCATTTCGGTTCAGCAGAGTTTGCACAGAGAGGTACTAACCTGAACATTGTAAAAACCTCCAGCACTATATTAATACTATGAATCAATGGAAAAATACAGCCAACTATTCCCAAGTAAACATCTTATTTACCAATAATACAGTTTGGTTATTCATAATAGTTTCCTCCAGAAAACTTAGGTTAAATTTGTTAAACTGGGATGGCGGGGTGCTCTGTTCTCTTAAATGCTCCCAAATCACCATTCAGCATGGATAGGTGAAACGTACGTTAAATTCCCATCTGCCTTACCAGATTTAAAACCCCAAATCTACTGGTAGTGCTGTGGGAAAGCCACAAATGTGGCTTCCTTCCCTCTCTTAGCATTCCTGTGCTTAAAACTTGACTGTAATCAGAGCAGAAGCTGAAGGGGAGAGCAAGGGGAGAGTTGAATGAGAGCAAGGGAACCTCCACATTGAAGACATCCCGCTTTAACACAGTTTCAGCTCTCTGACTATGAGCCTTGCAGCATTCCCTGAATGAAGCAGGTTTTGTTGACTGTGGATCTGGGAATCATAGAAACATCCCAAAGCAAATAACTTCTCAAAGAGAGTACTGGATAAGGGGAAAGGGATAAGAAAAGTCCTGGTCTGAGTGGCACTGCAGATCTTAGCTACATCAATGTGCCTTAGTAAGAGGCTTTCAGGTAAGATGGTCTTATCCCATTAAATGTTTTAAAAGTCAACACTACTACTTCATACAGATGTTCTAATTTTTAATACTGATCTGCAATGAACTGTTAAGGTAATGACAGAGCCATTGAATTAATTGCAAATTTTGATGTATTTAATGTCATCAAAAGCAGAACAAACATACAATCTAGCTTCAAGGAGCTGACTTGAGTACAATGCAAAGCCTGTGATCTCTAAGCAACCAGAAGAAACTAAACAGAGCTTAAAAATATGAGCTTTAAAAAATACTGCTGCACCTCAGAATACCTTGGAGTGGTGAAGGGTGTTGCATCCTGGGACATGCACCAGCAGAAATTATACCTTTCTTGCTGTTTCTTCAATAAATATTTATTTGTTTAGCAATAAGCAATGGCTTCAAATGCCAAACAAAATAAAGTATGGAATTAAAATATGAAGTTCACCTGATTGCAATAAGGTATAGATATATTCTGAAAAGTAGAAAACCAATTATCTTGTTATCAAAAAAAAAAAAAAACAAATCCACAACATGAAAGACCTTAGGAACAGAAACATTTCTAGCATCTGGTAAAAAATTTCTTCAATAGTTTTGCAGTACTTGTAAATTTAGGTTAGTATTTTTTAATTAGGGCTGGAAGCCAGGAAACCTTGTATTTAGGGTTTAAAAAATTCATAACACATTCTGACGTGGCACATCTACAAGACCTGTAAACTGCCATCCTCCTCTCGGATCTGGTCCCATATGTAAAACTAACCTTCTTGCAGTGATTCCACTCATGCATATATTTTTAATTCTATTACTCTCTTTTTACGTCTGGTAAATGATAATAGATTAGTAATATCTTTTTGTGTGTGTGTGTGTAGAATTCACCATATTTTGGTTCATTAAATTTCTCTTTTTTAGTCATCTTTAATATTCTAGATGATTTATCACCTGAGATGTACTCCTTTCCTTCAAGAGTTTTGTAAACTTATACCACTTCTTAGTTCTTTTTTTGTCATATACCAGCTTCATAACAACATATTGCTGCTCCTTAATACACAAATTTTATTGAAGCAATGACTAAAACTGGGATATTTTATATTTCTTGAAGATTAGTCGCTAGACAAGGCAATATATTTCCTCGGAAGTATAAGCTTTTTAGCTGTTGTTGGCTGTTAAACACGTACATGTGCCAACTATACAGTTCTAACCATTATTAAAGTTTTATGAAAAATCTCCTTGACTCTGTTGGGCTTTGAGAAGTTGTCATCTGTGCAAATGCTAACTCTCTTAGAGAATCTTCTTGGAACATGTATTCCAGGGAAATAATTTGAATCACTGCAGGCAGTTTAAAAATTGCATTATCCCTGAGAGTTAGATAATAACTGATACTCAGAACCTTAGGTTTCTCCCTCCCTGTGTTTTATTATAGAGTCTGACTGAACAAATTTTTGATATACACCATCTGAAATAAAATGTCTTGGAGGGGTTAATTGAATTAATTTCCCATTATTCTAAGAGGGAAGATTACCCATATGGAATCTCTCCTTCGGACATCTGCCATGGCACAGCTCTTTCAGAGCTCTTCTCTGCAGCAACAGTGGTACAAAACATCCCCTGCGATTTCAGCAGAATACAAAATTACAGTAGCAAGCCTGGGGACAGAATAAGAGCTAATTAGTCAAAGGAACACCTCAAGAGTTTTGTAGTTCAAAAGGTAGCCAAAAGCAGGTTTACTTGATTAGCAGTTCTCTCTATTTTTAACCGCAATGCAGCTCAGATAGAAAGATTTGTTAGAAATTACAGCCAAAACCTTGTACATACATTCTTTGCAATTCAATCTACACTGAGATACTAAATTTTATTAAATTTTATTTTTATTTTATTAAATTTTATTGAAGGGTTTCAAATCAGGAATTTCTTATGTTTGTACCATTTTAAGATAAGACAGTCTAAGAATTTAATAATATGAGTATATTTTAAAAAATATTAGCATGGAAAATTTATTTTTAAATGTATTAGCTACAGATATATAGACTTACATCATTTCGTAAACTTCAGAGGAGTAGAAAATTTGCTAACTCTTCAGTTATGATGCAATTTAGAACTTCTACATGCTAATTCCTTGATCTTTAGCTCTTCTTAAAAGTTGAGCAACAACACAGATTTACCCAATAAATATATAGTATGGTATTCTGCTGGGGTTTTACAACCAGATGGATTATGTTCTCTGGTTAAGCAGACATAGGACAACAAATCTTGTTGCTTGAGGCATCTGTTATACACACAAAGCACATGTGGGTTGATACAGGTTTGATTAATAGTCCCGATATATCATTGTTTCAAGAGAAGTCCATATACTTCAAGATGGAACAAGACCTTAGCATGAATTGAACATGATCTGTCAGAATTCAATTCAAGATAAAATAGTGTGTGCTTACATGTCTATTCATTTTGTCTTTATGAAAAGAATTAATTAGAAGGCCATTATTATATAGATGGAAGAATAAGGAATGCCATTTAATTTAAAGTTTGTTTCAAGTGAGAGAAGCTTAGTGGTAAAGAAATAAGATTTAATTTAAATAAGTTTGTTTGTAAGCCTGGAAAGATTTATGTGTATAAACAGCAGTCATCATCAACACTGTAAAACGAAGCTTTCAGAAGTTCTAGCCCTTGACAAACTGCTATTTTGTTCAGTAGTGTTCATATATGCTGTGAAGACACCTATACATCACGGAAATAAGTCAAGTTGTGTTTATAGCCAATGTAAACACATGGTGTGCCACAGTGCTCCCCTACGAAGCATCACCCCAGTAACTACCACTGCAGCCATGGGGTCAGGGCTGTGTCTGATCCTGTTTAACATCTTCATTAATAAGTGGGATGATGGGACAGTGTGCGTCCTCAGCAAGTTTGCAGAAGGTGCAAGACTGGGAGGAGTGACTGGTAGACCACAGGGTTGTCACAGCCAGAGTGACCTGGAGAGGAAGAAGAAATGGGCTTACAGGAGCTTCATGAAGTTCATCAAGTTGAAGTGCAGAGTCCTGCCACTGGGGAGGAACAACCCCAGGCAGCAGCACATGCTGGGACCACCTACCTGGAAGGCAGCTTTACAGAAAGGGACCTGGGGATAGAAGGACATGAAGCATCAATGTGCTGTCTCAGTAAGTGTTAATGTATATGTTGTTGGCAACGTATGCTGTTGGATGGGAGAAGTTCTTTTTTATTCAGTGCTGTTGCAGGCAAACTTGGACTATTGTGTCCAGTTCTGGGCTTTTCATACGAGAGAGACACAGACATTCTGCAGACAGTCCAGTGAAGGGCCCCAAAGGTGAAGGAACTGGAGGATTGCTAAGAGGCAGTGGTAATGTTTTAGAAAATGTCATAATCCATCAAAGACTCCCAAAGTGTCCCGTGATCCACAGTATTACATCATCCAGTGTCAAACTCCCTGCCCGGGGGAGGTACCTGGGCATTCCTACAGAGCCACTGAGTGTATGTTAACCCCAGGATGGACATGGTGTCTCATGGGCTTCCCCCACCCCTGATGGACCAGGACTGCGACCATCACTTCAACCAACAGACAATGACATTGCAACAATCTGGTCTCGTCATGGGATCCACAGGTGGTGACAGTGTACCTTACTACTCTTATCCTTTCTTTCTCTTTCTTTCTTTTACCTTATACATTTTATTAAGTGTTATTTTTCTTGCTTTCATATTGTTGTGTTTCTAACCAAAACGGGTATATTTTAAAATTTGCCAAGTACCTTATACTACCTTAATGTTTTAAAGTTTGCAAGTAAAATTTTGCCATTGAACCTCCTGAGAATTTTGTTGTGTCTTCCACGCTCCACCCGGCATAAACCAAACCACCTTCCCCCTAAACCCGCCAAGTAGACCAGACATAACACCTGATAGGTTTAACTGTTCTGTGATTCTGTGAGTACATGATGTTTGTAATGGTGTATGCCATGAGAAGACATGGAAATAGCCGCACTTCCATATCAAGTCCATTCTCAAATTTAAGAAAGAACATCTAATTTCCTTTAAAATATAATAAATTTCCTAATAAAACGTATTAAATTTGCGGATTGTACATAATTTCAGATCGCAATATGCCGTTTGCTTAGCTGTATAAAATGTAATATGTTAATTTTTTTTACAGAGTGTGAAAGTGGCTGGAAAAGGACATGATAGCAGAGAAAAAATAGCATGCAAGGGGAAAAATAGAGTTTAAGCCCTTTCCAACATCTATTTTAAAATTAAATCAGCAATTCATGAAAGTGCTGCTAGTTCTGTACATACCCAAGACAGCATAAAGGATGCATTTTGTTAAAAATTTGTCTTTTGAGTGGGGTCAGGGAAACAAATGAGATCATTAATTGAGGGTAGAACCTGCTAATTGCAAAACGTGTGTGACACAAGCATCAGATGCACCCTAGCCAGGCCAAGAGAAATAAATAAGTCTTCCCTGAACTGAAATTAAGATTATGGAGTCTCTTGAGAATTTGCAAAAGCAGCAGAGTGAATGAAGGAGGAACAGTATACATTGTGTGAGTCAGCAGCGGGAACAGTGTGGGGAAGGTCCAGATCAGCTTAAGAGCCCCTGTCCCTTCATGCATATGCTGGGCACTCTTGTTACAGGATGTTTCCACAGCTGTGAAGGAGACAGCCATCCTCAACACCAGGACAGAAGGTAAAGCTGAGTTTTGATTTGGAATTGGTGCAGTTGTAGACATGCATCCCGTTGTGACTGCTTTGTGAGGGGGAAGTGGCATACACTTGTATGATATGAAGTGATGCACTAAACCAGGGAAACCTAGATGCCTCCTATTAAACAAATAATCACTGCTGATTCACATGCCACCTGGACAGCAGAGGCATAGAAAAGCAGAGACTTGTGGTGAGAATACAGAATGAAATTCTTTCTAAGCAGAATATAGAAAATGTGAACACATTCCCTTTCTTCGTTATTAATGGGCCCTGGTTCAAGGCTGTAACAGCAAAACTGACACAACAATGACAGCTTTCCAAGGCTTTCTGGCCAAGGCCCCTTAAATATGACAATGACTAATTCTTCCAGCTCTATAATTCTCTGACATGCCACCAGGGAGACAGCAGAGCTGCCTATTGGTATTCTGAGTATTGCTTCACTCCAGAAAAAAGACTTCTACAGCTTTTACTACCCCCATGCCTGCTGCCACAGGAGATGCTCTTGTGACATAGAGAATATGCATGTGCCTTGCCCTTTGGATGCCAATAAATTCCCCTTACCCCTTAAATGTTAGGGAAAAGGATCAGTAGATGTGTTAGAAAATCTCAAGTGTTACAAAAGCTGCAACAGCAGAAACAGTTCAGTTACCTCACAGCAGGTTACAATTGTCCTAGACCTTACAAAAATAGGTTGTCATTATTGCTGATATTTTAGGGTGAAGTATAGCCTCTTATCCCTGGTCCTGCACAATACAGAATTTAATTACAATAGGCTTTTGTGGATAAACCTCAGTACTGCAGGTGCTGGGCCAGCTGTGATACAAAAAACTCTCTCAGTGACAGCAACAATAAGAAAATACCATCAGTAAATAATCAAATAATGTAAGTCACTTATGCAGTGAATAGTCCAAAGGAACTTAAAAAAAGGTGAATTTTCAATACTATACTATACTATATATTTAAATGAAAAAGGCAGATCTATATCTCATAGACAGAAAAGCAAGTACTGGTTCAAAACACCTAGAAATTTCTACAAAACCTAGTATCCACATTGATTAAAGTGCAAAGCAAAACTAATGGAAGAATCAGTGGAAGGAAGAAAACATACCTGAACAAAACAAATAAAAAATAACAAACAACCACACATACATATGCAATAGAGAACAGTTTGAGGAAATTGGACAGAAATGGCATAGAAAGGAAATGTCTAACATGAAGAATTTTAGTCTAACAGAAGTTATCTTCAAGAACAGAAAAAGAAATTATAAATATATAAACAAGACTGGAGTTTGCTATCTGCTTAATATAATTTCACATCTAGTAACATAAATCTGAAGTGCTCTGCCTTAAAAAAATAATTCGAGATTACTTATTTAAAGGGTCATTAAATACCTGAGCTGTTAGAAGCAGACGTTTTTACATTTATCTTTCTTTACAGTACATTAGATTCAAATTCAGAGAGCTACTTTGATGTTAAGTCACATAGGCACTAATGGAATTAAAATATCACTGATCAGGTTCATAATCATATTTCTTAAAATGCAAACTAAAATGTTGGAAACTTTTGGAAGAAACCAATAAATATTTTTAACTCAAAAAGATAATTTATTTGGCTTTTTGAATGAAAAAGTTCTTCAAACAAAACATTTCTCTGAATCCCCTCTGAATGCTCCCAAGATTATTATTATTATTATTAGCGTGGAATTCTCAATAAAACTGTGTCTCTTACAATCTTATTTTTGTCCATGTTATAATTAAAATCCATAGTTTTTTTCCTCTAAGGACATGAACTGAGAATGAATCTATCAGAAACCATCCCCTAAATTATAAAAACTGATAACAGGTGTTTTATGAGGTGTTTACAGTGTCACACCTTAAATAAATGCCGTGCACCATGAGAGCACACTATAAAACCTCCCTTTCATCTGTCCTGTAAAAAAAGGAAACACAATTATTTTCCTTTCTCTATCTGTGGTAAGTACAGATGGTAAAAGGTACGGAAAGGATAATAAACCCAGCTGATACAATCCAAAACAGAAATGCAATCAGCATATTGACTGTTTTGCAGTTGCTGTGATTAGCTTGTGTAGTATAGCATAAATTTCTTTGACATTACTTGGAGTCCTTGCTCAGGGTAGAACTGTTATGTGAGACTTTTGTTCACACAGTGACTGCCTGGGAAAATCTGTTCACACTACGTAGACCTCAGCCTTTCACCATGGGTTTGTGATGCAGTTAGAATAGTAAAGACTGAACCATTTATTTTTTCCAGCAGTAAAATATACCATACTATAATGGCAATTGACATTCAGTGACAGGATTTGTACACTACCTAACATGACTGGTAAGGCACTCCCACCTCACAGAAATGCTTTCTTTATTTGCTGCCAATCTGGCCTTCCTCTCTAGAGGTTGAAATCCTTTCATGATGGCTGCCAGGGAAATAAATAATGCTGTGGTCTAGAAGCTGGCATGTGAAAGTTCAGCCTGGAAGAGTGGACCTGGGGACACTAGAGAACACAGCAAAAGAGAAGCAACTGTATCTCCTTAGAGATTTAAAGGAAAATATTTATGCCAAGAAAGTTTGCGCCAAGTGTCCATTGAATACTGCAGAGAGCGCAAGAGAGAAGTACAAGAAAGCAGATACTAATGGCCACTTCAGTATACATTTGTCCCAAATTCACCTGCCAAGACACCCTGTTTACAAGTTTTGCTGTAAATTTTTGTTGACCTACGACATAACTATGACTTCATTCAGATTCAATAAAATACAATACAGGAACAGAGGCATGTTAACAGGTGAATAAAATTATTAGCCTAGCATGAACAACTGTGCGGCAGCCAAGATTTAATACATTTTTCTGAAAATTAAGTTTTACTACTGCCCAAATGTTCTACCATTTAACATATTTTCTCACACTTTCTTGCCTGTTTTCATCTCCTTCTTGCTGAGACTGTTTCTCAGTCAAAAATGCAGGAGTTAAAGACTGTTGTTATGCCATCATCTTCCTGTAAACCCCTCAGGCACAATATTAATTTTTGTTAAACACTGAATAATGTACAATCCATGAAAGACCAGCCATAAAAATACAGTACTATTAATTTTCATGAGCATTAAAACACATGAAGCATAGTGTTGGAAGTAGAGTATCTTTAAGGTCTCTCTCAATTCAAGCCATGCAATTATTCTAAGAAACCCAAACTTTCAGTGTCACCACCTCTTAAATTCTAGTGAAATGAAAGGAATTCAAATGCCTAAAATCCTGCTGGCTTTATTAATATAGGTTTATGGTTTCAAACTTAATTATAACAGATTTTCTTCACTTTGTACTCTTTATACTTTCAGAAGAAAGAATTTGGGGGTCCTTGAAGAAACATAATAAACAGTGGGAAGCCAGGAAAAGAAAACATGGTATTTTACTGATAAATAACCCTATGTAAAAACAGTTATTTCACAGTGCAAAAGCCTTCCTACCTAGTGCTAGAATCAAAGTGGAATATGTTGTCTCTGTCAGTGCTTCAGACACTTCCTAGTTTTATGCCTTTTTTATAGACTGCTAGAATATTCATCTGTCTTAATTTTTCTTTCAGAGGAATTAGCTAAGAAACTTCTGTCATTTGAAAAGCAGTACATCACTTTCAATCTATGGCTAATACACACTTTTAGCAGCATGCCAGTGAAGGATGGCAGACTCCAAGTAAGGCCTCATTTAACTTCATCCATTTTCCAGGGAAAATGTCTTGTGATTATATAAGCTGCTATCAGCATTAATAGCCAGATAGATAAACACATTTTTTAAAGAGTTTATAATTTCTCAGTTTCCTCTTTGCAGTGGTTGATTAAGGTGGAATATTTGTGCTTCATATCTGCATTCTTCTTACTTCTAAATGTTCTCTTGCCTTTTTTTTTTTTTACTCAGAAACATTCTGATTCATACTATGAGTCTAATGTTTTCTTTTTTTCTCCTTATGTAAAGGTTGACAACTCATGTGGGGAAAAAAGGCTACTGAAAAATAGCAACACCCCTGAGTGGTTTTAATGTACATACTGTGGTTAGACTAATTTCTGGTTTGAGATGCCCTTTAAACATTGACAGTCAAGAGCCTACAGGTTTGTCAAACAGTCAAAACACACAAGTCCCTTTTGAAATTTTTTAAATTTCCATTGAAATACATGTTTATAAAACCCAACGATTTTGCTATTTAGAAAACTTTAAGTTATTTAGTTTGACCCTGCAGAGTTTTCTCCCTTGGTAGCACTCTCTTGCTTTGGCTGACTCAATGCAACACAATGGACCTTCCAACACTAGAGCAGAGGGTTCTTTGGACTTGATTTTCACACTGCTATTCTGTCTTGCTGTACCTTGGTAACTTTAGATCTTCATGTTTGAAGGAAACACTTCCAATCTAAATACAGAGAGCTTAACTCTTTCCAGAATTGTCCTTTAATTCCATGACTGAAGAGCTTCAGTGTACCAACAGGGTAGTTAGCAGCCTAAAAGTACTGTTTATCATTAAGTTTAAAATGTTCAAACACAAGTTATACAATAGGAGTGAGAAAGGCAAGAGATGACAACTATGACACAGTTTTTTGATCTTTACCGTGAAGCTTTAATTGCAGCCCATTCCACCTTTTTTTGTACTATGACCAGGTAAGAAAGACTTCAAGGTGAATATGTTGTATAGGTATGGTAGTTCTGCAGAAGCCCATGCCTGGCTCTGTAGCAATTTTGAAGTGCAAAAACAATCCCATTGGAATTTTGCTGCAAGCACAGAAGAGGTGCCTTAGAAGCTGCTGTGCAGAGCTGTAGCAGGACACACAGAGGAAAAGAAGAAGAAAGGAAAACGCAGTAATTTTAAATGTGAGATCCCACTTTTGATGACAAAAAAACTTCATGGAGCGATCTCTTCTCTTACAATTGTTAGCTTTAGGGAGTAGGGGTTTAGACAACTATGAAAACATTAATTCAACTTCAGTTCTAAATCATTCTAAGTAATTTTCAACTTCGACAGTTATCACACTAATTACATAATCAGACTAATACGATAAAATCTTACAACCATGGTACCTTACCTTTTTATTACAGTATTTAAACATGTAAGATCAACACTTGAGCTATCATATACATCAAAACCTGCATATTTTTCCATAACATTTGAAAGAATCATTTTCATCACTAGGGAAAGGCAGGATAAAATCAGGGAAAGATAGAAATAAATAGAAAATAATAGAATAGAAACTGCCCACATAACTTACAAAATATTGAATTCAGGTAATATTATTTTCTCTTCTAAAGGTAGAGATGCAAATGAGCACTCAGAGACACAGACTAATTTACATCAAAATCAGTAATCCAGTGAAAAAATCTCCTTATCATGACTTGGTGTTCCTAGAGTTACCTTCCTCAGGCTAAAGGAATAATAAATAAAAGGAAACAATTCTGACCTGCTTACTAGTCTTTCATACGGCATTTGCTCTTTTTGTTCTTATCTTCAATCAAAGATAAATTCTTTCAAGATTTCTCAATTGAATGAATGGAATGATGAAATGAAGAACACCTGATACTCTTTCATTTCCTAGAACCTCTTCACCTTTTTCCTCCTTCCTTGTTTTCCATAGAATAGGCCAACTTCCTGGCACACTTTTTACTGCTTTTGCCTCAGCTTTCCCCAGGCTTTTAGAAAGCACTTTCCATTACTTTATTATTGGAATGATTAAGGACCTTCTTTACTAACCTTCTTCACCATCACAGTCTTCAGGTGTTCCTACCTTCCATCATGGGCTCCTACAGGGCAGTCAAACGCTTTCTATATCATTTCTGTGGAGTCATCTAATGGCTGAGACCTCAAATATTCGTGTTTGTTCTAGAACGGTTCTACAACTTTCATCAGCAGAATAACAGCTATATCTCAGATATACAAACCTTTTTTACTTTATGTGAGACAGGATTGGCTTATGCTGGTGAACCTTGGGTGGCAGTTTTATATCAAAAAGGTGAAGCTGGTAAAACATATCCCTTCATAGAGGCTCTTTAAAACTCTTACAGAATCACAGAATTACAGAGTGTCTGGAGTTGGGAGATCTGGAGGTCATCTAGTCCAACCCCCTTCATAAAACCAGTTCACTCAGAGATTGCACAGGATCATGTCCAGGCTGGGTTCGAATATCTCCAGAGAAGGAGACTCCACGACTCCTTTGGGTAGCCTGTTACAGTGATCTGTCACTCTCAGAGTAAAATTGTACCTCATATTCATATGGAACTTCCTGTGTTTTGGGTTGTGTCTGTTGCCTTTAAGAACCATTTCATTAAAGAACCGTTCCGAATACAATCTTGAATTCTAATTGAATTGGTACCGGCTGTAAAAGTCAGTTCAGAAGAATATAGAGACGTTTCCATGGGGTTTTTTCTCCTCCTACTTTCATTTCTTCATACAGAGAACACATAGCGAAAGTCCGTCCTAATCAGGCATGGTTTATTATCCCTGAACATTATTGATGGCTACAAATATTATAATTGTATTCAAGTCATTCCACATGGTGTCTGAAGATTGCATATAAATAGCATCCCCAAATTACATGATTTCAATTCCATACTTAAAGTTTCTTTTCCAGCAACAGAAGATATTTCAGAACTTATTTTAACATCATGTTAAACAAAATGGAATGATCTTGTAGAAGCACTATTCCACATAATTAAACAATAATGCCAATAATTAGATTTCATTTTGATCCTAAGAGAATTATCACATTTGATAAGGCAGAAAAATGCAGAGTTCATTTGGATCTTAATGTAGTATTCTGCAAACATTATAAATCAAAGTAACGAGAAATATTCGAACTACTCAATGTAATACATCTGAAAACTGAAACTCTACTTTTGTGTCATGTTTTGCAATTTCCCATCTATTCATCAATTTTAATAATACAGACAAATCACAGCATTATAGCTATTAAAATATTTATTAAAATATCTGTGAAAAAGAAATTCATTATAATAAGCATAAGACTGAATGCCTACTCAATACACACTGACACACTGCAAAACACAAATACAGTAGACTGGAACTGTGTATGAAGAGTGACGTTCCTATCTGGGTTCTTAGCACATATTATAAATTATAAGGAAGGCTTGACTACCCAAATGTCACATTCTCAAGCTTTGACTATTTTTCTTGAAAGTATACTTTTTCTTCCCTCTTTCTAAAGAATTACCAACTTCTGTTGTCTAAAAGCATAGTTTTAATACTAGGTGGTCAGGGTTTACATGCTTTTCCAACTTTCAGTCTGTTATGTGCCATCCAGTATGTAATTAACCAGTTCTTTAACTACCCCTAACAGCACGTAGCATTTTTCAGACTGACAGTAGGGCATGATTTAGATTACTAAGTGTACCTTCCCAGAACTGCAGAGAAGCAAGTTCAGGAACAAATACCACAATTTAGGTAGAGCAAGAATAAATTAGTAGAGGAAAAAAACAATAGCAGCAGACAGAACCTATCAAGAATTTTGATAATTAAGCATTGCACTTTTCTGTTCATATATTTAGACAGAAGGAACGGAAAAAGGTGTTAGGCTGGCCACAAAAGGCATGAAGGGCCGTTTTAATCCTAGTATGTTTAATGATATATGAACAATGCCAGGAATTTCAGAACACAAACTGAGCTGGGTTTGTTATAATTATGAGGAAGCTATGCAAATTGTTTTCTCTAGCTGATAATTGCAGCTTCTTTGAACAGCTATGTACATTGCCTTCCATTTCATATTAGTGAATACTATTGTGACTTCTGCAACTGTTCATGTGATTAATTTTTCAAATACTGCCGAATATACAGGAAAGTTACATTTCCATGACAAGCCATGTTGCTATCGTGGTTCAGTGATAGCAAAACTGCCAAAAGAGAGAAGACCAAAGAAGAAAATAAACAGTACTGCAGTCTAAGGAAGTCCCAGCCCCAAACTGTTTTATAGATAGACAGGATCTTCTGGGAAGTCATAGTTCAATGCAAGAAATTTTCATTGAGAAGCAGAAGTCAAAAAAGAGATTGCTGGATCTAGCAGTGGGACAGCAAACACCTCAACTATACAGTCCAACAGAGAAGGAAGGAGGGGAGAGGAAGAGAGGAAAGGGATCAGCACTGGATACAGAAATATTTAAAGGAGCACAAGTCTGGAAGACATTTCATGTGAGATTACCTGAAGAAAAGGGGAAAAAACACTCACGGATGGGGAGTTAAAGGGCTCTGAAGAGTAAGAACTAAAATATTAAGGAGCCAAAAAAGACAAAAGTTAAGAGTTATTTGGGGGAAATGCTGAAACTCAAGCAGCTAAGGAAATAATTTACTTCCTCTGGCAAAGGCAGTGTAGAGGAGGAAGAACCTGAGTCAAAGTGCTGCAGAGAAGACAAGACCACTGCAGAGAAACATGTCCTATGCCGCAGAGACCTGAAAGAAGTTTTGAACAACAGGGCAGCACACAGCCACCACCCCTGTGGTCCTCGGCCTACTGAGGTTCCAGGTGAGGGACCTTCATGGGACCTTCATGGACCTATGGAGCTTTGCAGCAATGAGCTGAGGTCCTACCCATATCAGTCTTCACAAGCTTCTCTCTCAAGCACCCTACAGATGTCTACTTCAGCTGTTTTCTCTAGTGCTTTCGGGGACATGCCAGCCCCACTATGAATGATAATGAAGAGATGACTGTGAATTTGCTCTGTTACAGCAGTTCCACCTCCAAAATAAGAAAGAAAGAGAAATATACAACTCAATACCACAGAAAGTAGCCTTGATCTACTGTGACCAGTGCATCAAAGCACTTCCTGACATCAAAAGAGATGTTTTAGTTACAGAAAGCATTACACATTGTGCAGAATAATAAGAAATAATTCACCTAGAAGGGGAATTACATTTCTGAAGTTGTGTAACAGCAAACATAAAAGAAGTGCCACAGAGAATAGCTAAGCTTCAATGTCAGGTTTCCACATCTTCTTTGGGTGTACAATGTTCTGCTACGTTAGACTGAAGTGTTTGGATGTTTTGTGTGACCATCATTTCAGTTTATATTGCCTTTAATCCAACTACTTTGGAGTGCTTTATAGCATAAAAATAGAATAGCACATCAAATCAAATTACAAAAATGTTAATTAAAAGCCTCATCAAAGAGAAATTTGAAAAGGCCAAATGTTGTGCTTCTTAACAATTCATTACCTAAGCAAAATATTAATAGCATCAATGTGAATTTTGTTTCGGTAATGGATGAACAACTCAACATACTGTCCAACAATGAAAAGTAAAGTTAACATTTTCACAATATTTTCCCCTGTGAAGCACGCTACATGGATTAATTATTTACACTGTGAACACTTTTGGTGTGAAGCTAAGAGTTTTCACGTCTCAGTGCAACATCTAACAGCTATACTAGTATGCAAGAGCATTCCCAGACGTGCTATATCAAATAGCTGAAAAAGAACATTTTTTACAAAGCACTTCTGTGATATAGTCAAGATCCCAAATGTGGGAGAAAATCTTGATGGTATAGAGCTTCACTGACCAGCAGGTTGAAACTCCAGACAGCACAGGATATTGATAAACCTACATAGCAGCATGAAGTTTTATGTTTGCACAGCGGCAGAGGTGAGGAAGTGAAACACAATTGTGTGCAACTCTTCCAAGAATATAGGACTGCTGCAAAGCTGATGGCACTTTTTGGTCTTTCATCAACTATAAGGGTCTCCAGCACTAGAGGAAATTAAGGTGATTATAGTTGGACTTTTTTTCACTGCTAATTATATTTACCATTGTATCCAGTTAAGAAGAACTTTCTCTGTCTGAACCTTTCCGGTCTTCTGCCAGCATACTACCCACTGATATGAAGCAGGAATAATTTTTAGATTCCCTGAATTGCTACAATTGGATATTTTTTTAAATTTATTTTCTCTTGAAAAAAAGAGTTCTCTAATCTGAGAGTTTTAAAAGCTATAAGGATAGATCTCATCTTTGAAGTACATAAGGAATACAAAACTTTCCAGAAGAGTTTCTCTTTTTCTTTTTCTCACCTTTCTTTTTGCAGTTCACAGCGTTTTTTTTCCTTACAAGTAATGACAAGTGATCTAGAAATACGGAAGTTGAAAGATTCACTATTTCTTATCTACACACAAGTATAAGTATTTTTTATTGTTATGCTTCATTTACCATAGTCACTGCTAACTTAACTTTATGCTGTACAGTTTAGGCTAATAGTGACACAAGCAAAGTGACATTTCCCAGTGTGGCAGCATTAAAAAATGCTTAGGGGCCAGAATGTATTCAGGACCAAGGTATGCTTGAGCCTAAGAATCAGTAGAACAAAACACAGACAATAAGAAATCAGCATGGTATGGCCATACCCAGATTACAGATAATAAACCTGGTAATTATAAACTACAAAATGTAGAAATAAATCATCTCTTCACTTGTAAGAAAACACAGTTCCATCAAAGCTAATATCCTACAATGAAACAAATTACTTTTTAAAGTAATTGCTACAATAGAATTCTGCCAGTATTGAGTCGATTGAAATCTAGCAACTGTATTTGCTCTCTCCAGCTGAAAAATAGTTCATTAGAAAATTACTTTCATATGAATTGCTTTCCTGTTTCCTTAGAGAAATATATCATTTTCATTCTCTGAAATTACTTTAACCACTAAAAGCTACCAGAGTTTAATTAATTTCCAAACAAACCCTTACACTGTAGGAACAGAGAAGCATAGGAAGAAAAATGTGTTACTGGGCATTTAGTGGTGCCCCAACGCAAGCCATCTTCCTGATCTCCATGCCTTTATTAGCAGTCTCAACTCCACAGAGTTCTAGCCCATAAATTTAACATCTTATCAGATTGCAACTACTCCTCTTCCCTTACTAGTGGCTTCAGGCACAGAAGAAAATGATACTCTCTGACAGTTTGGCCATGACCCTATTACTCCTTTGTACTGCTTTTATTAAAAATTTTAGCAAACTCTTTTATGGGGGGTAGAGGGAAACTAGTTTTATTCTATAGCAACCCAGTGAATAAACTTGAATTGTTACCCTTTGGGATGAAAGTACTTCCCTCCAGCACCCTAGGACACCATACAAAGAACTAGTTTCTTAAAAGCTTTGTCTTAGGAGTTGTTTTTTATACACAGCAGCATTAAATGATGTCTCTTTTCCCTTTTGTTACCCACCTGAAACCTCAGAGAAGACCCCTGCCTAAGCATCAATAACAACTTTCTTTAAAATTAATTTAATCTTTAATCTGTCTTAATGAAAATTGATCAATAAGCAGTTGGCACACATTCAAAAAATTTGAATTGTTTCATTCAATAGTGGTCAGAATGAGTCATGTCAGTGAAAACTGCCCTTTTCACATGTATCTATGAAATAATAAAAGATTACAGGAAGGAAATCATGTGACATTTTATACCCATCATCTGAAAGGTACTAATAACCTTTGAGGCTGTTGTGCAACAACAAGGGTTCATCAATCCTAATCAACTTCAGCTCTAAATTCCCCTAAGGTTTGAACTGGCAAGAGCAAGGAAAGTTTGGCTCAGCAAGAAACATCTTGCAGGAAAAATGTCTGTATTTAAAATCAGCACTGCACTGACATGCTACAGTCTGTCATACAGACAGTGACATATCTGCAAAGAGACACCCAGGTTTGGCACAGCCCAGAGGCACTTTGTTGCAGGAAGGGAGGGGGAGGGAAAAGAGATCCTACTTCATGCTAACATAAAGCGTGAAACTACCATGCAAAATGTCCTAAAGTGAGCAACAGAGAGCCAGATGACAGCAGTACTTGGATGCATCTCACATAAAACAGAAGCATTAGGCCACTTACTTCTGCCTGGGAGCTCTGGCAGCCTTTATTTATGTGTATCCCTATTTGACTTGAGGAAAAATGTTTCTGCAAAACTCCTGATCCCAAAACAGCACAGTTAAGGTCAGGATTGCAAAAGGTCATGCTTAATAGATTTTGAAATGTGCATAGCATTCAACACTAGCACAATTAAAAATTGTCCGGTTCCAGAGATATTTCCAACTCTACATCCAAACACCAGCAAAGAGAGTGAATAGGGCTAAGACCGTGAGTATTTTGCACGAGAGAGGAATTGTGTTTCAGAGATTGTTTGCAAACATGATTTGCCTTTGTGTTCAACCAATTACTCTGGAAATATGAAGAGAAAGAAAACAGGATGCAAAGGTTTTTGAGAACCTCAATGTTTTGTGACCTTTCAACATCACCCAACGTAATTTATTTAAATTATTTCTAATTATTTTTCTTATTATAGAACATCAAAACCTAAATCTCAAACTGGCTCTTGGAAATGACCTTTTATCAAAATCCACAGTCATAAATTGTGCAACTCTACACATTCTCTGTACAGATAGTGCAGGGGAGAAAGTACGAGGTAGAAATATTCCCCATTCTTTTTTTTCTTTGTCTGAAGTTGTATAGATTCTATTCTCTGTCATGCTTTCATGACATCATGACTCTGTCCACTTCCAGAGAGTTGTACTAATGCTGAAATTATTACTCTACTAATGGAAAATCAGACTCCTCTTTATCACAAATGACTTGAATGAAAAAAAAGTCACACTCACTTTACTTAAGGATGGCAATCTAAAAAGATTACAAGGTGATAAGAACTTCTTGGCAGTTATAAAACATGAAAGATCTTTACAGATTGACTTTTATTTAAAGCTGGCCTTTTGGAGCATACTGTGCCTAATATTCATCTCACTGAAAAATGTAACTAAGAGACTATTTTTTTAACTAAGTATTTATCCAGTGAGACGCACCCTTTGTTCCCTTTGTTCCCTTTT